>JAJEJO010000979.1:428760-675471 GCA_020662805.1 Glaucomys volans
TGGGGGGGTAAGAATATAACAGAATGTGTGACAGACATCATTGCCCTGTGTACATGTATGAATGCACAGATGGTGTGACTCTACTTTGCGTACAACCAGAGAAACAATAGCTGTACTCCATTTGTGCTCAATGAATCAATAAGCAAATAAAATAAAATAAAATAAAATAAAATAAAATAAAATAAAATAAAATAAATAAATAAAAAAAAAGGACTGGGGATGTTGCTCAGTGGTCAAACACACCTGGGTTCAATCCCCATTTAAAAAAAATATCCTCTGCTAAAAAGGTATCTTCTTCCCCCTTCTATCTTGAATATAATATTTTGATTCAGCTTTTCTTCTTGTCTAGTAATGGGAAAGGCTGGCTGGTTATTTTAGGTTAAGAAGCAAGTTATTATTATTTGGTGGAATAACTGTACTCTTAGGTGCAATCACCAATTAATATTTTTATATGCATATGTATATATTTAGTTGTAGGTGGACAAAATACTTTTAGTTTATTTTTATGTGGTGTTGAGGATTGAACCCAGGGCCTCACATGTGCTAGGCGAGTGCTCTACCACTGAGCCACAACCCCGGCCCACCAATTATAGTTAAGGTGTAATCACCAATTAATACCTAAGCAACCTAGCCTATCCTTGAACCAGGTAATAACATGATGGTAGTGAAGAGATATTACTCTGTCAATGATAGACAAGATAGTTAGTAGAAAGGCTATTGCGTTACTCTGAGGATGACGGCATATGAATCTGACAAATGGTAACAGAAGTAATAGAAAAGAGGGAATGCAACATGTACATTTTAATATTTTGATTTTATTTTCTGATTTAAAAATGAATACTTTGATTTTCAATGGCTCAGTAGAGAATAGTATTTTCAACAAATGGTGTTGGAAAGACCAGATATCCAGATGTTAAATAATGAGTTGGACTCCTACCTTATACCACTAGTTAAAAACTAACTCAAGAGCCGGGCGTGGTGGCGCACGCCTGTAATCCAAGCGACTCGGGAGGCTGAGGCAGGAGGATCATGAGTTCAAAGCCAGCCTTAGCAACTTAGTGAGGCCCTAAGCAACTCAGTGAGACTCTGTCTATAAATAAAATACAAAATAGGGCTGGGGATGTGGCTCAGTGGCCGAGTGTCCCTGAGTTCAATCCCTGGTTCCACAAAAAACAAACAAACAAACAAACAAAAAAACCTAACTAACTCAATATGAATCAAAAATATGGATCATTGTATTTAATAAGAGCTAAACTATAATATTTTCAGAAAAATACCTTTAGCGTTATATCTTCATGACTTTAGATTTGGCAATTATTTCTTAAATATGATACCAAAAGCACAAGCAACAAAAGGAAAAATAGATAATTGGAATCATCAAATCAAAAATTTTGCCTGGGAGTTTGTAGCTCAGTGGTAAAGCACTTGCCTAGCATGTGCAAGGCCCTGGTTCAATCCCCAGCGCTGGAAAAAAAATTAATATTTTATGCATCAAATGACATTGTAAAGAGAGTGAAAATACAGCTTACAGAACAGGAGAAAATATTTACAAATAATGTATCCGATAATGGTTGAGTATCCAGAATATATAAAGAACCCTAGCAACTCAGGAGGCTGAGGCAGGAGGATTACAAGTTCCAGACCAGTCTCAGCATTTTAGTGAGACCCTGTCTCAAAATAAAAAGTAAAAAGGGTTGAGGATGTAGCTCCATGGTAAAGTGCCCCTGGGTTCAATCTCTAGTACCAAAACCAAACCAAAACAAAAAAGACAAATAGCCCAATTTTAACAAATAATTTACATCGATATTTTCTTCCAAAGAACATACGGAAATGCAAATGACCAGCAAGCACATGAAAAGATGTTCAGTGTCCTTAGTCATTAGGGAAATGCAAATTGAAACCAAGATGAGATACCACTTCATACTACTAGGATGGCCATTAAAAATTGGGACTCTCACACATTGCTCATGTGAGAGCAATGTTGGTGCTCACACTGAGCATTGCTGGTGCTGGCTCAGTGTGGAAATAGTTTGGTGGCTCCTCAATAAATTCAATGGAAAATTAACCACATAGCCTAGTAATTCCACTTCTTGGCATAAACCCAAAAGAATTGAAAAAACTTTTTCATTACAAAAAGAACCAGAAGGACATTCACTGAAAAGTCATCTTTGGATACTGAGGTTAGAGGTTAATTTTTAAAGTGTTCTTTTATTCTTACATGTATTTTTTGAGTTTTCTACTTTGAAAATGAATCATTTTTGCAACTTGAAAAGAATAAACAATGCATATTATTTACAACAAGAAAATCCCAAGGTCCAGGTGGGGGGGCCGTGCCTGTAATCCCAGAGATTAAGGAGGTTAAAGCAGGAGGATCACAATTTCAAGGCTAGCCTCACCAAATTAGCAAGCCCCTAAGCAATTTAGTGAAATTCTGTCTCAAAGTACAAAAAAAAGGGGGGGCTAGGAATGTGACTCATTGGTTAAGTGCCCATGGGTTAAATCCCCAGTATCAAAAAAAAAAGAAAGAAAGAAGAAAGAAAGAAAGAAAGAAAGAAAGAAAGGAAGGAAGGAAGGAAGGAAGGAAGGAAGGAAGGAAGGAAGGAAGGAAAGAAAATCCCAAGGTCATTATAAATCCAGATAAAAATTTAAAGAGAAAATAAAAATCATCTACTTAATGAAAGATACCATAGTTGGCACATTTTCTTTCACATGCATTGTGAAAGAATGTTTACTCTCACACTCACTGTGTGTATAATACATACAGACATACAAATTAATGTCACATAATGTATGTTGTTTACTTCAATTACTGTATTATATTTATTATAAAAGAACTACATGACCACTATGAAAATTAAAAGGTTATAGAAGTAGTTCTTTACAAAGTCGAAGGCCCCTTTTCTCCCAATCCTACTTCCTCTCACTCTAAATAAGTAACTACTAATATTGATACTATTCTAGAAAATGTTGATTGTAAACAAACATCACATACAAACATACACACAGATAATATATATTTAGTTTACCTAAATTGGATCATAGTATTTATACTCTTCTGAAATATACATTATTTATTTAATAAAAAAAAGAAATGGTATTTAATAATATATCTCAGAAAAATCTCCACATTATTAAATATAATTCTTTTATAATTTGTTCTTTTTAATAACATCAGGGTTTTAAAAACTGTGTTTATCGTAATTTATTTTTCCAGTCTCTTATTGAGAGACAGGACATTTTGGTTACTTCCAAGATTTTTTTTTTTTTGTGTGTGTGTGTAGGGTCTATCACAATAATGGTAAAGAAGCCCCCCTGTTCATATCTCTTGGCAGTCCTGTCATAGTGTTTTTCTAGACACATATGACATTTAAATGGAAGAAATGATTAGGCTTGGTGATAGGTGGGTCAGAAGCTTGAGCTTGTCAACTCAACCAAGAGTTGAACTGGGCATTGATCTATGCTAACAAAATTTATAAAACTCTGAATTATAAACCAGGGTGCCACTTCATTATATTATAGTAGCAGGTATTATCCGTTTATTTGAAAATGGAAATCCATTGTCAAGGGCACCCTCTTTTTGATTACCAATTATCCAAAAAACTAGAAAGTTATCCAAAAACCAAGCATTTTAAAATAAGGCAGCTATGTGCTAAAGGGACTTTTAACCAGCTGTGAAGAGTTGAGTCATCCATCCCTGAACTATCTACCTGTCAAACGGATTTCAAGGCTCACACCCTAGAGTAAGGTACCCTTTCTCTGGATAGTGCTGGAGGCATATGGACATATTCTAACTTATTAGTTCTATTTAAAAAAAAACAACTCTATACTGCACTTACCCTTTTTATTTATAATATAGGTTTTCATCACTTGGGGCTCCAGTCTCACTTTGGGATCAATAGTGCCCTGTCCACTGGTTGGTTTCTCTGGATGAATTTCTGAGCAGTGTTGATACCAGGCTACTTTTTTCTTTTCCTTAGTTTTTCCAGCTCCCAAAGGAGCCAGGGGGGCCATGAGAAGCAATACTCCTGTGTCTCTCCTTTTAATTGGTTCTTCAGCCACTTTGTCTCAAATGGAGAAATCAGCCTTCCAGGCTGGAAGTGGTGACCTGATGAAGGAAAAGTGGGAAGTTTCAGCTTTTAGGGGCTCTTGGCTCAAATTTGTACACAATGGTTGAGGAAGGGGGTGGTTATTTCAGTCATGTGTGATTGTGTTCTCCAAGGCTAAACCCATAAATATTAAACGCCAATTGCATGGTGGTAAAGGCCACCAAATTGGATTGCTTTTAAAACTTCACATAACCCTGGCAAATATAATTTCAGCTCTTTTCTCACACTGTGGTATCCTTTTACTTACTCTATACTTTGACAGAGAAAGAATGGAACAAGCTTCATTTTGATTCATGAATGTTGTTTTTATTCTAAATGCCCCATGTGAGGGGAATGCAAATGGACACAAGATATATGCAAATTCACTTGCATACCCAGAGAAGGCAAATGAGGCTTAGTTCTTAGATTCATTGATCAGGCTCCCTGGGTGAGAAGGCTAAGGAAAGAGGTGTCTGTAACTGAATTACAGAGAACCGTCATGTTTGAGAAGGGAGAGGAGAGATGTTGGCTGCCATACAGCTCCCAGCATTCCAGAACCTGCATATAAAAGTGAGTGCAGCTGCCAAGGCAAGTGAAGGCGCTCAATGAAAGACGGCCCTTCACTGGCACGAGGGTGCCCCGGGCACAGCGTGCACACAGCGGGGTAAAACAGAATCTCCAACTTTTCTGCTTTAGGTCTTGACCTTAAGTCCTGGCAGAAATCTTGAAACCACTGCTTATGTCTTCCTTAAAACCACTGCTTATGTCTTCCTGCCTCCTCTCTCTTTCTCTCCTATCAGTGGCAAGCCAGGACTAGAGTGCCTTAAGGCACAAAATTCAAAATTTAAGGGGAGAGGAAAAAAAAAAAAAAAGAAAAAAAACCCCACCAACACTCAGTAACCAAGATGAAAAATGTTTTAATGCAATATTTTTCAAAACTTCCAAATTAGTGCAAAAAAATCTATGATGAACAAAGTATCAACATTTTAAATAAAGAGTCTATCTTAACAATTGTAAGACCCTGCCTCAGTCACTTCATCCTAAAAGTGACTCCAGTTCCAATTTGTAGAGCAGGTGTCCGACAGTAGTTTGCTGATTTGATGTGTGGAGCTGTTACTTTAAACTATTCTTTTTATCTGGCTGGTCATGGTGGCATGACGCTGTAATTCTAGGGATTCAGGAGACTGAGGCAGGAGGATTGCAAGTTCAAGTTCAACCTCAGCAACTTATCAAGACCCTGTCTCAAAAAAAAAAAAAAGTGTTGAAAATGTTGGGAATGTAGCTCAGGGATAAAGCACCCCTGGGTTTGATCCCCAGTATTTTATATATACATAATATGTACATATGTATGTGTACATACACACACGTGTGTATATATATATGTATATGTATATATGTATATATGTATATATATATACATATATATATCATAGAGAGAACTTATCTGAGCCAGGTATGGCAGGAGACTGAGGTGTGAGTATTCCTTGAATCCAGGAGTTCCAGGTCAGCCTGGGCAATAGTGAGACTCTCAAAAAAATTTTTAAAAAAGTATGTATGTATCTGTCTATCTACACACATACATATATATGTAAGTATAAATACATAAAGATGAATAAGCATGTAGAGATAAATAAATATTTTATAATCAAGTAAATATTTTAAAATAGCATTTTTAAATAACTAAATATTTATTTATTTATCTTGGTTACTGAGCTTCTTGGCACCCCCTTGAATGCAATGTCTGACGTGAGAACCTCACTCACCTCACTCCAGCCCGGGCCTCATTCCCATGCCACTTTATCTTTTTTTTAACTTATGAGAATTCTCCTTGTGAACAAGCTCTTGAACCAGTCTTAGTGTGATAAGGGAACATGCAGGATGTACTGGTTATTGCAGTTTTTCTCATTCCACCTTCTTTCTTTGCCTTCTTCCTCTGAAAGCACTTCCCTGGCAGAACCTTCTTAATTGTTCTTTCTCGTCCTCTTGTTGTTTTACTTCACTTTTTCCAAGCAGTGCCTCCTAACTTTTGTCTTCCCAGCTATCTGAGTTCTGACTACTCCAGAACTTGATAGAACTTTGTCTGTCATAGCAAAAATCTCCTCAATTCCTGCAATGATTTTAGACAACAAGGATGAAAGAAAAATTTGCTCTGTTTGAGAGAGAGGTTCTTATGCCTGAGTACTGCACAGGGTAGGCTAAGGTGACGTGCTTTGAAGAATAGACGTTGAGGATATGCCATGACAGAGAAATGCCAGAACACCACTTACCCTGTGCAACATTTGCATTTGATAAAGGAGGCTAAATATATATAATATATGTATATATTATATATATTATACATAATATATATTTGAGCTGCTTCAGTATTTATATTCTGTTCTAGATTTGTATTACAGTGGAGTAGCATCATAAAAACTAAAATTATGTACAATCTACTATATGTAACCAGCAAGAACAAGGTAGGGAAGGAGAAGGAAGAGAATTTAAATGTAGAAGGTGATTAGGAGGCTGAGGCAGGAGAATCTCAAGTCAAAGTCTAGCCTCGGAAATTTAGTGAGAACCTGTCTCAAAATAAAAATTAAAAGGGGCCAGAGGGGCTCAGTGGAAGAGCAACCCTGAGTTCAATCCCCTGTACCCACAAAATGAATGAATCAATCAAATTTGAAGGTGATTCTCAGCCATTCCCCTAAATAAGGATATATGACAGAGTGAACATAAGAAAGATATGCATTTGTTGTTTCCTTACAAATCTTTTCCCATGCAATTGTACTCTGTAAGCAATTTAAAGGAATTTTAGGGGAATTTATTTATGTTTAGTCCTTTTCTTCCGTGTTGATTTGAGACCCCTCCCCCATAAGATACTTCTTTGTGGTATAGCAGTGTGTAATTGTTACTGTGGTGTCTTATAAATGTTTTTAAATTGTTTAATCCATTTGAATTCTCTTTACCTGACCAAATTGACCTTCTGTGGAGAATAATGTGAAATCACAGCAGGCAGAACCTTCTTAATTAGTGTTACACTTAATCTTTTCTCCTCAGGACTTACAGAGGACACCAGTTAAGACTGTGGGCTCTGAAATTGGACTAGATTCAAATTCTAGCTCTTTCACTTGTTAGCTGAATGACTTTTGAAAAATTATTTACTGAGCCTCAGTTTTCTCATCTGTAAAATGGAGATAACAGTACTGACCTCATAGGGTTATTGAGAGGAGTAGGTGAAATAATGCATGTAATATGCTTAGTCCAGTGCCTGGTGTGGTTAGGAGGTACACAATACATCTTAGCTATTCTTATATTAGTGTAGGGTTGCATGCTGCATGTTAAGCCTACAGTTTGGGGAGTTGTCACTAAAAATAGTGACCCATCTGGTCAGCATGATTCTAGTTAGTTATGAGGGTTTTTTTCCCCCACAATAGTATATTTAGTAAATGTACAGATCTGAACAACAAACTTCTGAGGACCACAAAGAAGTGATACATTTATAGTGTAATGTGAAGAAATAGACTCAAGTAAGCTGGGTATGGTGATACCATCTGTAATTTCAGCAACTCAGGAGGCTGAAACAGGAGGATCACAAGTTCAAGGCTAGCCTCAGCAATCTAGAGAAGCCCTAAGCAATTTAATGAGACCCTGTCACAAAATAAAACACAAAAAGGGCTGGGGATGTAGCTCAGTGGTTAAGCACCCTGAGTTCAATCCCCCATACCAACAAAAAAAGAAAAAACGAAAAAGAAATAGATTAAAGTTTGGGTCTCTTATTAATTGCCATTTAGAGTAATCAACTACATTTTAGTTCCTGATTCTGTTTCCAGATGTTTATAGGAAGTAATCCCCCCTCCACCCTGCCTTAACAAGCTTGCTTTGCTTGTTTCAGACACCAGCTTTGGCACCAGGGCTCAAGGGTTTTAGCAGCTTGAAAGACTAGACAAACAGTTTTCTCCTTGTTTTTAGTGTCTTCCTTTTCTTATCTGGTTGGTATTCAATTCTCATTCTATTGGATTTTTCAGGAGGAAAGTCCCATTACACTTCCAATTATTTAATTTCTCTTTTTCTTGGCAAAAGCTTGGAGGGAAAGATAAAAAGAATTGTGGTATACTTGTGCACATACTCTTTTCTAATCAAGAGGTCTCTTTGGTGGTGGCTTTGCAGCCTTAAGCTGAACAATCTCACAGCTTCTATCACTCCTTTCTAATCATTGCTTAATATCACTATAATTGGTTTCTGGTTTGACAACTGCAATCTACAGGCCTGCTGCCTGTTTTTGAAATAAAGTTTTATTGGAGTGGCCATGCCTGCTTACTCATTGTCTATGGCAGAGCTGAGTGGTTTCAACAGAGACTGTATGGCCCACAAGCCCAAGATATTTACTGTCTGACTCTTCAAGGTAAAGTGTACAGACTCATGGCTCTAGAGCAAATATGGTTTTCAGCTAAGTTGCTGAGGTGACCTTGAATTTGGATTCTCCTGCCTCAGTCTCTCCAGTCTCTAGAATTATAGGTGTGCAACACGGTGCCTGGCTAGAAAAATCCTTTTTCAAGAATTCAAATCAAGAAGTTGATTCACATAGAAGACTCATAATTCTGAGCCAGAGATATACTATACATCTTTGACCCTACCCAACCAGGTCATAAGTTCTTTCGGAGAACAGCTGTGACTTATAGTCCTTTTTATTTTCCTTCATCACTTACTAAGGTTCTGGGAATGTAGCTCTTATTTATTGACTACTTCTTTTTATTTAGGTGGGTTCATAGTATTCCATTACATGACTATTCTGTATCATTTAACCAATAATTTCTGGTCTTTGTTTATCTGACTAGCATGTCAGAATATCCTATGAAAAGTGCCTAGGGATTGGCCTAGTATCAGTACACCAAAAAAGGGTGGCATTTTAAAGAGTCATTTTCAACTAGAAGAAATAGTGTGGGGAAGGGGAAGAAGGGACTAAGATGGATGACATACTTAGTAAGTAGCAAACTCTTTCCTCCAGTTTCCTGTGAAGGCAGGTATTACTATCTCTTCTTTCACAGATGAATAAACAGGTTCTGAGAATTTATTGGCTTCCTGGTCATGCAGTTATTAAGTAGTGGTTAAGACTGATCTGAATTCACTAATGTCAAAGCCCTATCAACTATATAATGCTGCTTCCCAATGTACTCAGAAAGCATTGATATGCCCAAGATAGAGACTAGAAGATTCTAGGGCACAGATTTTCCTAGCCTCGCTTTGTGGCACTAATGATACAGGAAAATTTCCATCATTGCTCTCTTTTGATCTGTTCAAGAATAAAGATGCAAGAACTGTCCATCTGAAAGCAGATATTTCAGCAGACAAAGAAAGGGAAGCCAGTGGAACAGATAGATGGGATAACAAGAAGTAATTACCTTGACCTAGACTTGACAGAAATGTAGTGATTTAATTTAGTCATATTTTCTGGTCATTATGCTAATTAGAGGAAATAAAAGGGAAAAAGAAAGAGAAGACAAATGGAAAAGAAAAGGGTGATGGTTGGGGGGAATACCTGAGAAGCATGAAATTATTTGTTAATTATGGCTCCAATGAGGCAAAACCAAAACTGAGACTTCTTTTGCTTTTGTGGTACTGGAGATCAAACCCAGTGCTTGCTCATGCTAGGTCAGCATTCTGCCACTGAGCTACATTCCCAGTCCCCAAACTGAGATTTCTTTGCTTTGCCTCTTCTAGTCTTACTGTAGGGGGAAAAATCTATTATTTTAGTTTACTTGCCTAACAAATATTAGAAACAAACTTTATGATTCTACTAATTACTTCTCTCCCTCTCCTAGGAGATTGTCCCTGGATTGTTTTTCTTCCTAATATATAACATAACATATGGAACATATTATAATATAATGAAAAAGCTTCATTATGTTATATATTTCATTCATTTGAACTCTAGTAATGCAGAATTTATAATAAAAATCAGTCACAGGTTTGCTGAGATTTCTGTCATGGGGAATACAGGTTTTAAAAGAATGATGAGGTGGCTGGGGAGGCTGAGGCAGGAGGATCTCAAGTTCAAAGCCAGTCTCAGCAAATTAGCAGAGCCCTAAGATGCAGGAGCTGTCCATCTGAAAGCAGATATTTCAGTAGGCAAAGAAAGGGAAGCCAGTGGAACAGATAGATGGGATAACAAGAAGTAATTACATTGTTATCAAGACCCTGTCTCTAAAAAATATACAAAAAAGGGCTGGGGAGGCTGGGGTTGTGGCTCAGTGGTAGAGTGCTTGCCTAGCTTGTGGGTTTGATCCTCAGCACCACATAAAAATAAATTTAAAAAAAAAAAAGGTACTGTGTTCATCAACAACTTAATTTTTTTTTTTTAAAGGGGTGGGGAGGGGGTTAAGTGGCCCTGGATTCAAAATCAACTAAAAAAAAAAAAAAAAAAAAAAAAAAAAAAAAAGAAAGATGATGTCTCTGAACAAATAAATGGTGATTCTCAGATCATTTAAGGGAATTAATTAACTGTAAGCAGTGTAACATCTATTTCAAATTTACTGCTTCAGTCTGACTTCAGAACAACAAAGAAATTGAATTTATTCTGTAAAAAGCCTTGTTTACATGATATTAATTAACAATTAAATTAATTCCCAATTGAATAACATACCACCTTAGTTAAGTTTTTAGGGAGGGTTGAAAATGAGAATTTAAACAATTATTTTTAGAACAAAGGATTATTGAGCTATTTTACTTTTGTTTTTGAAATGTGATCTCACTGTGCTGCACAGACTGGCCTCAAACTCCTGGGCTCCAGTGATTCTCCTGTCTCAGCCTCTTCAGTAGCTGGGACTCCAGGTGCACTCCCATGCTTGTCTCGTCAGCTATTTTAAATGCCAAAAAGAAGTAGAGGAGAATCACAATCTAGAAAATGTTATTGGAATTGACATGTAAGAGGTTTTTTGGTGACATCAAGAGGTCAGTTTTGGTAGTGTGGTATGAATGGAAACAACATTCAGGGATTTAAGGAATGACTAGTTGGCGGGGAAATGGAGCCTTCTAGAGACCAAATATTTGGCAGGGAAGTGAAGGGGAAAAGGGTCATTAACAATGAGAGAAGGGCAAATCTGCAAGTGAAGATTTTTGTAAAAAGTGGGAGATTTCTGCATGACTGAAGGCAGAGAGAAGACTGCTAGGAAAGGATGGGAAGGAAAAGGATAAAAAGGGAAAATTTAAAAACTGGACTTTATAAAATAGAAAATGCTCTGCTCTTTGAAAAGCACCCTAAGAAAATGAGAAGAGAAGCCACATACTGGGAAGAAATGTTTGCAAAACACATAGCTGATACGTTATTCGTAACCTGAATATATAAACTCAATAATAAGAAAATGAACAATCTAGGGAAGAAAAAAATTGGTGAAAGATTTGAACAGACACTTCACAAAAGAACTACAGATGGCAAATAAATACGTGAAAAGATGTTCAACAGCATTAGTCATTAGGAGAATGAAAATTAAAAGGACAATGAGATACCACTAGTTGCCTGTTAGAATTATTCCCCCAACTTTCCCCCAAGAAGACAATGTCAAGAGCTGGTGAAGCTGGTGTGGTAGCACATGCCTGTAATCCCAGCAATTTGGGAGGGCGACTAGGAGGATTCCAAGTTCAAAACCAACCTGGTGAATTTAGCAAATCCTTGTTTTAAAAAAGATAAATAAATAAAAATAAAATAATAATAAAGGACTAGGGACATATCACAATGGTAGAGTGCCCCTGGGTTCAATGCCCAGTACCAAAATAAAAATAACAATGTCATAATAATAATAATAAGTAAATACTAATGAAGACACAGAAAAACTGGGATTCTCATACATTTCTGATGGGAGTGCAAAACTGGTACAACCATGTTGGGGAATGGTTTGGCCATTTCCTATGAGATTAAACACAATTTTACTCTATGACCTACTCCTGGGTATATACACAAGAGAAATGACACAAAAAAACCTCTCTAGGGATATTGGTAGCAATTTTGTCCATATTTTCCCCAAGCTGGAAGCATGCCAAATGCCCATCAACTGGTGAAAGAAACTGTGCTGCATCTATGCAATAGAATTTTGTTCCTCAACAAAAAGGAACATACACACCGAAAGCATTATTCTTTGTGAAACAAACTAGATTCAAAAGACTCTCTGTTATCTTATTCCATTTATATGACATTCTAGAAAAGAGAAAACTATGAGGACAGAAATCCAATCAGTACTTGTCAAAGGCTGAAGGTGAAGGAGATTGACTACAAAGAGGTACAAGGAAACTTTTCAGGGCAATGGAAATAATATGTATCTTGAGTGTCATAATGATTACATTGACTGCATAAGTTTTAAAAAGTCATAAAACTTTATATGCTAAAATGGTGAATTTTAACACCTGTAATACCCAGTGACTGGGGAGGGTGAGGCAGGAGGATTGAGAGTTCAAAGCCGCCTCAGTAATGGCAAGGTGCTAAGCAACTCAGTGAGACCCTGTCTCTAAATAAAATACAAAATAGGGCTGGGAATGTGGCTTAGTGATTGAGTGCCCCTAAATTCAATCCCTGGTACTCACCCTGAAGAAAATGGTGAATTTTGCTATATGTAAATTAAACTGCAACCAATCTGAAAAAAAATTAATGGACTGAATAAAGAATATTACTTTGGCATAAAAAGAATACTAAAGCATGCATTTTTTCTAGTCTTAAAGTTTTTGCATACATGTTCACTCTACCTAAGGAGTCCCTCCTTTTTTTTCTTGAATAATTCCTTTTTCTCCTTTGAGTTTCAGTAAAGCAATACTTGACCTAGAAAGTTTTCCTGACTCCATTGACTAGGTTATTTTTTTCCCTTGTGCTTCTATAATGCCATTTATTCTCTGTGTGGTCGGTATGTCACACTACTCCAACTGTATTTAAGTATCTTTCTCCCCTTTATACTGTAAGCTCCATGAGGGTAGATAAGAGTGTCTACCTTAGTTATTAACTATTATATCCCCTGCATCTGTCACAGAACCAGGAGGAATATTTGTTAAATGAACGCAGAGAGAGTAGAAATTTTGGAATGACTCAACGAGATATTGAATATTAAATTAATAAGGGATGAAAAGCTGTCATTCCCCAAACTACTTCTCTAGTCCTGACTCTAACCTAGGTTCCAACACCATAATTAGGATCACCTATGTGGTACCTTCACAACAATGTCTTAACTGCTACTTTAGCCTTAATTTATTTTGGGGGGGAGGGTACCAGGGATGGAACTCAGGAGCACTTGACCACTGAATCACATCCCCAGCCCTATTTTGTATTTTATTTAGAGACAGGGTCTCACTGAATTGCTTAGCACCTCTGTTACTGAGGTTGGCTTTGAACTTGCGATCCTCCTGCCTCAGCCTCCTGAGTCACTGGGATTACAGGTGTGTGCCACAGCGCCTGGCTTAGCCTTAGTATTTTTAAACAGAAATTTTCCCTCCTCAATTTCATTAAAATGGAATTCTTTCCCCAATAATCCTATTTCTGTCAACTGGTGTCTCTGTTTCGACAGTCTTCCAAAGGTGAAAACTTAAAGAATTACATTTAACTTTTCCTTTTATTGGATCTCCTCATCTAATTTGATATTAAAATTTGTAGAGCCTTCTTTTAAAATGTCTCTCAGGCACATACGTTTTTCCATTCCCATTGTTGTTCTTACAGGGCAAATGTGGTCAGAGAGACAGGTACTAAATAAGGAAACACATACTCAGATATGATTATGATTTGTGGTAAGTACCACAAAGAAAATAATTAGTGATGCTGATATACAGAATTATGGGATGCAGGAGGACCTAACTACATGGGATGGTAAATGAAAATTTTTTTGAGAAGATTATATTTAAGCTGAGAAAAATAAGAGAAAGTCAGCAATAGGACGAATAGAAAGATCATATTGAGTCAAAGGAAAAGCATGCATAGCCTTGTGGGAAATGAACTGTGTTCGTTATAGCCTGTTGAGGGAACTGAAGGGCTACTGCAGCTGGAGGTGGTGGGCAATGGGGAGGGGGAGCATGAAAGGAGATTGGAGCAACAGCAGGGGCCAGATAATGCTAAATGCTGTATACTATGGTAAAGGATTTCAATATTATTATGTATAATAGGAAGCTACTAAAGGATTTTAATCAAGGGAATAGCATAATGCAAGAAGTAATGGTAAGCAAGAAAACTGCTAAACGCGTGAGCTCATCTAAATAAGCATTGATTCTAGACCACATTAACAATGATATTAATGCCTAAATTGAAAGATGATGTTAAAACTAAAGCACTAGATAACAATAAAGAGCAAGATGGGCGGGAAGGTAACTGGATAAAATTTCTAAGGCCCTTGATCACTGCAGAAGAGAATAAAGTGATTAACTTTAGACTTGTAATGAACCTGTTAAAAATGCAAGAGTAACGGGTGTGATGAGCACTCCTGTAATCCCAGCTACTTGGGAAACTGAGATAGGAGGAAAGCAAGTTTCAAGGCCAATTTAGCAAGTCTCTGTCTTAAAAATAAAATAAAAAGGGCTGGGGACATGGCTCAGCTTTTGCCTATCATGTGAGGTAAGACTTTGGGTTCAATAAATAAAGAAATTAAAATATAAGTGCAGCCTGCTGCAGTGGTACATACCTTTAATTCCAGCTACTTGGGAGCTGAAGTAGGATTTCTTGAGCCCAGGAGTTTGAGACTAACCTTGGCAACATAGTAAGATCCATCTTAAAAAAAAAGAAAGAAAGAAAGAAAAAAGACTAATTACCAAAAGAATGGGAATGCGGTAGAAAAGCTCAAATCTTTATCCTTTTCACATTTTTTATTGGTGCATTATAGTTGTACATAATGATGGGATTTGTTGTTACATATTCACACGTGTGCATAATATAACAATATAATTTGGGCAATATCACTCCCCAGCCCTTCCCCCTTTCCTCCCATCCCCTGGTCCTTTTCCACTACTAATCTACCTTTGATTTTCATGAGACCCTCCCAACCCCCACCACCCACTTTTATTTTCCTTTTTCCTCTACAGCTTCCACATATGAAAGAAAACATACAATCCTTGACCTTCTGAGTTTGGCTTATTTCATAAAAGCTCTAAATCTTTATAAGGATCTCAAGAAAGTCCCTGTCTTAATTCATTTTCTGCTGCTACAATAGAATACCTGAAACTGGGTTGCTACTATTATTAGTAGTAATAATACTAGTAGTACTAGGGATTGAACCCAGAGGTGCTTTACCATTGAGCTACCTTCCCAGCCCTTTAAAAAAAAATTGAGACAAGACCATGCTAAGTTACTTAGGGTCTCACTAAATGCTGAGGCTGGCCTCAAACTTGCGATCCTCCTGACTTAGCTTCCTGAATCTCTGGGAGTACAGGTGTGCACCACCATGCACAACTTGAAACTTGGGTAATTTAATATAAACAGGAACCTATTTGGCTTATGGTCTTAGAGACTAGGAAGTCCTAAGTTAAGGGGCTAGCATCTGATGAGAGACCTCATTCAGCAGCATCTCATGGTAGAAAAGAGAGAGCAAAAACAAGAGGGAGAGAGACTGGGGGGGGGGGTCTAACTGACATTTATAACAAACCTATTGTCATGGCAACAAACCCACTCCCATATAACAACATGGACCTTGTGACCTAATTACCTTGTAAAGTCTCACCTCTCAATGCTGTTGCACTGGGGGTTAAATTTCCCACATTGAACTTTGGGGGACACATTCAAGTCATGCAGCTTTAAACCTTTATAGATACCTCAAAAAAGTTTTTAAAAAGGAATGCAACTAAATTCATTAAGAGCATGCAAGGGAGGGAGGAAAACGGCTTTATAAATTTAAAAAAATCATAGAATTATAGGAAGAAGTCAAATATGTCAGCAATTTAAATACATAAATGTAGTAAACCTGTAAGTTAAAATCAGAATTTCTCCAATTAGAAACAAATTTAGAACTAAAACATAAAGGCATAGAAAGATTGAAAATAAAGGATTAGAAAAAGTCTATGGTAGGCAAATATCAAAAAGAATGCCAATGTAGCAATAGTAATACCCAACAAAATAAACTTTAAGGTAAAAAGAGCATTGTTAGGAATCCTTTTTATTCTTAAAAATAAATAACAAAGGAGTAATTCACCTACAAGATACCGAAATTCTGAATCTGTAACTTGTAATGCCTCTTCACTGAATACAAAGCAGAAATGTGATTGACCAGCTTATAAGAAATTAACAAATCCACATTTACAGTGGGGGCTTTTTCTTTATTATATTCCCTACAGAAACCAAAAAAGCTGACAAAGTATTAAGGATTTAGAAAATAAGAAGAACACAGTTTAATAAGCTTGACTAGCCAGAATTCTTCATCTAACAAAGAGAACATGTTCATTTTAAGATTGCAGGGAAAACTTATAAAATCTGGTTATAAAGCCATCTCAAGAAATATCAAGCAAGTGTTGATGTCATACAGACCACATTCTTTTTTTTTTTTTTTTTAAACCATAACATAAAACTATAGGTCAACAACAAAAAGCTTTACACCCCAGAATAGAGTGACTTTTAGTTTTGGGCCAAAGCAATTGTGTGGATGGTACTAATATCATTTACGAAGATGAAAAGAATGAAGGAGGAAGTGTTTTCTGAGCTGGGTAGAAAAGCTGGGTAGAAATGGGGTCAGAGGAAAGATTGAATCAGTTCAGGATGTCTGAGCAACAAACGCCAAGTGAGGCATTGGGATACGAATACCTCGACAGCACCGCCAGCCATAGATTTAATGTGTCTGCAGTTACCAACTTTTTTTCACGTAACTCTATTTTGGTAATTTGCAAATACGAGTTTGAAAACCACGATTTAAATTAATATTGCCAATTAACTGGTCATGCCGCCACCTAGTGGTATCCCTTAGAATAGCAAGAGAGGGACGACTTAGACAAATTCCTATGATTTTTTTAGACTTAAGAAAGGCAAGGGTTATAAAACCATCAATTTCGTTGTTCAGAATATTGCCATTTTTATCTCTCCACTACGCTTTCCTTTACATATCCCCAAATACAGTATTGTCTTTAGTTCTCCCCAAATGGAAAGACTTAACTTACAAGAATTATAGAAATATCTAATATTTGTTGAATACTTATGTGCTAGGCACCACTGTCAGTTCTTTTTTTGAATATCTAATTTAATAATTACAACAAATCTATGAAGATTATTATGTCTGACGTCAGGAAATGGAGGCATAGAAGAATAAAACATTCACTCAAAGGCATACAGCCAGTAACAGCTGGAATTTTGAATCTAGATAATATGGTTCTAGCATGCTTAAGCTTAACCATTTTGAATATTAAGATAGAAGAAATTGAAAGTAATTTAAATTTTAGTAATAAGCAAATTGCCTAATATACTCTAGCATGCTCATTTGATAGAGTATTTTGCAGACATTTTAAATGATAGTCATAGATTATGTAATGAGATAGGAAACTATAATGTGAAGAAGTCAGCCAAAGTTATGCATACAGTATGAGATGTACACTATATATAACACTCTAATATGTTTATTTTTTCAAGTTTTCAAAAATTATTTGGAAATAATTCCAAATGTAAAAGAAGTTACAAAATAAGAATAATATAAATTCATTCATTCTTTCCAAAGATTTGGCTTTCACTAACATTTTATTCATTTTCTTTATCATTTACTTTCCTTCTCCCACCACCACTGCCTTTACACACACGCACACAATTTTCCTCTGAACCATTTGAGGTAGGTTGCATATAACATAGTTCTACCCTTAAAACACTTCAGCCGGTATTTCTGAAGACTAGGGCTTTACTGCATAGTTATTCACCTCACAAATTTACATTGATAAAATGCTTTGATCTAAACTACTGTTCAAATTTCAAATTTCTCGGTTGATCTAATATCATCTTTTATAGGTTTTTCCTCCAGTACAAGTTCAATTTTAGGGTCAGATATTGCATTTAGTTGTCACATCTCTGGAGCAGTCTTAAATTTGGAACATTTCCGCAGCCTCTCTTTCTTTGTCTTTTTTGACATTGACATTTTGGAAGAATACAACTCTCCCACCTTTTTTTTTTTTAATAGAACACTTCATTTTCTGTTTGTCTGCTGTTTCCTCATGATCAGGCTGAGTTTATACACTCTCCTCAGGAATACTGCATAGGTGATGTTTAACCTTCTCAGGGCACTGCATCTGGAAGCACATGATGTCCATCTGTCTCTCATATGTGACATCAGTTTTGATCACCCTGTCAAGGTGATGCTTGATTTCTCCATTGTACAAACACTTTTTCCTTCTTACTTCTTGCAACTAATAAGAAGTCTGTGGGGGAGCCAGGCATTGTGGCACACTTCCATAATCCCAGCAATCCAGAGGTTGAGGAAGGAGGATGGCATGTTTGAGGCCAGTCTCAGCAATTCAGTGAGACCTTGTCTCAAAAAATAAAAAAAGACTGGGGAGGTAGTGTGTCGGTAGAGTGCCCTGGATTCAATCGCCAGGACCAAAAAAAAAAAAAAAAAAAAAAAAAAAAGAAGAAGAAAGTCCTCTGTGGGAGAGACATTTTAGGATGATGCAAATATCCTATTCCTCACCCCAAATTTCCTGTAGATTTAGCATCCCTTGATGATTCTTGCTTGATCTAATCTTTACCATGAAGGATGCAACATAATAATTTTCTAACTCTACCACACTGCCCACATTTATCAGTTGCTCCTTGCAGGGCTGCATATTTCAGTGTTTCCTGGTTTATCCATTTTGTGTATCTTTTGTATTAATAATGCATATTCTCTTATTTTTTCTTATATCCTACACAAAAGGTAGCATGTTATATATGCTCTTTTGCCCTTTTTATATTTTTCCCCCATTCAATATCTCATAAAAGTCATTCGATATCAGTTTGTAGAGATCCTTCTCATTCCTCTCTACAGCTGTGTAGTACTCCATTCACGAATGTACTACTACTATAGTTTATTCAACCAATCTTCACTTAGGTAGTTTCCAATATTATGAAATTAAAAATAATTTTGAGGGATTTCTTCATAACGAATTTATCCAAGTGGGATTGCCATGTTGAAGGGCAAATTTGTATGTAAAGTAGTTCCCCATCCATGGAGGACACATTCCAAGACCCCCGGTGGATGCCTGAAACTGAAGGAAGTTAAAATAGATGCTATGCTGGGCGTGGTGGCACACGCCTGTAATCCTAGAGGCTTGGGAGGCTGAGGCAGGAGGATCATGAGTTCAAAGCCAGCCTCAGCAACTTAGTGAGGCCCTAAGCAACTCAGTGAGACCCTGTCTCTAAATAAAATACAAAAGAGGGCTGGGGATGTGGCTCAGTGGTGGAGTGCCCCTGGGTTAAATCCCCAGTACAAAAAAAAAAAATATATATATATATATACACACACATATATGCGCTATGTTTTCTCCTATGCATACATACCCATGGTAAAGTTTAATGTATAAATTAGACAAAGAGATTAGAATAATAACTAAAATAAAATAAATATAACTATACTATAATAAAAGTTATGTGAATGTGGCTTCGGTTTCTTAAAATATTTTATTTTGCTGCCCTCATGACATAATCACCTTCCAAAGGTCTCACCTTAAGTGTGAGGATTTCAACACGTGATTTGCAGGACATAAACATCAGTCCCTTTGATCAAGTTTTTGACCTTTCACCAGTCTGATGAGAAATGATCTCTTAGCATCATTTTAATAATTTGCATTTCTCTGATCATAATTTTAATAATTTGCATTTCTCTTATTATGAATAAAGTTGAATGTCTGTTTATATGTTTAAAATCATCTTTATGTATCTCTTTGTAGATTGTTCATGCCTTCTGCCCATTTTCCATTCTTTCTTTCTCTTTTTTGGGGTGATGTGCATT
Source organism: Glaucomys volans (assembly GCA_020662805.1). NCBI lineage: Eukaryota > Metazoa > Chordata > Mammalia > Rodentia > Sciuridae > Glaucomys > Glaucomys volans. The sequence goes on from JAJEJO010000979.1 coordinate 448,730, forward strand.
TAAGTTTTTTTATTTATGAGGTACAGTATGATAACAATACATATGGACAATGTGTAATGGTCAAATCAGGGTAATTAGTATTTCCATCTTCTCAAGTATTCATCCTTTCTATGTGTTAGGAACTTTTGGAGTGTTCTAGTTTTTCTTTCTTTTTTTTCTTTTTTTTGGTACCAGAGATACCACTGAGCCACATCCCCAGCCCTTTTTTGTATTTTATTTAGAGACAGGGTTTAACTGAGTTGCTTAGGGCCTCACTAAGTTGTTGAGGCTGGCTTTGAACTCGCGATCCTCCTACCCCAGCCTCCCAAGTGCTGGGATTACAGGTGTGTGCCACTGCGCCCGGCTGTTCTAGTTTTTCTATCTTGCTGTAGAATTTTTTACCATTTTCAGCTTCATTTTAAAGTCCCTTTAAAAAGTAACACATACTGTGAATATTTTATTCCAATTTGTCATTTGTCTTTTGACTTTTTATGGTGTTCCATTTTTTTAAAAATTTTTTTATTTTTTGGTACTAGGGATTGAACCCAGGGGCACTCGGCCACTGAGCCACATCCCCAGCCCTATTTTTGTATTTTATTTAGAGCCAGGGTCTCACTGAGTTGCTTAGAGCCTTGCTAAGTTGCTGAGGCTGGCTTTGAACTTGCGATCCTCCTGCCTCAGCCTCCCGAGTTGCTGGGATTACAGGCGTGCGCCACTATGCCTGGGTATGGTGTTCTATTATGTAAAATGTTTTTTATTTTTATATAGTCAACTTTTTCAATCTTTTCTATTTCTTGCCTGTGTAATTCAAATTGTAGTGACAAAGCCTTTCCCTACATAAAGAAGAACTCACTCAGGTTTTCTTCTAGAACTTATAGTATATTTTTATTTTTCTCTGTTTGTATTTCTGATTCATTTAAGAGTTTGTTCTTGTGTGAAGTGTGAAGAATGGATCTATTTTTTTCCCAAAGGCTCTGATATCATTTTAAAACCCTAGAAGGTAATTTTCTGAAATGATAATGATTACTTTTAGATGCTTGGATACAGGTGGCTTTGTTTTTCTTTTTATATTCTCTATTTTCTAAGATTTCTATAGTGAACATTTTTCCATATTGCAGAGAAGAGTTTTAGAAAGAAATAGATATGACAAGGACATTGGAGTTCCAAATGGTATGAGTTCCATCAATGCTGCTTCCATCCTTGGAGCCAATAGCACCTCCAGCATATACCATGTAGCTTAGGACTTGATTTACACTTTCTAGTGTTATTTCCATTCCTAAATGTGAATATTCTCTCCTCAACTATATTGTGAACATCTTGAAGTCAAAGTCATTGACTAAACTTAACAGTGACCATGTATCACACATGTGCACATATACTTGATAGGTGATGCTTTCTGATTTTTGCTTGGGTACATATTGTAACTATTTTTATGTGCCTTTGAATAATAGTTTACTGTAACTAATAGTATGATATGAATAATGATATTCTCATTTGTTCTTATTTATTAACTTAGGTATTCCAGCCTGGACCAAAGCGGTAATTGATTTAATTATATTTTTATCTCTTTTATCCAAACTGCAAACAATTTTCATACATATCCCAGTCTTAATAGGAAATTACACATTAATTAATATGTATTTTTATAGATAAGAATATTGAGATTCAGAAAGTGGAAGAAATGGTTTTAACACTTTTAAAAATTCGAGCCCTATCTGGCTCCAAGAAATTTAAAGTTTTATAACAATCTGTTTTATTAAGGAGTGCATCCTAGGAAAGTTTATATGGATAATTTTTAGTTAATCATACAATGGTTTCAATGCTGGATAACCAATAATAAATAAAAATGTACATATTCATACCTAAAACCTCAACTCCATTCACATAATCTAGTCCCAAGACCAGCTAGACTGTCTCCCTTCCACAAACCTAACTCCAAGTTTATGTTTTGTTTACATCTTTTGTATGAAGCTTTTTGCTGCTATTTGTTCGAAGGTGATATTACCCAGAAAATCCTTCAAGGAGGTGGACACAGTGTGGTGTATCCAGGCATAGGGACTCCTTTTGCAATGCCACCTTGTGGTCGTCTTTGCCTGATGTGCCTTCCTGCACCGTGCCCTCCTGGTGAATTCCAGTCCATCACTTGGAAACCTTACTTTGTCGTCACCTCCTTTGTTACCTGTTTCTTGACAAAACTAATTCCTCCTTCTCATTGGTGCACCTGTGCCTTGTCCAGAGGGCTGAATTTGTCATATAGCATTGCATTTATGTGTTCACGGGTGTGCTTCTTCTTCTAGCTTGTTAAGTTCTTGGTTATGAAGCCATGTGTTCAGGACATGCTTACTTAATTGACTTGGAAGTGGGAAGAAAAATCCTGTGGGCTCTGGGGTGACAACCTGGTGGGAAGTGTTGGGAGAGTGGACACTGTACTAAATGACTGTGGCTCTGCAGGCCAGGGAATTCCTCAAGTCTTCTTTCTACCCTGTGAAAGTTCTAATGGGAGAAAGTATGGATATTTGCTGAACCTAGAATTTTGGTCAATTGCATTTATTACACAAACAACATTATAAGGGAACTTAAATGGAAAAATACTATCTATAATGTCACTATCAGAAGTCATTGATTATTTTCAATTTTCTCTCTTCCTGGAGGTATTACCCTTAAACTGTTAGGTTGCTTCTATAAATAAAGTACTTTTTATTATTGCTTGTATTTTAATTTTATACAACCATTTCTCCCTCTCCTGATTTTTGGCTTTAAGTCCTTTATGGAGACGGATTATACTTATTGTGCTTTTTTTTTTTTTTTTTGGTACTGGGGATTGAACCCAGGGGTGCTTTACCACTGAGTCACATCCCCAATCCTTTTTATTTTTTATTTTGAGATAGCATTGCACTAAATTGCTGAGCCTGGCCTCGAACTTCAGATCCTCCTGCCTCAGTCTCCCAAGTCCCTAGGCCTACAGGTGTACACCACTACACCTGGTTTATTATACATTTTTATATCAACTTTACTGCTTAAGTTACATTCAAAGTAAGTATTAAGATATTTGATTGATACTATTCAAATCACCAAAGTATTATTGGGCCTATATATTACAGTATAAAAAATTGAATAATATGTAATCCCCGCACTCAAGAAGGTCATAATCTAGCAGAGTCATAGGTACTGTATCTGGAACTCATTCATAAAGAATCATTTGAATTGGAAAATATCTATATTACTATCCATATAAAGTTCTTGAACAGAAGTAAAATTAAGAAATGATGTTGGTATAATATTACTCTTATTTAACTTTATTCATTCAGCACATATTATTTTTGAGTGCCTACTAGATGCCAGGAACTCTTCCAGTCTCTGGGAGTAGAAATTGAACAAAACCAAAAGGTCTCTTTTCACATGGAACTTACATTCTAATAGAGAAATATAGATAATAAACAAAAAAACCCACAAATAAATAAGCAAACAACTATCAGTGAGTGAAAATTGCTATAATGAAAATAATATGTGCTAATTGCCCGGGGTCTACTCCTTAGGTGGGGAATCACTGAAGATCTCTCTGAGGAATGACATCCAAACCAATACCTGAATGACAAGAAGGAGCCAGACATGCAAAAGATCTGGGGGGAAGTGTGTTAGGCATAGCAATAGCAAATGCAAAGTCCCTGAGCCTGGTGCAGGCTGATATGTTTAAGGAACATCAAGTAGATGTGTGTTGTTGAAACTAGAGTAACCGAATAAGAAAGTGGTAGAAAAAAGGGTTGGAAAAGTAAGCAGAAGGGCTGGGGATGTAGCTCAGTTGGTAGAGTGCTTGCCTTGCAAGCAAAAAGCCCTGGGTTCAACCCCCACAACAAAAAAAAAAAAAAAAAAAAAAAAAAAAAAAAAGTAAGCAGAAGCTAGGCAATGTAAGACCTTATAGGTCAGGTAAAGAATTTCACTTTACTCTAAATGCAATGACAAATCTTGGAGGATATTGAGCAGGAGAAGGACATCTGGTCTACATTCTTAAAAGTTCTTGAGTAGGAAATGAATTGTAAAGTGTAATGTTTAAGAGGTGATTATGGTAGTCTAGGGCAGAAATGATGATAACCTAGCTAAATGAGGGCAGCAGTGGCCCTAGGAAGCAGTAGGAGGATTTGTGATACATTTTGGATATACAGTTGATTGGACTAGGATTAGATGTGGATGGTTAGGGACAAAGTGGACTCAGTATCTTGTAGGATTTGGGGCTTAAGCAGCTCAGAAGAGGACAGTGCAATTGACTGAAAAGGAAAGGAATCAGGTTGGGAGATGGAATTGCAGGATCAAATTTCTATTTTGAGAATGTTAAATTTGAGAAGCCTGTTAGACTTCCAGGTGGAGATGTTAGATAGGCAATAGATATGTGATTCTGGAGTTCCCAGAGAGGATATATATATATATATATGTATATATATATATACATATATATATATATACACATATGTATGTGTGTGTATACATACATATACATATATACACATATATTGTGTATATGTGTGTGAATATATATACACACATATACCTACATACATCTATACTCATACATATATCATCAACTCTTGTGCGTTTAAAACCATGAGAATGGATGAGATTACCTACAGAGTGAGGATGGATGGAAAAAAGGATTTCTACTGATGCCTGGGGGAGTACCCACAATTTGAAACTGATTGGCAGAGGAATAGCCAGAAGGTGAAACTTTAAAGAGAGTAGCCAGTGAGATAGGATAAAAATCAGAAGTGTGAATATAACAGAAGCCAAAAAAAGAAATGTTTCAAGAAAGGAATAATGAATGATGTCAAATATTGCTGAGAGTTGGAGGAAGATAAGGAGAGGGGATGATGATTGTTGGATTTGGCAGCGTTGAAGTCATTAGTGACCTTAACTAGAGCCATTTAAGTGAAACAGTATGGACAGAAACCCAGTAGGAGTGAGTTGAGAGAACAGTAGGTGAGAAATTGGAGACAGGGACCATAGACAACTGACTCGGGAGTGGAATCAGATGCTATGAATGGAAGCAGGAAAATGGGACAGTGTGGAATCAAAGGAGAAAATTTAAGTGGCTGATATTAAGATGTGTATCTGCTGAAGGCCATGAGACAACAGAGAGGAAAAAATGATGATGTAGTACAAAAAAGAAATAGTTGAGTGAGTCCTTGAAAAGGCTATAAAGAAAGGGATCTGGAACCCAACTTGGAGTGTTGGCCTCTAATGGGAAGTGGGACAATTCTAATGTAACAGAGGAGCGGTAGAGAGTGTAGTACATGTGTGGAAAGGTTGGCATATTTGGTGGTAGGAGGAAGGGAGAATCATCTGATATTTTTCTTTCTTCTACTACAACAGTTGAGTTCCTCAAAGCAAAATACATGCCTACCATTATATAGAAAGGAGGTAAGATAGGTAGCCTACACAGTCTTACAGAAGGTTTTGTTTTTGGCATCGTTGCTGTTTATCAAATTACTTCCAAACTTGGTGGCTTAAAATAATAATTTATTATTTCTCTCCATGCTGTAGATTGGCCAGGTGGTTTTGCTTCACAAGCTGTTGCCTGGGTGTTGAGAATGGTGGAATATCTCAAATTATCTTGCTCTCATGGCTGGCAGTTGGTGCTGGTTGCCAGCTGGACACTCAGCTGGGGCTGTGAGCCAGCAGCCTTGGTTTCCCCCCACGTGGGCATTTCTACATAACTGTTTGGGTTTCCTCACCACATGGTGATCTCAGGGGAGAAGGACTTCTCACGTGCTGATCAGCTGAGTTGTTCCAAGGGGATTTAGTATCAGGTTAGTTTCAGTTTAGGGGACACGTTTTTGAATTCATCTACTCATATAACTAGGAAACCATATCCATATTTTGTCCTGCTAATTAAGACTTTCTGATAAGAATTCTTAACAACAACAGAAACAGCTGTGGTTTTTCTTAGACCTAGAAAATCAGCAAAACTTCATTTCCCCTTTAGTGACTTGAATTTCTTTTTCCAGGTAGAAAACTGTCACCTGTCACCAAGACTCCTCTCATTTTCTGTGCACATGGTAGAGTTATTCAGGGTGTAAAATTTAAAAGTACCATTTCCCCTCGTTCTACTGATGGCATTTTTTTCTGATAAATGTCAAATACAAAATACAAAAAGGAGCATTGAAATATGATTGCACACAGGGGCTCTTGCTTCTGACTCCTGGATGCAAACACAGTCACTGTGAAATTGTACTCAAAGCTTGTGATCCTGAGAGAATGGAGATAAGGGAGCCTGGAAAAGTGGAAAGCTTATGAGTAAGAAATGGTGGAGTCAGAAATATCAGAGCCCGGTGTGGTGGTGCACATCTGAAATCCCAGAGACTCAGGAGACTGAGGCAGGAGGACTGCAAGTTCAAGGCCAGCCTCAGCAATTTAGTGAGGTCCTAAGCAACTCAGTGAGGCCCTGTCTCAAAATAAAAAATGAAAAGGACTGGAGATGTGGCACAGTGGTTCAATCCTTGGTACTAGAAAAAAAAAAAAAAAAAGAACAAGAAAGAAATATCAAAGAGAGTTACTGATAGACCAAAAACAAAAACAAAAACAAAATAAACCAACCCGCCAAACAAAACCTCCCATAGCTTCTGGGAAAAGTCACTTAGCTCATAGATATGCCTATAGTTTTCTATTTCAAAAAAAGTTGGAATGTGAGAATCAGAATTCATAATGAAGTCAATTCAGTTTTTCCCTGGATTTAAATCTAAAAATTGCAAACTACAAAATATCCTGAAATTGAATGTGAAGTTCCCCTGGAAAAAAAATGCATTTTTTTTTTTTTTTTTGGTGAAGAAGCTTAGAATCACCTGGTGACCTTTTATCTACTAACAATTATGATTCCAAATTGGAAAAATTTATCTCTGCTATGGTTTCTGTTTTTGTAGCACTTTCCCTACTTTCCCCCACAACTTCTCCTTTCTAGACCATGGGAATTTCTTTCATATCTGGAGCTTCCCTGCAAGTCTGTCCAATTAAACTTTCTACCATGATGGAAGTCCCATATTTTCACTCTCTGCAGTAGTCACTGCTCACAAAAGATGATTAAGTACTTGAAATATGGCTAGTGCAAAGGAGGAACCAAATTTGAAATTTTAAGTTTTGTAGTTGTTTTTAATTACTTATAACTAAAATGTGAATAGCCACATGCACTAACTAGCTACCTTCTTGAACAGCCCAGCCTGAGGTCTCCCTTGCAGCTAACAGAATTCTGCTTGCCTTCTTTTCTCTAGAAGGCGAAAAAAAATCTGAACTGCAATGTCACAATATACGAATAGGTGTTGTCCTATCATAATTTTTCAATTTTTTAAATTCTAATTCGTTATACATGACAGTAGAATGTATTTTGGCACATTGTACACAAATGGAGAATAATTTCTCATTCTTCTGGCTGTACATGGTGCTGAGTCACACTCACATTGTAGTGTAATCATACATGTATATAGGGTATTAATGTCTGTCTCATTCTACTGTCCTTCCCATCCCCACCACCCCACACTTCCCCTCACTCCCCTCTGCACAATCCAAAGTTCCTTCATTATTCCCTACCCACCCCCCACTATATCTTACAGTTTTTTATTGTAGCAATTTTATTACTATTTGTATCTTTTGCAGGATCAAAATTCCCCAAAGATAAGGGCTTTGTCTGTTTTTTTTCTCACTTTCAAAGTATACCTCACACCTAGCCCTGTGTCTGAAATATAGCAAGTGCTTAAACAAGATATGAGTAGGTGAATAAATTAAAGAGCATCTATGAACTTTTGATATAAATGGGACCTTGCTGTCTACTCTGTGTGTGTGTGTGTGTGTGTGTGTGTGTGTGAGCACGCACACATGCACGTGCATGCATGTGTGTGTAGAAGAGAAAAAAAAGAGAAAAAGAGAGAGAGAGGAGAAACTAAAGATATGGGGGTGGAGACTAAGACCAGGTTATTAAAGAGAATTAGAATTGGTTGCATAATATTTCAGAATCAGATAATTAGCTTTAATCATAATAAGACTCTGCTTAAGCATTTACTACATGCCAGACTGTATCCTAAGTACTTTACATGAAGTATCTTTTGTAATCCTTGTAAAATAATCCTGTAGAATAAGTACTATTATTATCTCCATTTTCACAGATAACGTGGAGGATAACGGGAATAACTTACATAAGGTCATATAGCTAATAAGTAGTAGAGTAGGCATTTAAACGCAGGCAATCTGATTTCAGAGCCTTCCTTCTCAACCACAATGCTGTATTTCTTTCTGTTTGATTGTGTCCATATGGTGACAGAAGCTTAGTGACCTCAAATGTCTGCCTCAGGCTTTTGTCTAAATTTAAGCTTCAGTAAGCCAGTATCTCCTGGAGGGATAGGCCTCTTTCCAGAGGTGCGGATTGGAGGAAGGTGGGGGTAGGGGTACTGAGGATCATAGGAGATGAAAATCTGCACAGGATTCTTTTTCAAGAAGTCAGACAGATATTTCTACAAGTAGGATTTTTTGGCCTCCTAATAATAATGGGAAAATAAAAGCATTTAAAAAAAAAAACCCACCAAACCATCAGAGTCTTGTTTTTAAATCTCTAGTCTAGTAAGAAGGATGAATGAAAGCTAAGAGTTACTGTAGTCTTATTGTGAATTAGCTTTCCCTTGCCCTTTCTCCCATCTCTATCAAGAATTTAGTGCTCTGTAGATAGGCCAGGGTTGACACTGGTATTTAGTTTCTTCTTTATTTGTGTTGAGTAAGGGTATCTTATCTTCCTGTGTTAGTTATGCTCTGTTTGCTCCTAACTCCCACCCTCCAGATTCACTCTCCACCTTTCCCTGTCCTGCTCCAAACAGAGGAGCCCTGATCTCTACAGGCTGTGCCATGGTTCTCCCCTCCTGGCTTCCAGCGGGTTCAGCAGAAGCTAGGCAGGAAGGTAGGAGGAAGAAAGAGAGACTAGGGTGCTTCCTCCCTGCTCTTCCTCCCTGCACTGGTGCCATGTTCTCTCAGTAACTGCCTGGAAGCCTCTCCTACATGGCCCCAGCATTCATTGGGATCTGGTGACACTGTCTTCATCTTGCCCCTGCCTGCCTAGGTTTCACCACTCTTACTAACCCCTAAGGGCTTCTTCATAGCTCTTGTTTCCCTTAACTCTGCCACATCTTCATAAGTAGTCCTTTTAATAAATTATTTCAGTAAACTATTTTGAATGCAGTACTTGGGACCCTGCCTGATATATTTCCCCTGTAGTGGTCTTTCAAATTTCTTAAAGGTAAGGGATAGGCCCAGACTACCAAATACTTATGATTAAATAAGCCTCAGGTAGATTGTCACCAAATAGGATTATAAGGATTCATTACTTTTACTCTAACATGGTTGAGGGGAGTAAGACTCTGAATGTGACCACACATGTGCCCTGTTATATCAGAGAGTTCATCAGCCTTTTTTACAACTGGAATGAAATGACCTTAAGATTATTCATTCCCTTTGCCCTAAGACTCTGATCATCAAACAGCTTGGGATTACTAAATTGGTTTCCTAGGTAACTTGATCCAAAGAAATGGGGTAACTTGGGGTGTGGACACCAACATTTCAGAACCTGAAAAAGTATTATATTCTCTTTACTACTAAGCAGATGGAATTTTTTAAAAGCGAGAACAGTGAAAGAATAGAGTTTCCCATCTTTCTCCTGCTGCATCCACACTACCTTTTCCTTATCAGTTTGCATTCCTCCATTAGGCATCTTCCCCTACCCTCCTTTTGGCTTCTGCCCTGTGTTAAAATGAAGATTCCTGTTGCCCAGATCTTTAAATATGTATGCTTTTCCAGTACTGTATCACACTCTCTTCCTATTTTAGTAGGAGAATCATTTTTCCTCTCAAGGACCAGCTCCTCTCTTGGTGCTCTTGAGCCCATCCCTCTTGTTTTCAGACGGGCTTCCCTTCTTTAATTACCTCCTTTCTCCCATGACAATTTCTTCTTTCCTGTTGGAACATTCCCATTGCCATATAAGCATGCTCTAGCCTCTCCTGTTTTAGTAAGCATCCTCCTTGACCCTGTATCCCTGCCCCCCCCCACTGCATCATTTCTCTTCTTCTGCACAGCAAAACCTGTTTGAAAAAGTTGTTTATATTGGTTGTCACCACTTCCTTACCTTTCACTGATTCTGTTCTGGCTTCTGTCCAGGAAGCCATCACTCCATTGAAACAGTGCCAGTCAAGGTCATCAGTGACCTTCATGTCGCTGAATTCTGTGGCTACTTCTCATCTTTCTCAGTCACTTAAAAACACTGGGCACAGTTGACCAGTCCCTTTTATAAATAACTTTCTTCTCTTGGCTTCTCCTTTCCCACCTCCTCCTCCTCTATTCAACCTCTAAATGTTGGCTAAGTTCTAGACTCGCACCATCCACATGTGGTTATTGACCCTTGAAATGCAGCCAGCATGAAATGAGATATGCTCTAAATATAAAATATGCTCTGGATTTCAAAGGATTAGTATGAAAGAAAGAATGTTGAATATCTCAATAATTTGTATGTGAGTACAGGTTGAGATAATAACATTTCAGATGTGTTGGGCTATTAAATTGATTTCAACTGTTTTTTATTTTAAACTTGTTAATGTGGCTACTTGAAAATTTAAAATTACATGTGTAGCTCACATGCGTGTCTCATACACATTTTTGCTGAACAGTGCTGTTCTAGATGGTCATCTCTATCAACCTTCTCTTTTTCATCCTCTTATCTAATTCAATACCTTTAAATATCTGGTATATGTTGACTACCCTTTAGATCTCTAACTCTGACCTCTCGTTTGAAGTCCACACTTACCTACCCAACTGGTATTTGAAATTCCATTTGCATGTCTAACAGGCATCTTAGTATTAATAATGTGTCATGAATGGAATTTTCAATTTCCTGTCACCATATTATGTTACTGAGTCTCCCATCTCAATCAATGTTGCCACCATCTGTCCAGTTGCTCAAACCCAAACTTGAGTCATCCTTTATTATTCTATTTTCCTGAATCACTTCTAATCATCCAGCAAGTCCTGCTCGTTCCACTTTCAAATTATATCTTAAATTTCATCAATTTTTCTTCACCAGAACTGCCTCTAGCCAAGTCCAAGCCACTGTCCCTTCTCATCTAGACTACTGCTTTATAACTGGTCTCTTTGATTCCACTCTTGCACTATTAGAGTCTCTGTTCCATATCTCAAAATGATCTCTTTTAAATATATATATATATGAGATCATATTGTTCTCTCTTAACCATCCAGTGACTCTCTATTTACTTAGAAGAAAATCAAAACCTATCATGGTTTGCAAGACACAACGTTTCTGATCACTGCTTATTTTCTTCACCTCATCCCATGCCACATGTCCTTCTTGTTTTAACAGTCTAACCTCACCGACCTCCCTTTTGTGCTTTGATCATATTGCGCTTATTACTGCCTCAGGTCCTTGGTATGGTATTCTTTCCTCTGTCTCTAGTGCTCTGCTGTCAGATTTATGCATGGCTAACTCCTTTTCATTCTTCAGCTCTTAGCTCAAACATTGTCTCCTTAGACCATCTCTGCAAGCAGCAACCTAGCCTAGTCCTTTTCAATCCAATCAAACTTTGCTTTCTCTGGTTGATTTTATTTTTTGTCTACTTATTTCTTTTTTAATGTCTATCTCCCTTTAAGAGTATAAAGACTTCAAGAGCAAGGACAGAGTAGGCACTAAAAATATTTTTGAATAAGTTCCAAAATAAATATGAATTCAATGGATTAATTTATTTTAATTAATTAATTAGCCAATTGTGTTAGGTAAAGCACTCTATCACTAACAATTCTCCTACCTCAGCCTCTCAAGCTCCTGGGATTACAGGTGTGTGCCATTGTGGTTGGAAAGTTATGCCTAAATTTCTAAGGCATTCCATATTGCTTATTCCAAAATGAATGTATTCATTTCAAAAATATTTTTATTCATGTTTTCTTTAAAAAAATCCATTTGAGGGATCATGAGTTCAAAACCAGACTCAGCAACTTAGAGAGGCTCTAAGCAACTCATCAAGACCCTATCTCTAAATAAAATATAAAAAGGGTTGGAGATATGGCTCAGAGGTTAAGCCTCCTGGGTTCAAACCCCAATGCCAAAACAAAACAAAACAAAAAACCCCCAAAATTTAGGCATAAATTAAACAGGTCTGTATTCGGCCCTAACAGGTATTAATACCTTAGTGTGATTGAGTTTGACCTATCAGCAAATATTGAGGACTTAGCATTTGCAGAGTCTACTGTTTCTGTCCTTAGACTTGAGAGACCAGTGGGACACTGAGCCTCTGAGAGGCAAAAGAGAGCGATGACAGTGAAGAAGAAAGGTGTGCGTGTGTGTGTGTGTGTGTGTGTGTGTGTGTGTGTGGTGTTCATGTGGTGTATTGGGGAAATCCAGGGCAGATGCTGGCTCAACAGGTAACACTTCGCCTGACTAATTTTGCCTAGATTTTAGCTCTAACAGAAACCATGGCTATTATTTCTTTAGCATCTGGGTCAGTGCTATGCATAGTAGATTTTCAATAAATGCTTTTTTGGTGAAAAGAATGAATACATTTGTGGATTGTAAAGAAAACTCAAGAAAGGTAAAGTCTTAAAATTACTGACCTCAGCTGATATGGGAAGTAGCTAGGAACAAAATGAAAAAGAATGAGCACAAACTAAAAATGACAAGTTAGAAACACGGTCAAATTGGATACTCAAAGGTCCACTAGCCCAAGGGTTTGGGAATATGAGAATATTTTCTTCCTCTTGTCCTGCTTCACGCCCCCGGAGTTGAATGAACCTCAGAGTTCCTGTTGACCTCAGGAGAGAAATCCAAATACACAAATCAGGAAAACAGAGTGGGGTGGGTGGGGAGGTGCAGTGCAGAAACTTTGAAAGTTAAACAGCAAAAACATCCATCCTGAGGACATCCATTTTTACCAGTCCAAATCAGATATGCTACCACATCCAAAAGGAAACTAATGATGGTGTCAAGAATGAATATATTATCTGATTGTGATAATACAAGACAGATACATCTGTGTCCAGAATGTACTTCTGTTCTGGTCTATTTTAGGGAACTTCTGGATTTGAATCTAAAAGTGATATCTGGAAAAGAGATAATAATTTGTGCTCACATAGCACTTTTCATCCAAAGGTCTCAAAGCACTGTACAAAGAAAAGTATTATTATCCCAGATGGAGAAACTCAGACAGAGGGTCTGCTGCCCTTTTCAGCAACTGGGGAGTACAGTCCCTAAACTCAGAACACAGTCCTAGACTATAAGTTATTGAATCATGATCTCTCTTAATTGGGAGCTGGGACTACCAAAAATGAGACTTAAAAAAAACAAAACAAAACAAAAAACAAAGCAGAACAGCAGGCTCTAAAAATTTCAGTATGTGTCCAAAACATATGATAGTAGCTGCTTTAAAAGTTACTGAATTTTGGGCAAAGCGTGGCTACTTAAAATAAAAAAGGTGGTTATTATAGTCAGACTGATAATGGCTAACATGCTAAGCATTTTTCTAAGTGGGTGATATGTTACTATTATTATTATTTTTATTTTTATTGCAGTGCTGGGGGTTAACCCCCCTGGGCCTCATACATGCTAAACAGGCTGTCTACCACTGAGCTTTACCCCCAACCCACAATATATTATTTAAGATCTACAACAAATTTAACATAGTAGGAACTATTATCATTTTGCCCATTTTACAGTTGAGGAAAAAGAGAGAGAAGTTAGGTAACTAGGCCAAAATGTCAGTTTAGCAAGCAGCAGAGCTGTAATTCAATGTAGGCAATTGGACTCCATTGCCTTTGCTCTTAGTCAGTTACTCTGGGCAGGTAGTATGTGAAGCATTCTGCATGAGTTATCTCACTTCATTCTCCCAAACTCCTAAGAGGTCAATACATTATTATCTCAATTTTATTGGGGGAGAAAACCAAGGCTTAGAAAGGCAGAGTGACTCATATGCCAGTAGTGGTGGAGCTAGGATTTTGAAAAGTTGACAAAAGAGCACCAGACAAGGAGTCAGGGCTTTGGGCTGTTCCTGCCACTAACTTGTGTGACTTTCAGCCAATCAACACATTGCCACGGTCTCATGCCTTCTGTCAAAGGAGGGCATTGGACTACTTTGAGGCTGAAGTCCTTCCCAGTGCTAAAATTCTGATGCTCAATATCTCTTTTCTACTTAGTCCCTTGTTTGAAAATCCTTGGAGGAAAAGAAATTAACCACACAGAACCTGAAAGTGACTCTGGAAGCCAAATTTAGAAAACAGATCTCAAAAGGAGAAAAAAAAGAAGTTTCTAAAACGTCTTTATTTAGAAAGTGAATTATCCTGCAAGGTGTTTGGCTTGATTTGTGAGACTTCGTGACCAGCTGCAGGCCATACAAATCTCCTTGCCTGGCCAGTTCTCCTGGGAGTAGTAGGCTGTGGAACCTGGATCAGTGGTCCTTTCTGGCCTGCTAAACTGGCTGAAGCTGGAAGAAGCCCATCTTGTGTGGGAGGGATCTGAGGCAAGAAGCCAAGTTTTTCATGTGGGTGTTCTATCTTGAATTCAGAATGTCTATACCATTCTGTCTACTTCTGTTTTTGTTCTTAGTGATTATTATATAGTGACACAGCCCACTGCTACCATGAACCATTTTTTTTTCCTACAACCATGTGGTGAACCATGGTGTAGTGAACAGGCCTGGCTTCCATGTCTCTTTGTGGCTTTGTTCAAAAGTGTGAGCTTGAACTCAGGCTTCCATGTCTCTTTGTGGCTTTGTTCAAAAGTGTGAGCTTGAACTCAGGCTAGATTTGTGATAAATCTAGGCGAAAACACTATCTGTAGCTTTATGATCTTGAGAAAGTCACTTAGATTCTCTTAGTGTCTCCATTTCCCTCACTGCTTTCTAAGTGATGCTTATACTACTTGCTCTCTAGGGTTATGAATTTCAAATAGTATGACATGTGTGGAAGTAGTCTGGAAAGATTAGGCCTTCCAAATGACAAGGAAAGTGAGGTTGAGAGAATGCCTGTCACCAGGAGAGACCTGGAGGTAGAATGCATGAAGTAGGTGCTTTGGCAATGGGCAGTCCTGAATTAAGAGTCCCAACTCATCCTATTACTTGGGCAAGTTATTAAACCTCTAAAAGTCTTTTCAGTTTGTAAAATGCAAAATTTTAAGAGATGAAAATAATAAACATGAAGTTTCCAACACAGAATAGGCCATTAAAATATTAGCTAGTATTAGTTTTATTATCAATTATTTAATTATGATGCAGAATTAGGAGGCTCAGAATATCAGGTCTTATTTTCTAAGACATGCATACTAATTCACTTTGAACTCTGGGAAAAGACCAGTATGGAATTGGCTATCCTCTAACACCAAATACCCTGCTCTTCTATACTAAGTGGCAGAGGTTAATTCCAGAAGTTTATCCTCATAACAACACACCTTGAAGAAATTTGGGCAGCTGCCTTTCTTCCCTTTAGAAGTCTCTGCCTCATCTTCTGTGAGGAATTTTAGTAGATTGTTAGGATCTTAAAACTTACCTTTTTTTGGGGGGTGGTTCTGAGGATTAAACCCAGGGACACTTTACTACTGAGCTACATCCCCAGTTACATTCCTAGTCCTTTTTGTATTTTATTTTGAGATAGATTCTCACTAAGTTGCTTAGGGTCTTGCTAAATTGCTAAGATTGACCTTGAACTTGAGATCCTCCTGCCTTGTGTGTCACGGTGCCAGCTTACTTTTGCATTCTAAGGCTCTCTAACACAGTATTAATTATGGGGAAATAACTCTCAACACTTTTTAGCAGAAGAATCTCATTTAAAGGTTAAAAAAACTTCAAGCAATCCCACATAATAATAATTCTACTTTAAGCAGCCTTTGATTGTGAAAATACCTAATAAAAATTCAACAACAAAGTGTCCTCTCTTTAAAAAATATTTTTAAAAAGGAGGTGCATGGACTTAATACACAATTCACAAGATAGAAAATGAACTACCATGGAAATATTCTTGCACCCAAATCTTCAATCACACACTGCCCTTACCCAGAACCAACTACTGTTTCAATTTCTGCTGTATCCTTTCAAAGGTAATTTATGTACTACGAACCTTTACCACTCCTCCTCTCTTTGTAGTGATGCTGAGGATCAAACCCAGGGACTCATGCATACTCATGTATACTCAGCTACTCAACTGTATCTGCAATCCACAGATTTATCTTTTTTTAACACGACAAAATGGTAGCATGACTTACCACTCTTCACTCTTCTTTACCTTGCTTTTTACATTTAACAATGTCTTGATATACTTTAAAATGGATGTGTAAAAAAGAGATAGTTTTTTTTTCCTTTTTGCCATGGTAGCAGGGATTGAACCCAAGACCTTACACATGCTTGGCATGCACTCCACCACTGAGCTACACCCTCAGCCCTTATTCATCAAGGAGTCTACTACTGATTTTTTTAATGTTTGCTGTTGGGAACAAGATCTGGCACATACTACACAAATGCTCTAAATGCTCTACCCATCAGTCATATCCCCAGTCCTTTTTATTTTTTATTTTGAGACAGAGTTTCATTAACTTGCTGAGGATCTTGCTAAGCTGTTGAGGCTGGCCTCAAACTTGTGATCCTCTTGCCTCAGCCTCCAGAGTGGCTGGGATTACAGGCATGTGCCACCACATCCAGCTGCTTTTCTTTTTCTTTCTTTCTTTCTTTCTTTTTTTTTTTTTTTTTTGTGGTACTAGGGATTGAACCCAGGGTTTCACACATGCTAGGCGAACACTTTACCACTGACCTATTTCCTCAGCCCCCCAGCTGCATTGTTGAACATACAGAAAATCCTAGTATGCAAGAACTGCATACCACTTAGAGATTCTCAGCCTTCTGTTTGGGAACTGTTGGTATAACTCAAATATAGTAATATTCAATATTAATTTGGCCCCTTCTCTGTGCCAGGTATTGTTCTAAGCATGTTACACATATTATCTCCCATAATCCACATCCTTCTCATTCTTCCAGTATCAGTTTAAATGTTATCCCCTCAAAGAAGCCTTCCTTTATCCGAGCTGACCTCCCTCTCCCTTTTCCATTATTCCCTATCATTTCATCCTGTTTATTTCCTTCAGAATACTCATCACTATAAGAAATTAGTCACCTATTTGCCTCCTTGTTTACTGTTGCCTCCCCAACCAAATCAGGAGGTTTGAGGACAGGGACAGCGTCAGTTTGGCTCACCACAGCAGACCTAATAACAAGGATGGCCTTGGTGCTTGGCACAGAGGAGCCATGGGTTGGGTATTTACTGAATAAATACATAATGAACAAAAATCAGCTTTAAAAGGTAGACCCTATTATTCTCTGATAAAGAAGTAAGACCTCAAGAGTGAAATAGACTCCTGTAAGTCCTAGAGTTAGTAAGTAATAAAATGGTTGAAACCCAGCTAGGCTTGATTCTACAGCACAAACTCTTCACTTCTCTTGCCTCAGAAACTGAAGATTGATAAAGTTTTGACTGTGTGTGATCTTCAATCCCTTTTCTTCTCTAGGACTTTGTCTTTCATTGAAAAATGAGAAGGTGGAGTTTGCCATCCTCTTTATAGCAATGTTTTATGATTTGGTATCTGTGATCTATGAAAATGAAAGGGGTTAATGAAAAGACCATCAAGATTGACTTGATGCTTTGAGAATGCTAATCTTCAGTTCTTCCCCCACCCACCCTTTTTCACTAAAGTTTTGCTGAGCCTTAATCTATTCCAGGCACTGTTTTGGTTGTAATAGGGATCCAAACACTCAGAGAACATTGTCCTTGACATTAAGATGCCTGGTTTGATGGGAGATATAGCTGCTTCAAGTACTGTATGGGTCAAGAGCATGATAGTAATATGTGTGAGGCACATGGTAACAGAGAGTAGAGAGATTAATTCCATCATGGGTGTGCATGGTGATGGGGGTGATGGTGGATATATAGGAAGGGGAATGACATAGAATGCTGAGCTGGGCCTTGGGGAAAGAATATTTTCCAGGTAGACAAGGTGAAGGTGACACTAGACACGGTGAACACAAGGTATCATGTGTAGAAACACACCAAGAAACAGCACAATATGCTGAGGATTTCTAGGCTAGGGGTGGACTCTCTCAGGAGACAGAACTGGCTAACTAGAAGGAGCCCACCAAAAAGCCTTGCTGAAAGGAATAATTTTATTTCAGAAATATCACCCCGGCAGTGGTAGGATTGAGCTGGGTGATGAGGCAAAAGGTGTGGATACTAGTTAGGAGGTTTTGCAGCTATCCAGGTGACAGATGATGAGTTCGACTTAAGGTACTTGCAGCAGAGTTGGAGAGGAAGTATATAAATTCTAGATTTAAAAAAAAAGTATAACCAAAGGACTTGGTGATTGCTTGGTTGAGGTAGGATAAAAAATGAGACTAAAGGACTTATTGGAATGGATTGGGTGGTCATTAAGAATTATAGGGAATTTAGAGTCAGCTGGGAGAAATAACTCTGTTGACTTTGGATATATAGACAGGAGAAAAGGTCTAGCTACCTCCTTTTCCAGAATATCAGTCCTAGACTAAGTTAGACATCCTTGGAGCAGTTTCCTGGGAGGCCCAGACAGGGATGAAATTCTCAAAGACCTCACTAGCATTCCTGAGCTCAACATCCTTCGAGGATTAAAGCTGGCTACTAAAAATTTCCTGGACCTTCATTGATAGATGAATGGATTAAAGAGATATACATTTTTTTAAAAAAAATCAGACATTGACTCCAGTGGAGCAAACTCTTCGGCTTCTTGTAAGCACCAGCGTGTTGTAAAGAAATAGGGAGGTAATGTTTAAAAGAAAATGGGGCTGTATAGCGTGCAGCCTGGTTCTTCCTGACTACTGGAGAAAGCCCAAGTTTTGGGGACTGTACCCTTTTCCAACTACCACCTCTGATTAAGCGTCCTTAATGTTGAGACCAGACTCCTTGCAGCCCCAATCCTTTACAAAATCATGGGGCTGGGATCCTTCCCCGCCTCAACTCGAATATCCAGCGCTCACCAGGCGGTGGCAGGGCCGAGCACGTGGGCTTGTTTAGGGACCCGCTTCCAAGGTCCTCCTAGGGAAGGGGACTGCCGAGGAGATGAGAGGCCGGCGCACCATCCTGACCGTAGTAACCTCCCTGGTTCTTAAAGCCCATGGCCCAAAGGCAGGGGCATGTCCTGTGTCCCACTCCCACGTTCAAAAGATGCTGTCAGAAGCCGCTATCTCTTTTCCACCCTCTCTTCACGCATCACCCCCACTGTCATGCTGATAAATCCCAAGAGCAAAGGGTGGCACGATTCCTCCCGCGCCCCTGCGGGTTGAAGGCGGGCACTAAAGCAGTGCAGTCCCAAGCTTCCCCTGCAGAAGCCGCGCTCCCCACTCAGTCCGGGGGTAGAGGGGGCGCGAGAGAGCAAGTGGGCGGGCGTCCCATCCTCCGCATCCTCCTCCAAGTCCTGGCGCGCAGGGAGGGAGCGCTGCGCTGCGCCTCGCTGCGCATCGCGGCCCGCTTGCCGCCTGCCCCCTGCCCTAGCTGGGCCACCTCCCCGGGCTGCGGGTGGAGGGCTACGGGGCGCTAACGTTACGCTGCTTCCGGTTTTCCAGTGGGCTCTCTTTCCCCTCCCAAGGCGGCGGCGGCTGAGCGGCGGAGCCCCCCAAATGGCCTGGCCAGATGCGGCAGGTTTGCTGTTCAGCGCTGCCGCCGCCGCCACTGGAGAAGGCTCGGTGCAGCAGCTACAGCGACAGCAGCAGCAGCAGCAGCAGCAGCAGCAGCAGCAGCAGCGAGAGGAGCAGCAGCAGCAGCGAGAGCGACAGCAGCAGCAGCAGCAGCCGCCGCCGCCGCAGCAACAGCAGCATCTCCCGTCCCGCTGCGCCCCCAGAGCCGCGGCCGCAGCAACAGCCGCAGCCCCGCAGCCCCGCAGCCCAGAGAGCCACCGCCCGCTCGCGAGTCGCAGCCGCCGGCGGCATGAGGCGCGACCCGGCCCCCGGCTTCTCCATGCTGCTCTTCGGTGTGTCGCTCGCCTGCTACTCGCCCAGCCTCAAGTCGGTGCAGGACCAGGCGTACAAGGCACCCGTAGTGGTGGAGGGCAAGGTACAGGGACTGGCTCCGGCCAGCGGCTCCAGCTCCAACAGCACCCGCGAGCCGCCCGCCACCGGTCGGGTAGCGCTGGTGAAGGTGCTGGACAAGTGGCCGCTCCGGAGTGGGGGGCTGCAGCGCGAGCAGGTGATCAGCGTGGGCTCCTGTGCGCCTCTCGAAAGGAACCAGCGCTACATCTTTTTCCTGGAGCCAACGGAGCAGCCCTTAGTCTTTAAGACGGCCTTTGCCCCCCTCGACACCAACAGCAAAAACCTCAAGAAAGAGGTGGGCAAGATCTTGTGCACTGACTGCGGTGAGTTGCCCCCTCCCTCGGCTGGAGAAAGGGGGGAGGGGAGAGGTGATGGAGAATGGGGGTGGGGCGGGGAGGTGCTGCAGGTGCCCAGGCCTGGCAGCGTCCGGCCGCTGGGGGGTGGGGCCACCCCTAGGCAGGGCGCCTGGCACGGGTGGTTGAGGGGGTTGAGGTTGAGGAGAAGGAGGTGCAGGCTCAAAGTGTGCCAGGGTCGAGGGGCGGGGGGAGGCTTCGGCCTGTGCCAGCAGGGATCTGCGGCTGATATATGGCATGTGGGGCTGGAAAGCTGCCATCATAGCCCAGTAGCGGAAGGAGAAACACGGAGAGGTCCGGGCAGTGCTGGCCTGAGGCTCAGTGAGTCAGGAGTGACCCTCGGAGGCCTTACCCGCTTTGCTCCCAAGGGCCTGCCTTGCCCAGGCTGGCAGGGTCTGCTGGAGCGGCTAGGCAGACTCCCAGGCTGTGAAGGCCTCCACTCACAAGTTCTCCTAGGGAATGATCGCCCCCGCCCCCTCCTTCCTCTCTGGGGCTCGCTGCTCTGCCATCCACACCGCTGGCGCAGGCAGAGTTGGACTTTTTCTGCTACTGTTTTCCGTCCTCCATGTGGCTCCTTTTTCTCCCCCTCCATGGTGTTTGCCTGTCTTTACCAAACGGGTAGCACAGCAAACCTCCAGGACCCCTAACAGACACCTCTTTTAGCGGTTTCTGGAGGATCTTACTAGAGCTTTGGATGTTGATGATGATGATGATGATTATGATGAAATAGAGTAACTTACTTCTGCTGAATGCTGTTAAGTTCAGCTTTGACATCTTCCTGGCCCGATGTATCGACTGCATCTCTTATCTTCATAATGTTGGGTGCTGCACAAGAATGCAGGTGATTAGAAACAAATCACTGGATCTGGAGATCCGTGCAGCCGGCAATGGAAGTCAAAGTAATGTCAGTTTCAGATCTTTTTCTTTTTGTCCCTGAATCCAGTACTTAACTTCTCACTAAGATATTTAAACTGAATTGTCCCCTCACCAGAGTATTCTGTTAGCATGTCCTGTGCTTATTCATATTGGGGTTTCATTTTGTTCAAAGGCTGAAATTTGTGGCATTTGGTGTGACTCTGGACTTAAAATCACCGAATTTCCATAGATGACCTGGATTCTTATAGAAGTTGGTATGTTTACCAGTTTACCAATTGAATTGGTTAGGGTAGATAGCCTTGAGTAGAAAAATATGTGTTACAGCTCGATGGAAGTTTTGCTGCCTTCTTCTTTCTAGATTAATGCTTTTGACTTTCGGAAGCTTCCCTCCCCCGCTCCTTCAAGAGGCAAATTTTAGGAGTTTAGTTGTGGGAGTATATCTAGGCACTATGTTAAACTTCCATCACTTTAATGAGAAGAATCTTGGCAGTGTCATAATAAGGAGAGAAAAAACTTCAGGGATAACAGCAGTTTATGATTCTGACATTATTCTAAGGAATATTGTTGACTGCTTTTTAATGTTGATTTTATGCTCTGAAATATTTTATGATGACAAGTTGAGACCAGTTAAGAATTTCTAATTTTTTATTCTATTAAGTATTTTGTCTGAGATCCCTTGGGGAACTGTGGGACTGTATTGTGCAGTGGGAAATAGATAGTAAAAGCATTTACTGAACCTTGTCCAAGGACAGCTTCTGTTTTGGGCTTTTGGTGAAGTATTCTTGATAGGCACAGTGCACATCTTCACATGATCCCTAGTCTGGGCCACTGAGGACCTGATAGTCATTGTCAGATATCTGACAATGATAGGCTTCTCTGTCCACTTGTTCCCCTCCTCTTTCTTTCTCCTCCCAACACAATATGCCTTGTCAGTTATACCTTGTTGGTTTTAGTGAGCATTTAATAGTTTAACCATTGAATGCAGAGATCATGAAAGAGATGAGGGTCAGAAATAATAGTCTGCTTTTAGGTCATGGCCATCTTATATAGTTAAAATAGCATGTGTAGTATAGTTCTCAGAAAGATAAATTTAGGATCGCAATCACTGGTAAAGGGAAGGCCCTCACACATCATAAATTATCGAGGAGCAGGAATGTGTATGGCAGCAGTGTTTTAGAATGCAAAAAATTTTGCTTTGAATTCATAGTGAATAGGGAGTCAGCTTGGGAGTTTTACGTAAGGGGATTAGAAAGTAAAGGGCATATTTGTGAGAGGAGACTTGTGGAATTGGTGATGACAGAATATCAACTACATTTTCTTATTTTATACTCTGTGGTTAAAGAAAACAGGTACTGTAATGGTATATTAAATAAGGAAACAAACTCATCCTATCTAACCACAACACCTTCCTTATATTCAGCAGGAAGTAGCTAACAAATTCATTTTCTGTTTTCTATTCTAAAGAAAGCCCTCTGGGCCACAGGGTCACTGGGAACATTTTCTCCTTGGAGCAGATTTGCCCGTTGCAAAATAGGGAAACTGGCACTTGGAAACTGTCATTGTGGCCGTTATATTGAGCAACTGAGGTTGAATTGTTACTTTGTTTAGCCAGTTCCTGCTCTGAGTGTGTCTGGATTCCAAGAGGTGTTTATGCTTTAAAAGTTGGCACAAGCCTCAGTGGCATCAATGCAGGGGTTGCACTGCACATCTTTTAAATGGTCTTCCTATATGGCTCATTTCAACTGTGAAATGTTGACTTGAAGTCCATGATCTAAGGTGGACAATGGTAGGTGGGAGTCTTGCTGGACTGATAATATATTGTCAAATGACAAATATCATTGCTATGCAGAGGGGCATTTTTACAGCTCTAATGTATATCATTTATCAAGAAATACTACCTCTGGTGGTAACGAGTTGAGTAAAATATTTGCATTTCTAGAAGACTGCATAGATGGAGGTGTTTGCTTTGCCTTCAGTGAAAAGGAGAGGAAAAGGAGTTGGATGGCCTTGCAGGGATTAGCAACTCTCTGCCATGCTGTAAAAGCATCTGGTTCTGCAAATAGTCCTGTATTTTCAAAGATGGTTGCATATATTTTGGTATAATTATACCCCATCTTGTTGCTTTCTTATAAACATGCTTTTAAGCTCTTTCCTTATTGAGTAAATGCAGTAGTTAGCAATAAAAAAGAAAAGAGACCACTTCTTCCATAGGGACTTTCTCATTTGCTATTTTCCAGTGTATAGTGTATTTTGTTGTTAAATATGAATAAGGTGTATTCCTTGGAGATTTTACATGCTTTAGAATAGTTTTATTCATATTATTATTATTATTGTTATTATTTTGTAGTACTTGGGATTGAACTCAGGACCTTGTACATGCTAGTCAAGCACTCCACCACTGAACTACAATTCCTAGCCCTTCAGGATAGTTTTAAGTTAATTTGGCATCCAGACTTATATATTAGAGCAAGGTGGTTCACAAAATTCAGTTTAGCAAAAGCAACCGCGTATTTTTAAAATGCTGTTTATTTAAAGAATCGTTTCTTCCCCAGCCAGCTGGAAACCCAGCTGTGCTGCAGCTTGAAGATGGGAAAGTGAAACTAGATTAGAAACTGACCAGTCCTAGTGGTGAGAACAAGACTTGGTTATAGATGGAGGGGTTGAATGGCCATCCTAATGTCATCATTTCTTGTCATGGTTGCTTTCCTCTGCAAAATGCAATTTTGGGGGCAGGAATGGTACCTTATCTTTAAGGGCTTCTTTGTCCTGGCTCCCCTGCTTGCCCCTCCCAGTTTGGTACTATACCTTGCTTTAGGACTTTCCCTGAGTGTTTGAATGGATGAAGTCAAGAGACATTGAAAAAGAAAGCTTCTAGATTCATGCTAAGACAATCTTAGCTCCCTGATCTCTGACACCAAGTCCTGGACTGAAAAGCTGAGTTGGATGATAGCCTTTACCTGTCACTATGGGAACCTTTTTTCCCCCCAGAGGAGTCCTTATCACCTGGAGTACTTAACCACAAGATGCTTAATCATTGTGCTGATCAGTGTTAATGGGATTTGAGTAGTAAGGAATAAAGGTCTTGCTGGAGAAGATCTACTTAATTGGGGGACAGGGGCATAGATAACCACTCCCCTGCCCCCAAATTTAAACAAAAATAAAACAACTATTAGTTTGAATTAACAACCTAATTGGGATCTAGGGAGGATGGTGTATTAATAGTCTAGGGCACTAACTTCCTCATGGCCTCCAATCAAAGCAAGTGTGCTTCCTCCTTATCATCCTCTGTTATCTAGGTTATTTTAATTCTATTTCCTAATAACTGTTAGTTTATCTTTTTTTCTAGCTAGAGATGGACACAATACCTTTATTTTATTTATTTATTTTCATGTGCTGAGGATTGAACCAGTTCCTCACGCATGCTAGGCAAGTGCTCTGCCACTGAGCTAGAACCCCAGGCCTCGTTAGTTAATTTTTTTAATAAAACTGTATTTACATGTTTGGTTATATGGCTCAAAATTCAGAAAGTACATAAGAATATATGACGAAAAGTTTCCCTCACCCCTTTCCTTAGCTACCCAGCTCTAAATAACTTATTTTTGAAACATGCATTTATCTAAAAACCTTTTTCAATGTAGTCTTTCATTTTTCTTTTAACAGATGGATAATGTTAATTTTGCCATTAAACCTATTTATGGTAAATTTTTTACAGGTTATATGTATATGTATTTTAACCTAACCCAAATCTTTAACTATTTGGCTCCAATTATAACTGAGTCCTTTTCCACCTTGAGTTATCTCATCAAAGGATGTTCTTTCCCCCTTAATTAGTACCCTACTTCACAAGTGTAATCGAAGGATTAGGAATGAAAATATCAACTTATTTTTCAGATACTTTACCTTTAGGAAGTTTTTCATGATAATCAATTTTATAAGTCTTCATCAGGATGCTCAAAGGACAGAACCAAAGGTTTGTCACCTTACAGATTTAGGGCTGTAACTTTGTCCATTCAGCAGTTCCCACTCTCACAGTAGCATCCATGTGGAAGTCAGAGTATTCCTTAGATGGAAAGAGAAGATTCCACAGGGCACAATTGCTTAGACTTTTATCCAGAAGCCAAAGACCCAATTACTGATGAAGAGTTTGATTTTGACCATATTCATATGCAGCTGGTAGGAGTGTCCAGGGGGATTTAGCTATCTGAAACTGTTTTGAAGTATATTTAAGGCAACTGACTTGAATGTAGTGTTTAAATTTCAGAGGATCAGGGAATTGCCATTTGGATAAGTAGGAAAAAAGTAAATGTGCAAATATCTAAACAGCAGGAAGTCTTAACCCCCTAAATCCTGTTGGCTTTGTGGCATTTAGTAATTCTGAAAATTGATTTGGGAAAGGAACAGTGATATCAATATCAGTGAAGCTTCCCCTGTGCAGTCTTTAACAACTTGATCTTGAGTCTTTTTATCAAAGTCTGAAGTGTTGTTAGTATAATTTGCACTATAGGTAAAAGAAATCTGCCCCCATTATCACCAAATTTGAGTATGGATATATGTATATAGAATGAAGATTTTTGTCTTGTTTCTAGGGAATTAATAGGTATTTTTTTAACCACTTTACCTCTTACTTTCCAGAAATTGTATTTAGAAATAATTCTGGTTTTTGAATTCCAGGGGATGACATAGGGAACTCTTTAGAAAACTGGGAAAAGTAGATGAATTGACCAGAGAAGTGCTAAATTATGAAAAATGATGGTCTTATGTGAATTGAGACTCTTTTAATAATAACAATACACATGGTTGACTCGTGCTGAGCTAGAGAGCCATGCAAGGCTGTGGGAACTTAAGCAAACATGAAGGGTGATTAAAAGACATTAGGATAACATGGAGAAGACATGCCGTACCCAGGCAAAGAGCCGGCAAGGTTTTGCCAATGTGGTATCAAAAGACAAGTTCACACTGATTGAGATCAGTTGGTGCTAATTGGCTGTGATGTTTTTGATAATTATGAAACAAGGTTAAGTTAAGGTGCCTTGTTTCTCTGGCTAGTTCTGCACAGGGAGTGTGCCACATGAGCTCTGGCCTATACGCATATTCCCTTCCCACTTGTACATTTAGTGAGAGCCAAATAGCTTCTCCAGGGACCTTCTCTGGACAGAGGCCTAGAATCTTTAGAGCCTGCCTCTACTCAAGACCTGATTGTGCCGCCAGCTTCCTGAAGGTAGGTGGGAGGTGGTTAACAATTCATTTCCCCTCTTAGATGTTTCTAGAGTGGCCAAGGCAAAGGAATCTTATAGCGTTTCTGTATCTACTAGCAACACAGACCCTCCCAAGATGTGATGGTCAGATTACTATTTATTCTCTCTCCAGAAACAGAATCCCTTATGGTTTTCTTTATCAGTCTACAGATTCCCTGCCTGTGCTGAGGACATTGGTTCCTTTACTCCCTTCTTTCCCTGAACTGTTTTATAAAGGCTGAGACTCTATCTTTGTCTGTTAGGCTGGGATACTTTATTTTGTCTTGATCTTAATATTGGCTCAATTAATTGAAACCAAAATGAACTATATTCCCCTAGAATTGAATGAAAGGCAGGTCATGGTCACCACATGGCTAAATAGCTGGTCCAGCCTATGCAAAAGTCAGGATATCATTAATTCTATTGTGACAGTGATGCAATTTGACATCCCAAAGTCTCTATTATTTAAAAATAATAAATAATTTCATGTTTTAGATATTTGCTTCCATAAATATTGAATACATGTTTTGTGTAAAAAAAAAATATATGGCTGGGTGCAGTGGCACACGCCTGTAATCCCAGCAGCTTGGGAGGCTGAGGCAGGAGGATTGTGAGTTCAAACCAGCCTCAGCAACTTACCAAGGTCCCAACAAACTTAGCTAGACCCTGTTTCTAAATAAAATATAAAAAAGGGTGGTGGGGATGTTGCTCAATGGTTAAAGACCCCTGGGTTAAAGACCCCTGTTTTGGTACCAAAAACAGAAAAAAAGTAAAAAAAAAAAAAAGTACTTCAGGGGAGTTGCATCAGACATAGTCTCTGTCATCAATGAGTTTAGAATTTAGAAATACAAAGATTGAACAGTAATTCAACCTGGACTATGATAAATCCTATAAATGGAGCAGAAGAGTCAAAAAGGAAAGATAGGTCATATCTGGTGAGATGATTAAAGAAAGTTTCTTGGGGAAATAGTTTGAAATGAATTCCAATAGTCAGAGATACATAAGGTGAGTTGGTTTGGAGATAGAGATGAATCAATTTATTAAGTTAATTCTGTACAGAGAAAACAGAATTCTCAGTAGTATAGGGGCATGTTTGTGGACAAAATAACAAAAAGAAATGGGTCAGGTGCCTGGAGAGGTAGACTAGGGTGATTTTTCACCAGACTTGAATGCTAGGCTAGGCTCATCAGTTTCTTTCTTAATTATGTAAGCAGTATTTGAAATGTATCCCTAAGTGTTCGATGATTTTTTTGGATGATATTGTAAATGGTATTATTCATTTAATTTCCTGTGCCATTTATTTATTGCTAATACAATTGTCCCTCCTTTGGCATGTTCATTCTGTCACCATTTCCTTGAAACGAAGCATTTTCTCCATGTCTGCTCGATGAAGTCCTGGGTGAAAGAGTATGATGCAAGCTTCTGGAGAGAGTTCTCTTCCAGTTCCCAGTCCTGAGCACCACTAATCCTGACTTTATAGGAGGCTCTGGCACTTGGCCTCTGGGAGTCGGAGTCCCTTCTACTGATGCTGTGGCTACAAGCATAATCTCAGTAGAGCATCTCACACACTTGCTTAGACCAGTAATGCGTTTCCTGAGCACTGCCTAATGGATGGCTCTCTTCTGGATAGCTCATCATGGCTCTAGAGAGGAGGGTTTATTTACTGTCAGGATGGAACAGGTGGATTAAGTAGCTGATCTTTTGGATGGTGTTGGAATCATCTCTAGGTGAGAGAAAACAGCAGGGCTGCATCCAATGCAAATTTCCCAGCATTGTGGTTGGTTGATTTGATTTGGGGGTGGGGGAATAATGAAAGGAAGAATTTAAAAAAAAAAAAAAAAGGAAATAAAGGAATCTCAGACCATGACATGATCCATTTGTCACAGAGTGAAACCAAGGCCCAGAAGTGGAGAGTTTCTTTCAAAGGGCACCGCTCACTCTCAGCTGGTTTCTTTTCCATACACTTTTCACCTGAGTTTTGCTTCTGGGACTCCCTTACCTGAGGCTCCACCTCTCCCTCATTGCCCTGTCTTGTTCCCCACCTTGCTGCTCAGGACTGATTTATTCACTCTTGTCAAAAATGCAACAGTCATTCATCAATCCCCATGTCCAAGAATCGGAAAAATCTCCAGAAATTTCTAGTACAAAGTATCCAACACTTCCTTGAACTTCAGATTGATAGACATAGAGGAAAGGTGGGATCAAGTCCTGGGATAGAATGAGGGTGGACCCACACCCAACAGATTTGCCTACAGTTCTCTCAGGTTGGGTTCTTCTTTTTTTTAATTATATATATGTCTAGTTGTAGGTGGACACAATACCTTTATTTTATTTTTTATGTGGTACCAGGGCCTCACACATGCTAGGTGAGCACTCTACCCCTGAGCCACAACCCCAGCCCTCAGGTTGGGTTCTTTTGGATGAAATGTGAGGTTTTCCATGAAGGCTTCTCCCATTCTTCCAGGTGTCATTTCACAGGGACTGCCTTCTACAAGAAGGGTCTCTTGGTAACATGATGTTGTCTTGGCCAACTACTGACGGTAATTTCTCCCAGAAGGCACCTCCACAGCTCAACTCAGGTGGTTCAGGTTAATACTGAGACTCTAAGATGTGGAACCACGAGTTACCCTCTGGGCAGAGCAAGACATGGCCACCTCTGGGAAGGCCCTTGCTGCTGGTAAAGAATGGAATCTGTTGTTTGGAGGAGGCACATGGGTGGCCCATACTGAGGGGAGCTTGCTGTCTTCGTTTCTCACTGTGTAAATTACCTGAGTAGGTTTCCACTGTGCGTGGTGTGTGCCTAGCTGAAAGGGCAAAATGGGAGCTGAAGCTGAGACCAGTATCCTTGGGAGTACTGTTTTCACTTGGCCAGCTTTACCCTTGCTTCTACCTTTGTCCCCACAGTGAGGGCTCTGTGCTTCTTCTGGGTGGTGGCGCAAATGGTCTGCCTTATGCCCAGAGCTTGATGTACAGAAGAAAAAGTTAAAGGCATTGATTTCAGATAGTTCTGTGAAGGGATAACTTAGAACTTGAGTGTTGCTGGGGAGCTGTGTCTATAGAAAACATCAAGCTGGCAAAGAGTTCTAGTGGGTTCAGTGGTCTTCACTGGCCCAAGGTCACGAACTATGTTTTTTAAAGTAGGTACAAGAGTTTACTTTTCTCTTCTCTGAAGTTAGATAATAGTTTAATCATTGCAGAGTAGAGGTGAGTGTTGTCATTGCAGGAGGAAGAATAGAAAAGGGGAATAGTATTGCTCTGTTTACAGGACTTGGAGGGTAATCCAGCCAACGTAACTCTCCATTCTGTGGTTCGAAGATTGCTTTCTTTAAAAGAGCTTGTTACCAACAATTCTGAGTTTGGGGGAGGAGCCTTGTTGCTGGCTTTGCCATTGACCTGGACCTGCTGGAAGATTGAAGGTAGTTTGCTGATCCTGTCAGTAAGGGGGATGTGGCATTTGGTTTTTCTGATGTGCCCTTCACATGCTTCTTTTCCCTGTCCCCACCTTCTCATATCATCCCATCATGGGTTTTCCTTCCTTTGGCCACCTTGTAAAAGGCACAGTTCCCAACGGGCTGTCTTTGGTTCCCTTTTTAGTTTATGTGATTTTTTTTTTTTTTTTGAGTACCAGGGATTGAACTCAGGGGCACTTGACCATTGTGCCACATCCCCAGCCCTATTTTGTATTTTATTTAGAGACAGGGTCTCACTGAGTTGCTTAGCATCTCACTTTTGCTGAGGCTGGCTTTGAACTCTCAATCCTCCTGCCTCAGCCCCCTGAGCCACTGGGATTAAAGGTACTTGCCACTATGCCAGGCAGTTTATGTGATCTCTTTTTGAATGTTTCATTCTGCTGGCTATCAGCATAGTGGGTACAATTGCATGTTCTGGAGGCAACTTTTCAATTAAGTGAGCGTGTGACTCTGTGACTGATGAGCTCTATCACCTGAGGCAAATTAACCTCTGTACCTCAGGTTCCCAGTCCTCAAATGGGGCTAATAACAATACTTACCTTATAGCATTGTGATAAGGTTTAGGATTCGATGAGTTACTAGATGTAAGGCCACACTTGCTTGTAGCAAACTTTCAATGCAGGCTAGTTTCAGTCACTCTTCCTTTCATGCCAGTCATTAGCTGAAAGAGAATGACTTTGAATGCAGATTGATAGCATCCAGACCCTCTCTCTCCCTTGTCTCTGTTCTCTGCTAGCTATGTGAACTTGAGAAAAGTCCCTTGATTTTGTTGACTTCCGGTTTCCAACTGCCTATGGCACATTTTGGTTATCTATTGCTGCATAACAGAACACTCCAAAATGTAGTGGTTTAAACCAGCACCAGTTATGTATTATAATCTTTCATAGTTCTGGAGTTTGAAGAGTTCAGCTAGCAGGTTTAGTATTTCTCAGGTGGTTTTAGTCAGATGGCGGTTGGACAGTCAGATAGTAGCTGAGACTGGGCCATTTCAAAGTTTCTTCTCTGACTTGTCTAGCAGATGCTGCTGGCTGGTTTTCATCTGGGAGCATAGCCGGGGCTGAGGGCCAGAGACCTTGCCTGGGTTTCCTCACTTCGAGAGGAAGCATCCCAGGAGAAGGCCAGGAGAAGACTGCATTGTCTTTTATGATCTAGTCTCAGAAGTCACGACATTATTCCTGCAATACTCAGTTTGTTAGAAAAGAGTAACTAAGTGCTGTCCAAATTCAAGGGAAGAGAATATACACTCTGCTTCCAGATGGAAGGAGTGTCAAAGAATGTAGGCATTACAGTCTGGCAGAAATTACATTATTTCTTCACTCCTAAAGAATGTCCTCATCCCTACCCAAGACCTCCCTCTCCCCAAATAGGCTCATTTGTCATGACATCAGGTTCAGGCTCAGGTGCAGGGCCAGGCCTTACCATGTATATAAGGTCTAGGTGCAGATGGGTCTCCTCCAATACGGTTCCTTGAGTGCAGCCACTCCAGTACTGTTCCTCTTGATCCAAAGACCATGAACTAAAGGGACAAGTTGTCTGCCCTCCACCCCAAATATAGTGCTGGATAGATGTAGGATAACTGCTATAAATGGTTTTTTAAAAAAGAATGGTGCTGGGCATGGTGGTACATGTCTGTAATCCCAGTGGCTCAGGAGGCTGAGGCAGGAGGATTGAGAGTTCAAAGCCAGCCTCAGCAACTGCAAGGCACTAAGCAACTCAGTAATGACTTTATTTTAAATTTTGAAATAATTTCAGAATTGCAACAAAGTTGCAAAAATAGCATAGTACTCCCAAATACTCTTTGCCCAGCTTCCCTAAATAACACAATGGATAAAATTATCAAACCATTTAGAAATCGAGGAAGCCTTAGTCACTAGTCCATAGCAGTTCCGAAATCCAGTCTGGCATGTGAGTAGGGCTCAGTGCCACTGACCTGGAAGATTCTTCAGGGTTCTTGGTTCTACCCTGTGGGATCGTGCTTCTGCCTTCTGGGTTAGCCTTCCTTTATCATTAAATTCAGCCTGTTTGCCACTAAGGAATTTCCTCAGTCTGCTTCCTCTTATAGATACCCATTTTAGTCCACATTGGTGGTGTTCCTATTAGTACAATTATTTCTTAAAATGCATGGCTTTCCAGTGACTCTTATTGGGGTTCACTGCATTAGACAAAAGCCACATTCACAAATCTTACCAAGATAAACTCTTCCCTGCATTAAGCACCCTGTGAGGCTGCTGTGGGACAATAACTTTCAGATTAGTGAATCCCTGTTCTTTAGTGGGAAGGATCTGTGAGGCATGTCCTTAAGATCCATGGAGGACCTTTTGTCTGGCTCAAGATCCTTTGAGGTTTGATCTTTCTGATGTCTTAACAAAGGGTACAAATCAAAATGTCTTAAACTGAGTTCAGTGTCTTCCTACCATATCCCATTCTGGTTAGGACACTCCCATCTCAGATAACATCTATCTAGCCTCCCAAGCTATTAGAAATGTCAGTCATCTCTGACTTCTTTTTCACCCTGCCCCATTTATAATCCATGAACAAGTCACAGCAGTTTTTACTACTGCACAGTCTTCAGTCCATTCACAATGCTCTTTATATTCACAATGCTCTAGCGGAGTGCTGCATCTCACCTAAACTGCCATAGAAGCCATAGACAGAATTCCCTACCTTCAGAGCCTCTGATCTCTTCGATCTATCATCCCTGTTGGCATTCACTTTCTAAACAAGGTATCTCTCCCCAACCCAGAAATCTTCAATAGCTTCTCATTGTCTGTGGAGCAAACTGAAACTCCTTCCCAGGATACGCAAAGCTTTCCCCAATGTGGCCCCCACATGCCTGTGAGCCTTTTAGCCCACTCTTCCACACTTATCTTTGCTGTAGCCAAAACATACTGCTCAAAATTCCCAAATTGTGCACTTTTCTTCTTTAGTGCTTTTACTCATTCTGCTTCCTTGGCTTGATGTACCTCTGCTTTCCTACTCAGTTCCCAGCTTCCTCATCTTTCCAGGCTCAGCTCAGAGCCTGGAAGGCTCAGCCCTTTTCCTCACAGCGTTTCCTGATTCCCTCAGTCAGCGTGAACCATGCCCCCTTCTGTGTCTTGGTGAAGGTTCACAGCTCTTCTGTGAGATCCTGGGGAGGAGGGGAGTGTGTGGATGATCCTCCACACTGTGAGCTTCTTGAATGCAAGAGAGAGCTGTAGCAGAAGATGTATCGTATGTATCAATTCGTGCCTTACTTAAGAGAGATGGCTAACAACTGCTTGGTGACTTGAAGAGAGTCACCCTACAATTTTACTTTAGGATTAGAACTGATCATGGAAATAAGCCTCTGGTTCTTGGAAGAAGGCAGTCCTAGGGATGTGATATGTTGGTGGATCTATGAATAGTAAACTGAGATTGACACTTTAGGTGGAGTGGGGCAGAGGGTGGGTTATTTACAAAGTGCTGTTTACTATCATTGTTTCTGCTATGTATAATATTAATAAACACCAAATCTCTGAAATGTGGGTTGCATTTGTGTTCTATTAAATTCTATGGGAAAACACCTTGCAAATTGTATTCAGGGATGGGAATACTTGGTGGTTTTGTATCACCTTCATGGTAATGGAGTTCAACGAATGGTAATAGGAGCTCGATAAATGTAAGCGGAGGGGAAAATGAGTGAAGAACTAATTTCTTCTTCCATGTGCCTCTGTAGGACACCTGTGGCCATAGCCACAGAGCACAGCCCAGGGAGCTGATTCAAAGTCAGCCCAGTTGGGTATGGTTTCATGTGTCTATAGTCCTAGCTACTCAGGAGGTTGAAGCATCCAGGAGTTTGAAGCCAGCCTGGGTAACATAGGGAGATCCTGATTTTTTTTTTCAAAAGCAAAATCAGCCCAAGATAAGGTTTATTCAGCAAAATGATCTATCCAGGGTCTTCTTGTACTCAGGAGATGTGTGGACAGAGTGACAGGGGCAAGGTAATGGCAGATTGCAGTCTGAAATGGGCAGTCAGAAGTGACAGCACCTTCCTTTAGGTGGCCAGAAGGAGGGTTGGGCTGTGGGCCCTTAAATGAGGAAAAGGGGACTAATCAGGCCTTTGTCGGCTATTGTTTTGTTTTTAAATGATGAGAGTCCTTCCTGGAAATCAGCCTCCCTAGGTCTAGCCTTAGTCCCTGCTTCTGTGTGACCTTGTGCAGGTTCAACTCATGCTCTGGGCTTCTGTTTTCAGCAGACAAATTAAGGTTTCTTCTTCAGCTATGAGAACTGGTGGAGAGAGTGTTTTTAGCCAATTAGGTAAGTGGCATGGCGTCAAAATAGAACCTGCATGGGTTTATAGTTTTTCTGTGTAAATCTTACAAAACCCTGGACTGAGAGACACTCTAGATGTCTGGAATGCTGAGTTTTCCCTGAAGCTAGACTTCCCCTGTATTCCATTCTGAGTATCAAACCAGAGCAGCCTCAACGAGTCTGTGATTGTGATAATTGGGTGGGAGGGGTTGGGGCAATTTAGGAAGATGATGGGGGCCTGACCTCTTCCTGCCTTCAAAATCCACAAAGAAGTGAGAATGGGGAAATGATGAATAGTTGATCCAAAAATGGGGAGGATCCTTCCTAAATTAGGACAGCTGGCTCAATGATAAAATTGTTTTACTCTGTTACTAGCCCTTTCATAGCTTTTCATACTAGCTATGAAAACAAATTAAACTCTGACTTTGGGCAGCTTTCTCCATACAGTGGGGCAGTGCACCTCTTCTTTCTGCCCTTGCTCAGCTGTGGATTCCTCTCAGAAAGCCCCAAGAGTGCTAAAGGAGGGGGCTTGTTGAGCCAATGTCACTGGATTCCAGAGAAGGGGCAGATATCATTGACAGGTATCTCAGAGGATGTCGGTTTTGCATCTGGTTGGCCTTTGGCTTGTCTTTGGAGGTTCTGTTCCTTCCTGTTTTTGGTAGCTCAAGGTGACCTCCCTGCACTCCATAGATAGGAGAGTTGGCCTGCTTGGTCTCTCAGATATTCCTGAGAAACTGATTTTGCTGCAGGGTTGGATGAACCATATGGCAGCCTAGATTACAGAGTCTGTTGGCATTTGTCAACAGAGAGAGCAGGCTTTTTGGCTATAGCAAATCCCTCAGGTAGGGTTGCCACACCATCTGTAGTCACAGCATATAGGATCAGCCAGGTGGATATGCAATCACATCCTCATCCACTGCCTGCCCCCAAAAAGAAGGGAGAGGTAAGTTCAAAATCAAATATTGGTTAAAAGACTTTGTTTTTTGTTTTGTTTTTGTTTTTTTTTAGCTCCTTGATAGACATTTTCTTTGAAGAATGCTAGGGAGATCTAGCAGTTGCATATTTTGATCTTGAGAGGTTTATAGTCTAGCGGGAATATCAGACTACTAAATAACATAAAGCAAAAGGTACATAGTAATTGTCCAAAGGTAAAATAGACTATAGAGAGAGGGAAATCAGTTAGTGCTGGAAAGTCTCTAGGACAGCATTAGGAGTGGTGGTCAGCCTTGAAGAATGAATAGGTTTGGGTAATTTAGGAAGATAGGTGAAAGGCTGGTAGGCTGAAAGAACAATTTGAGCAGAGGTAGAGACCAAAAAATGTCTGTACAGGACCATAAGGATGTTAATATGGTTGGGGTGGAGATACAGGGAGATAAGATAAGGAAAACAGACCAGGACCAGATTAAAGAGCGTCTCTAGAGGCAGACAAAGGAATTTAGACTTGGCTCTGGAGGTGATAGGGTGCCATTGTTGGTACTGGAGCTGAGATAGGATACAAAGAGAGGAATGTTTGTGAATACTTTGTCCACACAATTCAGAGTGGCCCGGAATTGGGGAGGAATACGTGTTCTGGAGATTAAGGATGTATCTATAAAGTCCTAGAAGCCATGGAGATTGGGGAACAGGTAAACTAGTTATTTTCTTTCTAGAATCTGTGAGACTTGGCGATGAACTGGGTAGCAATCATAAAGGAGAAAAAAGGTCAAGGTTTGATCTTGGAAATCTGAGAATAGTAATAGAGCCATTAACAAAATTGAAGTTATAAAGCAAAGTAATTTTAAGGGGGAAAATGATGAGTTTGGTAATGATTTTATTTACTTAACAGATACGTGAGATTTGTGATGTACTTGGCACTGTTCTAATCACTTTATAAATGTAAGCTCATTTAGTTCCCACAATAACCAAGTGAAAGAAATACTGTTATTATCCTCTTTATTACAAAGGGGAGAACCCAATAATAAATTAAAAACTTGCCACAGATCACAAACCTATAAATAGCAGAGCCAGGATTCTGAACCCAGGAGTTCTGTGCTCAGCTCCCACATATTGGTGGGAGACTCGATTGGACATATGGAAGATAGAAGAAGGTCAAATACTTGCTGGGCACTTCCTCTGCACAGAACCCTTTGTAAAAATGTAAAAATGAGTAGAGTGTGGACATACCATCAAGGAGTGTATAAAGACCTTGTGAGGGGTGATGGCATTCGTCAAATTGTTATTAATGGTACTAAGTTATATGCTACCAAAGAGGGTGGCACTTACGAGAGAGAGGGGACAAATACATGTCTAGCTAGGGGTATCAGAAAGACTTAAGAACTTAAAGACTTACTTAAAGGAGCAGGAGATGGAATAATAGGTAAACCTGAACAGACAGACTAAGTTGGATTTTGGTAGTTGATAGTAGGGGAAGGTCATTCCTGATAGGATGAAAGCTTGAATTAACTATGGAAGAAAGAGAATTCCAAACCTATTATGGGACTAGTACACTGCATTGAAGCGAGCTCAGCACCAAACCCTCCAAACCTGAACTGGGAGGGGAAGTGGCTTTAGTTGGGCTGTAGCAGGAAGCATGATTTGAAGAAGCTGGAATAGGGACAGCTGGGGCTTTCTTAATGGAGAGCAGGAGCCTGTGTGAAAGGTTGGGACCAGGGATGAAGAGTTTGAAGATGATGACACAGAAAGAAGGAGGAGATCAGTTGATGCTAACAGCAGAGGACTCCTGAAGAACGTGGTTGGAGGAGGGAAAGAGATGAGGGCTGAGGGAGGGGACCTTCTTGCTTTGTGCACACACATATCTAGGCTGTTCTTACTTCCAGATGAACCTAATATTCCATAAAATTCTGATAACTCTCTGTTAGCTTGTGGGCTTCACCTTGTTCCTCTCCTAGACTGGGTGATCACTTTTGGCTCTCTGTCTTTGCTCTCCCGGCGTCTCCCAGCCTCTTGGGGTAAATGAAGTTCTCTTTGTCCTTGTTGCCTATATGTTCAGGAATCTATAGGCCTTTCTACCTGGACTTCAGAAGGAGTTAACAAAACATTAGGGGAATGTGTGTGTGTGGCTCAGTGGTACAGAATTTGCCTAGCATGGGCCAGGCCCTGGGTTTGATCCCCAGCACCACACACAAGAAAATACCAAACTATATTCTAAGGGTACAGAAGAGATATTTCCTTCCTAGGGTATAGATAGGAACTTCTAGGGCATAGGCAAAGCATGGTCCACTCCTGTATTCCATAACCCCCTCTTACAACTTAAAAGAACATTCTTAGGAAAACAGTGGTGAGTGGAGAGAGACGTAAAAATATAGAGGTTAGGTGTTACTCGTGGAATTCTTCTTTGGACAATGCTGGGATTATCCTAACCTCAGCCTTTGTCTTATAAAACAGCACAGCCCTAGGAGAGAGATATCAGTTTCAATTCTAATTTGCTATTTCCTAGCTCTGTAACCTTAGGTTGACTGACCTTTTCCAGGCTGTTTTGTTAACTGTAAAATAGGGCTAACAATATTTGCTTTTCTTACCTAACAGGGATATTGGGAGGATCAGAGGAGATAACATCCATGAAAGCATTTTGAGATTGCAAAGTGCTGTGTCAAAGCATGCTGGGAGTATTATAGCTAACCAGTCTGCTCAGACTTAAAGATCAGTGCTCAGAGAGTGCTTTGTACATAACCTATCCACAGTACCTCTGCCAAGGATTAAAAGGCAAGGTCACAGAGTGGGAGTTTGAGACATGGGATGGAATATTTCCTCTGGCAGACATATCCTACTTCATTGGTTCCAAGATGCACATACCCCTTAGCCCCACATGGACATCTCTAAATCTGGCCATAATTGGTGGCATAGTGCATGTGTGAATACGTTAATTATTTTCTTGGAGGCAGGTGGGCCACATATGCAAACTAGAATATTTTTTTTTCTTTTTGCTACATGGAAAGCTAGCTGATCTCAACCTTTGCTACCAGAAATCTTGCTGAAATGCACTGGGGCCTTTTATGGCCTCAGTGTGTGTGGAGGTCAGTCTGTCTTTGAGGGTCTAGTGATGCATCATGGTCATCCTTTCTCACTGCACAAGATCTGTGGAAGTGGAAAGGTGGCTTGAATGTATGTTCTGATCTTGGGACATATCATGTATATTGATTTTTTTTTTTTTTTTTTGGTACTGGGGATTGAACCCAGGGGCACTTAACCACTGAACCACATCCCCAGCCCTTTTTTATTGTTTTTATTTTTGGCCCTAAGTTGCTTAGGGCCTTGCTAAGTTGCTGAGGCTGGTCTTGCACTCGTGATCCTCCTGCCTCAGCCTCCCACATCACTGGGATTAGACAGCACTACCGATCCCTGCTGTATTGATTTTTTTTTTTTTTTTTGGAACCAGGGATTGAACTCAGGGACACTTGGCCACTGAGCCACATCCCCAGCCCTATTTTGTATTTTATTTAGAGACAGGGTCTCACTGAGTTGCAAAGGGCCTCGCTAAGTTGCTGAGGCTGGCTTTGAACTCGCGATCCTCCTGACTCAGCCTCCCAAGTCGCTTGGATTACAGGCGTGCACCACCAAGCCCGGCTCTGTATTGATTTTTTAAAAAATCTCAAATGGACAATTTTGTCATCATTTCTTGCTTTCTCCTAAAGGTGAAAGGCAAGATGCATTTTGGTGAACAGTTAGTTTATGTTGCCCTGGGTTTGACTCTTTGGGGATCTGGGTATTGAGGAGATGGGTCCCTTACCCCTGTCCTGCAACCCCATAACATCAACCCCCTACATGACAGGACAACCAACCAGTTCTCTGTGAAGTTTCTTTTCAGGATGCATTCTGTTCTTGTTTCCTTTTTACCTTTTGGCAGTTCTTCACTCCAAATTCACAACTTTCTGCTTACTACCATCTCTTGTTTTTGTCTCCCATTGATTATCTGACGTTGACTGACAGGAGACTTCTGAGTTACTTACCCTCTTGTCCTCTTGCTGGGTGTTCAGGGAATATAGACAAAGAATTTATAATTAAGAATGTAAATTCTCAGGTAGAGAGGAGTATGGGAATGACACTAAAATGTATGGAGCATGTTGTTTTGTTTGATTTTCACAAAAAAAGAGGGAAGCAGGCCTTCTCCCAATTCCACATCTAGGAACCTCAGGTTCAAAAAGGTGAATTCCTAGCTGATTCTACTAGTGATGGAGCTAATTTGAACCCATACTTTCTAGGAAGAGCAATTGTGAACAGGGAAGTGATAAGGGGATTATTGACTTTTACTGATCACCCAGTTACTTCCTACTGAAATATGGAGGCTCAGGAGACCACTGAATCCTTCTTTGAAGGATTCTGTGGTTTCTTCCCTTTTCCATCTCAGGAGCAGGGCGGTGAGCAAGGGCCCCTATTTGGAGCCTCCCTGTTTTCCAGTCTCTGATTGGGCCTCCTCTGGCCCCTGCTTCCAGTGGCTCTGATTCAGGTCAGACTCTGCATGGTGCCCTAGAAATAACCGGGTTTCTAGCCCAGCATGACTCCCTCGAGCCCCCAGGCCTGCTAGGGCAGCGCAGGCAGCACCTCTCCCCAGAGCTGTGTTTATTTCTATTATGTCATTTGCTTATTATAGACAGTCTGCTAAGTGTTAGTTATCACCTCCCCGAGATTCCCTGCTTTTCTTCTCCTTCTGTCTTCCCCTGATGCTTTGAGGACTTTGGATAACTGGGACCAGAGAAGCAGCATTCTAAATGGGCTCCTTCTCCATTTCTTCTTCATTTGGAATTCAGCTTTTCTTCTGATTATCCCCTGAGGATGAGCTTTTGTTAGAAACACTAGCACTGTAAATGAGAGAGTAGCCCCTCTGTGATTCCAGAAAGGAGTGTCCCCAAGGGTTAAAAAGAGCAAACCCGGAGGAACAGCGCCTGAACTGGGTGACTGTGGGGTTGGTTTGGATCTGCAGGGGTCAAGTACAGGGATTTGGCAGCCTCTGAATTTTTGTGTTCTGCTTCCTGTCACCTTGGTACGCACTTGTCCTC
This sequence comes from Glaucomys volans, assembly GCA_020662805.1. Lineage (NCBI taxonomy): Eukaryota > Metazoa > Chordata > Mammalia > Rodentia > Sciuridae > Glaucomys > Glaucomys volans. The sequence goes on from JAJEJO010000979.1 coordinate 489,003, forward strand.
CTAAATCTTCATACATGAGTGCTGTTTTTGCACATCAGGCTAAGAGATGCTGATGAAGTCTGGTCTGAGAGTCCAAGCAACTGGCTATGGGACAGTGAATGGAGAAACAGCCCCAGATCCCAGGTTTGGGGAACTGTCAGTTAGGTGGCTAGGCAGTGACATGGGCAACATTTCACTATGGATCTCAGTTTCTGAAGCAGGCAGGCGCTTCCTCTCTCCTCTCTTAAAGTTGCCATGTCAAAGAGTGAGGCTGTCTTTCTCCATGAACATAACTGTCCCCCATCTGCATGCCCATGATTTGTGACTTCTACTTCAATGATGTTTTCAACCACTTTCCCACACGTGACCTGGTTACACCTGGGCCATCTCCCAGAGATCCCGCCACATTCCCTGTGGGTAGCTCAACTTGAAGCTGCTCTCATTTTACTTTGTTCTGACTCAGGAGCAGTGTAGAGAAGTGAGTGTCATTTTGTACCAGGTCAAGGTAGCACTGTGAAGGCCTTTTGCTTCCTGGGATTCTGAACTGCTCACCAAGAACACTTGGGCCAATAGATTTGGAGTTTTTTCTCTGAAAAAGATCAGAAGAATTAACTTTATGACTTCATATGTTTGGAGGGATGAACACAAACTGAACTTCATCGTCACTCATCCTCTCCTCTTCCTCTTCTCTCATGCAACAAATGTCCCTTGTCATTTGAGGTCCGTTCTCCTGCTCTGTCCTGCAGTCCCTCTCTTGCCACCTTCTCAGAAGCCTAATGCTACTGACTTTCCTTTCTTCCTGTTCTTTTCTTTTTTCTTTTGGTACCGGGGATTGAACCCAGGGGGCACTTAACCACTGAGCCACATCCCCAGATTTTTTATATTTTAGAGACAGGATCTCACCAAGCTGTGTAGGGCCTTGCTAAGTTGCTGAGTCTAGCTTTGAACTTGCAATCCTCCTGCCTCAGCCTCCCAAGCTGCTGGGATTACAGGTGTGCGCCATCATGCCTGGGCTCCCTGTTGTTCTTTTTCTTTCATCTCTATCTACTCCTTTCTGTCTTTTTTTTCAACATATTCAATCTCTCCATCTTAAATTGCCACCAATCTTCTTTTCTTTCACAGCCAAATGTCTTGAAAGAACAGTCTAGACATCTTGTCTCTGTCTCCTCTCATACCCCTTTGTCTTCTTCCCCAATTCCCACTCCTTCAAAACTCTCGAAATAAACTTCTAGTTCCTAACCCTAATGGACATGTTTCATTTCCCTGTCTTATTTCATCTCTCAGCATTTTGAGTCTGTTGACTAATCCTAGATTTTTTAAATGCATGGTTCCCTTGGTTTCTGTTTTGTTATACCCCTGATTTGCCTCCTACAGATTGAGTATCCCTTATCCAAAATGATTGCTACTAGAAGTGTTTTGGTTTTCAGATTTTGGAATATTTCCAAATGCACAATAAGATATCTTGAGGATGGAACCCCAGTCTAAACACAAAATTAATTTATGTTTAATATACACATTATACACGTTAACTGAGGGTAATTTTATAATATATATGTTATAAAATTTCTAGCACCAACATATATTTATATATATATTACAAAATAAATACATATATATAAAATAAAATTTTCAGCACTAAATATATGTCTGTATATATCTATATTTGATGCTGGAAATTTTTATACAATATTTTTGATGCACCTATGTTTGGACTATGTCTGTTCACATGAGGTCAGATGTGAGATTTTCCAATTGCAACATCATATTGGTACTCAACAAGTTTTGGAGTTTGGAGGATTTTTAGATTTTGGATTTTTGTACTAGTGATGTTCAATCTTTATTTCTCTGATTATTCCTTTATATTCTCTGGTTTTTAGCTTTTTTCTCTGTATCCAATGTTTATTTATTTATTTATTTTGTGGCACTGGGGATTGAACCCAGGGCCTCATGCATGGTAGACAAATGATTTACAATTGAACTGTATTCCCAGCCCTTTTCTAATTCTACAGGGTCTCCTAAGTTCTTCAAGCTGACCACGAACTTATGATCCTCCTATCTCAGCCTTCTGAGTAGCTGGGATTATAGGCATGAACACTTCACCTGACCTGAATTTTAGCTTGAAATGTGAGAATAGTAGGCCCAATGTGAAATCATTTGCCCAAGGTCACAGAGTACCATAAAGTAGCAGATTTATAACTTCTTGCACTTGATCCCCAGGTTCACACTAAATTTCCCACACCATCTGCCCCCACTGTCCTCTCCCATAGGTGACAACTCTATGTTCTCTAGTTGAGAGCAGGACTCTGGAGTCAGGAAGGCTGAGTGCTTACTTCCTCCCTAACTTGAAGGTGTGGCAAGTAGGAACCAGCTTGTCCAGCAGCAGCAGCACAAGGAGCCATTTCACCCCTCCCCCGTGTGGACATGAATGATGGGCTGCAAAGGCATCTGAGCCATTGCCAGCCTCACCTATTCAGAGGTGGAGCCCTGAAAGGAGAAGCACAAGGGATGTGTTTGTTGAAGTAACTTGATTTTCCAGTTTCTGGGTTATCAAAATTTGGGTCCTGGAAATCTGACATAGTAGCTAAAGCTTATGGGAGCCTGTTTTTCATCTGCTGCTTATAAGATCACAGTGTACCACTTGGAAATTTTACCTGAGCAGTCTGATGAGGAAGCCTTGGTTGAGGCCTGCAGGGAAGCCCTACCTCAGGAAGCTGTCCTTCCATTGGGTTTACCTGATCACTTCATTCTGGCAACTGAGAATTATTTCCTGAAAGGTCCAGATATGGAAAGCTTCAGGCTAGGAGTGACCATGAAGGAAACAGGATTCATGGAATGTGAACTCCCAAGTGCCAGTTCCTCACGTTTCCAGTCTCCTCTCACTTTTAATTTTTAAAAATTCAATCATTTATTGAATCCCCATTAATGTCCTGGGTACTGAGAACATAAATATAAGTAAGTCACATCCTTACCCGTGGGAAGCTCAGAGTATTTATTCATTCACTCCTTTATAAAATATTTGGTAGGCATCTATTATGTGCTAGGCATTACACTGGGATTATTTATTCTTTCAACACTATTTGAGTTTCTCCTCGAATATGCTTCCAGGTACTTGGAATACTGAACAGACAGTAATCTGTGCCCTCATGGAATTTACTTTCTGGTGAGAAGAGACCAATAATATAGAATATACACAATAAATATGTAAATTAAATAGTGCTTAGAAGGTTGTAAGTACTATGAAAAAATAAAATGGAATAAAAGGAGGGTATGAGAGTGCAGAGGAGTAGGTTGTAATTTGAAAAAGAGTGATCTTAGGAGACCTAATTTATAAAGTACAGCAGAGTAGAAACTTGAAAGAGTAAGGGAGTTAGACATGTAGATATCTTGGTGAAAGGAATTTCTGGCACAGGGAATCCTACTTAAGGTAGAAGCATACCTGGCATGTTTGTGGAAAAGCAAAAAGGCCCCTGTGGCTGGAGTGGAGTAAGCTGAGGTTAGAGGAGAAATGGGTGCCAGATCATATAGGGCTGTGTAGGCCATTGTGAAATGTAGCTGCTTCTTTTAGCAGGAAAAAAAGGGGAATCCATGGAAGGGTTTTGAGCCAAGGAGTAATACAACCTGACTTGTTTGAAAGGGGTCACAAAGTCTGCAATGTTGAGAACAGAGTTCAGGAGTGACAGTGAAAATAGAGAAACCAGATGGGAAGCCACTGCAGACGTCTAGGTGAGAAATGATGGTGCTCTTTATACTGTTATTGCAAAGGAGAAAATGAGAAGAGATTGGATTATAGATGTTTTTAAGAGATAGAACCCAAAGAACTTCCTGGTAGATAAAATATGGAGTAAGAGAGAAAAGGAGTGGAAAAAATGAACCAAGTTTTTTTGACCTGAGTAATTGGAAACATGATATTGCTGTTGAGTTAGGGAAGACTTGGGGTGGATCAAACTGTGGGGGCAGTTAAGGAGTTCAGTTTTTGGTAGTTTGGATGTGTTAAGTGGAGAGTAAGATATGGGCCAGAGATATAAATATGGGAATCATCAACACATAGGTGGTATTAAAAATATATGAAATTATGAAAGTAGCTGAGATCATCAAAGGTGTGTGTAGAGGTAGGTAGAACAGAAAAAAAAAAAGCAAGGATTGAACCCTAGGTTCTAGAATACTAAGAGGTTAGGGGGAAAAGGAGGAGCCAGCAAAGAAGACTGAGTAGTTACTGGGGAGGTAGGGAGAAAACCAGGAGAATGTGGTGACCTGGAAGCCAAGTGAAGAACGTGCCCTAAGTAGAAGGGAGGGATGGACTGGTTCCAGTGCTGCTGAGGAGCCAAGTAAGATGAGCACTAACCTCATTAACCACTGGATTGGGCAATGTGGATGCCATGGGGATCTTGGCAAGAGCAATTTTAGTGTAGTGGTGGAGTTAAAGCACTTATTTAAATGGATTTAGCAGAGAATGGAAGGGAAGAGAAGGAATTTATTTCAAGTTTGCTGCAAAGGGAGACAGTGATGGTAGCTGTTAAGGTAAGTGGAACCAAGAGAATTTATGATGTTTCTTTTAAGATAAAATACACAGGGTTGGGGGCATGGTTCAGCAGTGGAGAACTTGCCTCACATGCATGAGGCACTGGGTTCGATCCTCAGCACCATATAAAAATAAATAAAATGAAGGTATTGTGTCCACCTACAACTAAAAAATAAAAAAAGATAAAATACACATAATACAAAAATCACCATTTTAACTACTTTAAACATATAGTTCAGGACCACTAAATATATTCATGCTGTGGTGTAACCATCACCACCATTCATCTCCAGAACTTTTTCATCTTCCCAAACTGAAACTAATTTTTTAAAATACAGTATGTTGAGGGGGGTGGGAATTAATGATGTAGAAGAGTGAGGGGAAATTGTTGAAACGCTTTCCTCAAAGAACCAGGGAGTGAAGTCTGGCATACAAGTGGAGAGATTGGCTCTTAAGTTGTGGATAATTCATGTACAGTAATGGGAAGGAAGGCAGAGTTATGTGTATGGATGCTGACAGGTGCAGCAATGTGTGGAAGGTCTCTTCTGACTGCTTCAATTTTCTCAGTGAAGTAGGAAACAAGGTCATCAGCTAAGCGTATGGGGGAGGAGTTGTTTGAAGTTTGAGCAGAAGGAGGGTGTGAAGTAGTCATCCTAGAGAGTAGGTGGGTGAATAGAATAAGCTAGAGGGATAGTGTGATTGTCAGGCTCAGTAAGTGTTCATCTTTGGTTCATGCACATGCATTTAAAGTAAGACCTGTCAACATGAGGGTGTGCTTGTCTCCAGCTACATTCAATTGCATGGGTATGAGGACTGGGCTGGATTTTGCCAGGGAAGAAAAGGAATTATTATGAAGATAGATCATGAATGTAAGATGGGATAGTAGAGAAGAGAGGGCATCATACGCACTGTGAGGACCATAAAAAGATGGTAGTAGCAAAGGATTGGTGATCCTGTTTGGATGAGGGAGTTTCTGGAATCCAAATCCGAGAGTAAATAAGGTGGAAGGTAGGAGGTTGGAAAGTGGGATGCGTACATTTGAGATCATGGAAGATTGCAGTTCTTGGTGATGACAAAGACTGTGATGAAGGCAGGAAAGTCATTGAGTAGAGCAGGGTGGAGAGAAGCTCATTAGAAAAGGGTTCAAGGAACCAAGAAATCAAGGTGTTGGAATGACCACTTGTGACTAATGAAATTTCTAAAAGTTAAGACAGGACTAGTTTATATTCAGAGATGAATGATTAACATGTGCCCTGCACTCAAAGAGCTTATAATCTAGCCCAGGAGATAAGCAAGTCAAAGGAATTAATGGCATAATGTGAAAAATGTCATGATTGGGAAGGAAATGAAGAACATCTAAACCCAGCTTTGGGAGGTGAGGAATCTTCCTGGAGGAAAAATATCTGAGTTGGAATTTTGAAGAACAAATCCAAGTTAACAAAGTAAAGAGGGAAGGAAGAAGTGTTCCAGACAGTGAGAATAGTGTGTGCAAGGGAATAAAAGAGAAATTGGGGCACACTGAAGAACCTGAAGGAGATCAGTCATCCCAGTTGCCTTGGGCAGTGGTGAAAGATGAATTTGGGCTGGGTGCAGCGGTGCACACCTGTAATCCTAGCAGCTCAGGAGGCTGAGACTCCTGGAGGAGTCTCCTCAGCAACTTAGCAAGGCCCTAAGCAACTTAGTGAGATCCTGTCTCTAAATAAAATATAAAAAAGAACTGAGGATGTGACTCAGTGGTTGAGGGCTCCTGGGTTCAATTCTTGGTATCAAAAAAAAAAAAAAAAGAGTTTGGGAAGCAAACTAAATTGGATCATCATGTAGTGTTTGGGGAGTTATGTTAAGGAGACTGGATTTATGCCATGAAGAATAGGGACATATAAATGGGCTGGGGGAAAGGAAAGATATTGGGGAATACTTAACAGATGAGTAGCGTTAGAGCTGGATCCTCTTGACACTTATCTGTGGCTGGGTTATCAGGTGTCAGTTATCTTTGAATAATTGATTACCCCAGAACTCAGTGACTTAAAACATTATACATTTCTTTTCTCACTGAGTCTATGGGTCAAGAATTCAGATGTGACTATTCTTTCAGCCTCAGGTTTTGTACAAGGCTACAGATGAGATGTCAACCAGTCCTGCAGTCATCTCAGGCTCAACAGGCGCTTTCAAGCTTGTCCATGTGGCCATTGGCAGGTATCAGGTCCTCAATGACTGTTGGCCAGAGACACCAGTTCCCTGTCTTATGACATGGCAACTGACTTCCCTCAGAGAAAGTGAAGATAAAGAGATAGGGAGAAAGACAGGGGTTTGGGGGAAGACTGTTCATTGAAATTTTATAACCCAGTCACAGATGTGCTACCCCATCACTTTTGCCATATTCTGCTTATTAGAAGTGAGCCACTAGTTCCAGCCATGCTGAAAGGGAAAGCATTGCACATGCACCAGGAGTCAGGACCACTGGGGACCATGCCAGAGGCTGCCCCCCAACATCCTGAGGAGTTTGGGGTAGTTTGTTAGAGAAAGTTGAGAAGATGGCAATGGAATTTTAATGAAGTAAAAATAATATGGTTAATAATGATAAGAAGTCATGACATGCACTACCTGTTCCAAGTGATAGAAGATGCTGCTGCTAAGATGAGCTGTGACCTGATTGTGAAAGGTCTTACATGCTAAGTTGAGAAGTTTGGTCTTTACTCTTTGTATCAAGAGATCATTTGAAGGCTTGTATATAAGAAAGATCAGTTTCTGGTCTCTGATGGCTGTGTGGGGGACAAATGGGACTCCCCAGAGACAGGATCTGAAGAAGGTCAAATGAGGGACAAGGAGGCCCAAGCCAAAGCAATGGCCCTGGACATTCCAAAGGGGGCCAGATCCAAAGGTTCTTAGCCAACAATTAACTACTCTTGGAGAGCCTCCTAAGAGATAATCATGTGCAGAGGCTCTGAAGTCTACCACCTGGGTCACTGAGGGTTCCAGCTAGAATCAGCAGCACCTAATATAGCATGAGTAAGACACTGGTCCTCATGGATGGGAGGGGAGTCTGTCCTGGAACACATGACCTTTACCTGTTTAAGTAAACACATTCCTAGTTCTATTTGCTGACAGCAAAGAAATATTTAGTTCAGAGCATTTTTTCCATGTTGGTTTTTAAAAAAGATTTTCATTTTATTCAGAGCAAGTTTAGGTTCACAGCAAAATTGAGAGGAGATTCAGAGATATCCCATAACCTCTGCCCCACACATGTGTAACCTCCCAATTATCAACTTCCTGCCAGAGTGGTATATTTGCTACAATCAGTGAACCTACATCAACACATCATTTTCACCTAAGGTTCATCTTTACAATAGAGTTCACTCTTGGTGTGGTATAGTCTATGGATTTGGACAAGTGTATAAGGACATGTCTTTATTTTTGGAACTGGGGATTGAACTCAGGGGCACTCAGCCACTGAGCCACATCCCCACCCCTATTTTGTATTTTATTTAGAGACAGGGTCTCACTGAATTGCTTAGCACCTTGCCCTTGCTGAGGCTGGCTTTGAACTCGTGATCCTCCTGTCTCAGCCTTCTGAGCGGCTGGAATTACAGGAGTATATGTCTTTATTAACATAAGAGTATTTCCACTGCTCTAAAAATCCTCTGTCGTCCACCCATTCATCTCCCCTCTCCACAACCCCTGGCAACCTTTCATCTTTTTACCGTCTTCATAGATTTGCCTCTTCCAGAAAGTCATGTAGTTGGAATCACATAGGATGTGGAGTTTTCAGATTGGCTTCTTTCACTTAGTAATATGCCTTTGCGTTTCCTCCGTGTCTGTATTAGTCCATTTTCACTACTATTACTGACATACAGGAGGCAAAGAAAAAAGGTTTACTTTGGCTCACAGTTCTGAAAGTACAAAGTCTATGTGTCACATCTGGTGATGGCCTTCTTGCTGACAGAGCCCCAGATGGTGGAGAGAATCACATGGCAAGAGGCGGGAGGGCATGCATGTGTGTGTGTCTTGCTGGTCCCTCCCTCTTCTCATAAAGCTATCAGAATTCAGTCATAGGGTCTCTACTCTAGTGAACTTATCAAATCCTAATCACTTCCCAGAAACCCTTCCTCCTAATACTATAATCATATTGAATTTCTGCTCTCTTAATATCTCACAATTAAATTCAGACACAGGAAGCAGTGGGGGACATTCAGTCCATATCTGAGCCATACATAGCAAAGTTTTCATGGTTGGTTCTTTTTAGTGCTGAATAATATCCATTTACCTGGATCTATTATAGTTTATTTATCCATTCACTTACTTGTGGACATATTGGTTGTTTCCAGGTTTTGGCAATTGTGAACAAACACGACATCAAACACTGGTGAGGATGTGGAGTCACAAGAACGCTCTTTTGTTGCTCGTGGGAATGCAAACATGGCGCGGCCGCTTTGGAAGACAGTTTAACTGCCTTTGTAAAACTTACTCTTACTTTATAATCTAGAAACTGTGCTTCTGAGTATCTATCCAAAGAAATTATAAAGTTATGTCCCCACAGAAACCTGGACATGGATATTTATAATAGCTTCATTTAAGTGTCTTCTGTGCATGGAATCCCAATCACAGGGTTATGGGGAACATAGAATACAAGGCGCCTCTCTTAAAGAGACTTCAGCTCAGTCTCAGGTCAGAAGAGATGTGATTCTTGATGTAAGGACACTGACTTGGGGCATTTTCACTCTGTGGTAAGGCATGACAGAGACTCCATGTGGTCCAGGTCTGTGGCAGCAGCAACCTGAGAGGTTGATGATTTCTCCATGGGACTTTGAAGAGTAATGAATCCTCACAGGATGCTAAATTGCTAATCCTATTAGTTAGGTGAGGGCTTTTATTCTCTCCTTATACATTCCAGACCAGTCTCTTGGAATTTCTGGGTGAGTTAGTGTCATCCCAGGAAGGTTCTGGACCCCAAGTTACCATTTGGCTAGGGCAGAGTTCTCTGTGGCTAAGAGGGACCAGAGAGACCCAGTGGTGTTCATCCATAGTGCAGTGAACTGTACAGCCCAGGGAAGTTTGTGCTGCCATTTTTCTAGAATCTTCTGGGAAAGGATAGGACCAGATTGGAGGATGAGTGCTAAGAAGCTCCAAAGTGCCAGAAATAATAGATGCTGAATATGTACCAATGTTATGTGATTATTTGGCACATGCTGACTTATTCCATCCTTATAACAACACTTGGAGGCTGGTACTATTGCTATTACCCCATTTTTCATATGGGAAACTGAGACTCAGAGAGGTTAAGTAAAGTTCAGTTAAGAGGTTAAGTTCAAGGCCACACAGTTAGTAAGAGGGAGAAGCAGGCCTGTCTGATTTCAGAATCCACATTCTAACCTCCCTGACTTCATGCTTTTATTTTTTTGAATCCATTAGTCTGGTCTCTGATTTTATCATTTGTCAAAACGTTATTTCCCTCAACTACTGGGGTAAATAGGCCAGTTTCTTTCGTTCTAGGGTTTAAGTTCATATTTAATTCCAACCCATCTGGAATTCATTGTATATACATTTCATTTGGTTTTAGTTTTGCTGTTTTGGTCACAAGTCAAAGTTAGGGTCTCCCTGAGCTAGCTCAGGTAAAGATAAGTTCACTGAAACTTTAAGTAGGAAGGAGGTCGGGATCTCTAAGCAGTCCAAAGAAAGGGTCTGTAACAGGGCTGGATCTTAGTGAGACTGGATCAGATCCAAATGGCCTCTGCCCTGCTGTTTTTGTTATATAATAGGTGCTCAAGAAACATTTGTGGAACCAGTACAGCGAGCAGTTGTGTGTTCATATATCAGGGGAAAGGGGCTAGCACAACCCTTCCACCTGACTGAGGGAAGGTTTGCTAGGCTACTTGAGGATATGGCAGTAGCAACACGAGGGCTGTATACTTGTGGGACAGATCTCTGACTTCCCCATGCATCCTCTGCTTGGACTTGGAGATTCTCCTCTGTGACCGTAGCTAAATGGGACATATGGATGTCAGTCTGCCATGTGTGCACATTCCCAGGTGGTTTCCCCTATTATCTATTCTTGTGAAATGCCACTAGAGAGTGACACTGCCTTTGACTGGCCTGGTGGCTATGGGTCTCAGAGTGCTGGTCTTCTTAGTGGCTGTGATGCCATTAAGGAATAGAGAGAATGGAAGACCTGGGTTCAGGTGTTGGCTGTGTTAGAGCTGTGTGATTTGAGACTGATTCTTAGCTTCTCTGTGACTTGGTCTTCTGTTCTGTAAAGGGGGTCTGGGCCAGAGTTCTTTGTAGCTCTTGAGTCCGATGAGTTGCTAAGTTGGTAACTAGGTCATGAGAAGGGAAGTGCTGGTAGTACATTCATTACCCAGGATGGTGCTTCCAAGCAGGTGACTCCTTTGGACAGAGTAATTTCTTTCTTTCTCTCTTTTTTTTCCTCCCTCCCTTTTCTTCCTTCTTTTCTTTCTTTCTTTCTTTCTTTCTTTCTTTCTTTCTTTCTTTCTTTCTTTCTTGCTTTCTTGCTTTCTTGCTTTCTTGCTTTCTTCTTCTTTATAGCAAGGATTGAACCCAGGGGCACTTAACCACTGAGCCACATCCCCAGTCCCCCACTTTTTATCATATTTTATTTAGAGCGAGGGTTTCACTGAACTGCTAAAAACCTCACTAGTTTGCTGAGGCTGGCTTTGAACTCACCATCCTCCTGCCTCAGCCTCCCATGCCACTGAGGTAAGAGGTGTGCACCACTGCACCTGGCATGGATGGAGTCGTTTCTGAGAGAAGAATCTTTCTCAGAGTTGCAGTGGGACTCTTCCCTCTTCTACCCTAAAGATACTTGGAAGTGAAATATAACGTGGTGACCCTGGGAGTGAAGATGCAGAAGAACGTGCAGACAGGCCTCCTGTTTGCAGCTGCCTGCCTGTGCCCCCCTCCCCCAACTCTGGCTCATCTCTATTCGAAGTCTTGATACTAAGCAGTCTTCTTTTTCTGTGTGTTATGGCTCTAGAGTGAAATGAGCAATTTATTTTTCTCTAGTTGGAGGCGGAAGGTTGCTTAATGTCAGTAATAAAGTCCTCGGTGCTCTGCACCCTGGGGCCCAGTAACTGCCAAGTCAGATCCTGTCTGAAACAGAGGCACTTCAGCTTGCACAAGAGGCGAGACAGGTTGGCGGTTCCTGATACACCTTTGAGCCACCTGAGCTTCTTCAAAGTCCAGGGGAGGACCTAATTCATGGCTCCCTTCTCCTAGAGCAGAGCTTTTCAATAGTGACACTCTTCACATTTTAAACCAAATTATTCTTTGTCATGGGGTGCTATCTTGGGCATTGTAGGATGTTTTGCAGCATCCCTGTCCTCTCTCCACTAGATGCCAGCAGCATCTCCCTGCCGCCACCCCTCCCCCGCCCCGCCCAACAGTCACCACAAGCAAAAATGTCTCTAGCTATGCCAACTGTCCCTGGGGGACATCGTCCCAGTTAAGAACTCCTGCTCTGGAGCTGCCACTGCACACGTAGGCAGCTTGTGAGAACCACGGTCTATGTTTTTGGTTTCACTTCTGACTCACTGAAGACTCTAGGGCAAGTTAATGCCTCTACAGTGGGGGTGGGGGATGCTCTATATTTTCCTTATTGCAAAAGTAATGTGTTTGTTGTTGCTGAGAATTTAGAAGCAACAGAAAAGTATAAAGAAGAAAGTGATTTTAAAGGATCTGCCAACATTTCAATCACCTAGAAATAACTACCGTTAAGGTGTATTTTCTTCCTGCATCTTTCGTTTGCATGTGAGATTTCCTTTCCTCCACCCCACACACTTCAAATCAGGATCATGTAGCAAACTGCCTTGGATTTTTAATGCATACATATTAGGCTATCTAAGGATTTTCCTATACTTTATTTATCAACTTTCAGTTGTGGAACATTATCGTAACCAATTTTCTTACTACTAGAGATAATACCGGGATGACAACTTGGTGCTTTAATCTTTGTGTATGGCTCTGATTTCCTTTGGATAATTCCTAGAAGCAGGATTGTTGGGTCAAGGGATAGGAACATTTTCAAGGCATTTGATACACGTTATCCAGTTGCTCTTCGGAATGATTGTGCCATTTCACACCAGCATGTGTATGAGAGAGCCAAATGGGGGCAATCGGTACTTAAAAGCTTTCTTTGATAGCTCAGGCTGCTGAAGCTCAGCAATCTCTATTTTGTTTGTAATACTGCACAAGAGCTCTACAAAGCACAGTGATGGTCTGTTTTCATGGTACAGTTGGGCAGAACATGTACTGAACAAGATGAGTAACAGATAGCACATTTTGGTATTATTGACAGAAGAATCAAGACTGAAGACCCTCAGCAGGTCAGGTCATGTGATAATCCTTGCTTTTTGCCTTGACCCCAGGAATGGGGAAACCTGTGCTAATGGCCCTTTTTCTAACTGATTTACCAAAGGGGCCACTGATTTTCAGACCTTTGACCCAGATGTCTTTGGTATCTGGTTTTCTAGATAGTCAAGTCTAGGGGCCTTTGCCAAAGGCTTAAAGGGTTACATCTCAAGTGGAGTTGAAGTAATCTATAGAATCAGCATATCCCTCCCGTGTCCTCGCCTCCCCAGGCTGCTGAATGTGTTCTAGGCATTCTTGGTGAAAGGACCACTCTGGAAGAGTAACTTCTCACCTTGATATGAGCCTAGACACCTGGGTACTTGCAGATAGCCTGGGCAACAGAGTGGGCATATGGTCTCTGAGGTGTTGTCCCCATGCAGTTGTAGGCAAGGCTTTAATGGTCCAGTAGAGAATTTGTTGGCCAGGAGCACTCTTTCCATGGCCACTACTATCAAGAAGGTACTCACCATGAGGACCAGAAAGTAAACAGGCAGGCAGTGATGTACCCAGGAAGGCAGATTTTGAAACTAAGAGCCTGATGCCTTCTTCTGGAGGCAGACACAGCCAGACTGAAGCTCTGAGTAGAACAACCCCTGCCTATGCTCACAGTGCTGGGAGGATGATCAGGGCTGGCTCTGCAGGGACAGTGATGGGGTAACTGACAGGAGAAATATTATTAGCTCTTAGTTCCTGACTCCCTTTTTCTAGCAGAATTGAGGGTGGAGGTCTTAAATGAACCAACTAGTGTCATTTATGGCAATTTCAGACCCATCATCGGATCCTTTGATGTTCTCATGTGGAGAGAGAGAAATTTAATGCTTTGGGCCCTGCCCTTTCAAAATCCCTTCCGCCTGAGCAGCTCAGGGCTTAATAAACATTTTTCTTGGGAAGATCCATCCAATTCTCCATCTCCTGAGATGATGTGAGGTCCATTCTGTTTTATGGGTTAAATTTAGGGGAAGGTGCCTGAACTTGCAAGGTGATGTTTAATCAATAGTAGATCTAGATAAATAATCTTTCTTTTTAAACTTTTTGTTCTGCACTAATTTTAGACTCACAGAAAAGTTGCAAAAATAGCATGGACAGTTCCTATACACCCCTCAACCAACTTCCCTAATATTAACACCTTACATAACCATAGTACAATTATCAAAGCTAGGAATTAGCACTGCTACAATACTATTAGCTAAACTATAAGCCTTATTTGAATCTCACCAGGTTTATAGTCATGTTCTTCCTGCTCCATAAGCCTATCTAGGACCCCACACTACATTTAACCATTCTTCTTCCTTATCCTCCTCTTGGTGGTAATTGTTTTTCAGTCTTTCCTTATCTTCCATGATCTTGACACCTTTGAAAAGTGGATCCATTATTTTGAATAATATACCTCAATTTGTATTTGTCTAACAGTTTATTGGACTAAGGTTATGCCTTTTGACAAGATTAACAGAGTGCAGCTATGAGAAGGTCTCAGGGCATCTTACTGATGATGATAACTTTGATCATGTGCCTGGGGTAGCATTTGCCAAATTTCTTCATGGTGAAGTTACTATCTGTCTTTATATAGTTAAATATATCTTGGAGGACATACTTAAAACTGTGAAAATCCTTTTGTCTTCAAACTCTGGCCACTAATTTTAGCATCAATTGGTGAAACAGTTGTTTGTGGTGTTTGCCTGATGGTGATTTTGAATCACCCAGGGGCCTTCTACATTTAGTAATTGGGGAATGCTTTATTGTGTCTACTAGGAGGTAGAGCTAGAGACATAATCTTCATGAGAAGTACGATTCCTTTTCCAAATCTTTATTCAAGAACAACAGCTCTTTTGAAAACATGAACCATTTATCTGTCTGTGTGTTACTTTCCTATTGGTGTTCACAGAAAACTCACAAAAATAGTTTATGTGGCTTCTGTACCCCTCACTCAACTTCCCCTCATGTTAACACATTATTACATAACTATACTATTGTGACCAAAACTACTTTATTTGAAGACTACTAAAACAACTAGGTAAGAGATCATGGTAGCTTGACCAAGTGGAGGATACATCCAGAATTTAAGTGAAGGTAGAACTTACAGGATTTGTGAGAGGCTTGAAGGTAGAATGAGAGAAGAATCAAAAATGGCTCCAAAGTTTTTGACTTGTACAACTGGTCTTGCCATGTTTTTTAATTGGGGAAGATTACAAGACACATCCAGGCCATTCTACCTATCAACTGGCAAATTCCCTTTTTCAATCACAGTGTTGAAACAAATTACCACAACAAATTACTGCCGTAGTAATTTAAACAACATAGTTTTATTATCTTACAATTCTAGAGGTAAGAAGTCCAAAGTCAGTCTTAGTGTGCTAAAATCAAGGTGTTGGCAGGGCTGTGCTCCTCCTGGAGCCCTTAGGGGAGAATTCACTTCCTTGCCTTTTCCAGCTTTTAGAGCCAACTGCACTCCTTATAAGGACCCTGGTCATTACAGTGGGCCCCTCCAGGTAATCCAAGATTCTTAATTTAATCCCCACAAAGTCCTTTTTACTCTTCAAGGTAAAATGCTCACAGATTCTGGGAATTAGGACATGGACATCTTTAGGAGGCTTACTATACTCTATTTCTCTAATTCTGTTTTTGCCTGTTTATTTATTTAGCTAGTTAGGTGCCAGGGATTGAACCCAGAACTACAGAACTACATCCCCAGTGCTTTTTATTATTTATTTTGAGACAGGGTCTTGATAAGTAGCTAAGGACCTTTCTAAGTTGCAAATTTAGTCTCAAATTTGTGATCTGAGTCTCTGGGATTAATAGGCATGCTTGTCTGTATTTCTTTAGTCAGGATTCCCATTGATGAAGTAGCAGTTTGTCTTGAGCATGGGTTTCTGACTGGTGACCTATCACCTATAATTTCTGAAGAGGAACACTTAGCACCTCTCATGTTGCCAGGTACTATGACTGACAAGAGGAGTTTGTTATTTGACAGGGAAATTTATTGGATGGTGGGCGGGGGATGTAGTTCAGTGGTAGAGCGCTTGTTTAGCATACATGAGTCCCTTATTCAATCCCCACACCTCAAGTGAAAAAATATTTCCTGGAACTCTTTTGTAATCTTCCCCAATTCAAAAATAGCAAGATGAGTTTTTCTTTTTATGATATTTATTTTTTTAGTTGTTGATGGACCTTTATTTTATTTATTTATTTATTTATTTTTATATGGTGCTAAGAATCAAACCCAGTGCCTCACACATACTGGCAAGTGCTTTATCCCTGAGCCACAACCCCAGCCCAATATGAGTTTTTCAAGTTGAAAATTTTGGAGCCATCCTGGACTCATCCCCTCTACTTTCCACATGCAATCCTCTCACAAAATCATTAAGTTGCACCTTCAAAATGCATCCAGAATCCAAGTACTTCTCATCACCTCCCCAGTCATTCACTTGGGCCAAGTCACCAGTCTCTTGCCTAGTTGTTTTAAGTCTTGAGATTGGTCTCTGCTTCCACCATTGACACTCTTCAGTCTATTCTGAGCACAGCAGCCAGAATGACTGAACAATAAAAAATAAATTGGCTCCCCCAGGCATGGTGGTGCCCACCTGCAATCCCAGCAACTCTGGAGTCTGAGGCAGGAGGATCACAAGTTCAAAGCCAGCCTCTGCAACTTAGCAAGGCCCTAAGCAACTTAGGGAGAACCTGTCTCAAAATTTAAAAATAACAAAGGCCTGGGGATTGTAGCTCAGTGGTTAAGCACACCTGGGTTCAATCCCTGGTACCAAAAATCAATCAGTCAATCAATTGGCTTGTAGTCCTGCTGCATTCCTTACATGCTTTTCTTTTTCAGAGTAGCATGATTAAAAAGGCTTGCTTGCATGTTCTGGTCTGTTCCCTGTCTGTCCCTGGCTCTGCTTCTCCCCTCCTTTCTCCCATCTTCTCCACTTGGCCAACCTTTTTGTTTTCTGAACTGGTCACACACGTTCCTGTCTCTGGGTCTTTGTATTTTTGTTTGCTTTCCTTGGTCCATGCTTCCTCTACAAACCTGAATGCCTCACTTCTTTCATGTCTTCCACTGCTGCCTGCTCAGCAGGGACTCTCCGGCCACCCTGACTAAAACTGCAGCCCCATCTCATTTCCTCTCCTTCTTTCTCTTTTATTTTCACCTTAGTTCTCAGCATTATCTAACAACTATATATTTTTGTCTTATAAGTATTGTCTGTCTCCTTTTCCTAGAATTATAGGCTTTAAAAAGAAAAAGATTTTTGACTTTTTCCACCCTGCCACATCTCTAGTATTAGAATTGTGCCTCGAAAGTTGCTGCTCAATACATATATGGGAATGAATGAGTGCTCCTTTATAATGGGCTATGTATTTATCAATTGCTACCTGAGGCATGCTCATGTGTTCATATGACATATGCTCTATGGTTGGAGAGATAAAAAAATTCAAGACATGACTTGTATTTTCAAGTTGCTTATAATCTGGTTAGGGTGAATAATAACAGTCATAATAATAATTCTTTGAGGAAATAAGGTAGCCATGTGTGTAAAGATAACACATAGTATTATCCTGAGCTGTCAAGGATGTCCTGAATATAGGGTACAGGAAAATACAGGGCACAGTTGTAGGTACTAGGGACACATAAATATGTCAGCTTCTTCTTCGAAGTTCTCTTAGATTAGTTGTGATGACACAAAGGAAAGTGAGCTGTACCTGACTGGATGAACCAAACGCCAAATAGATGACATGATGCTGATAAGAGGTCCAGGGGAAGGAGGCCATCAGCAGGCTTCCAGCCCAAGGTCTCATCCAGGTTGGGTCTGGAAAATCCAGAGACATCTATGAGGTCTTATGTGGCTAGAACATGGTGTTTGAGTGTGGAGAAAAGGCAGAAGAAAGGCTGGCAAAGAAGGTCCTGGAGAGATGGTGTAGGACCTCCAGGGTCATGTGGGAGTCTGGACTTCATTCTGCAGGTGGTGAGAGCCACTGAAGAGGACTTGAAGAGGGGATGAAGTGATCACATCTGGGGAGGTGGAGATGGAAGGACTGAGTAAGGAGAACAGTTGAAAAGTTCTTGTAGGAATCCAGGGGAAAGATGATGAAGAGCTGAAGTATAATAGAAGCTGTAAGAAAAGAAGGAAGGTAATGAATTGAAGAGAGGCTGTGCAGGAGAGTGAGTCCTTACCTGTGGGGGCAAGAGAGAAAAATGTGTTGAAAAGAATGCTGAGGTTTCTGACTTGGGTGACTGGATGGTTTATGAAACATAGAAAGAAGAGTTGGCCTGAGGATTGGGGTAGCAGGCATGGGGCAGTGGAGTGTGGAAGTGATGGTACAGGCAAGGAGGTCCACATGATCATCCTGATAGTCTGCCTTTGACATCTTTGAGTTCCTTGATGTCTGGTTTATATAATTTGTGTGACTGCAGGAGGGGCTGAGCCTGTCCTCAGGGATGACTCCTGGTGCTCTGGGTCAGAGCTTCTCCTCTGCCCTCTGTCCCCAGCTCCCATCAAAGCAGCACAGACAATGCCAATCCTGGCAGCAGCAGGAGGAGGTGTGGTAGCCGACAGAGAGCAGGAAGGAGGTTTGCAGTGCCTGGGAGCCAAGTTCAGTTCGACTCTATTTTGGGTGACAACATTTACAATGTTCCTTCACCCAGAATCATTCCGCCTGCCTGCCCGCCTTCGGTGTTTCCAGCTGATGGGTTCTCACGCCTACTTAACAACTGGCTTGGTTCGGGGGCTCCCTAGCTCACTGACTGCTGCCCTTCAGTCCCCCACTGTTCAACAAGATGCCCAAGTCCTTGGGTGGCCAAAATGTGAAGGCTGGTCCCCCTGTGGCTCTTAGGCAGAGGAGGGTGCAGGAGTAGGGCAGAGCAGAGGCAGTGGGTGGCAATGGTGAATGTCAGAGTTCAGCACAGAGGTGTGTGGGCAATTGACTTGTATTTCTGTGCTTCACTTCCTCTGAAAGACCAAGTTACTCAGGGAGAAAATGCTTGATAATGATAATATTTTGTGTTTCCACATCCCTTGTCTGGGAATCTCCAGGCACAAGAACTGGAACAGCAGCTAGCAGCTGTCCGGATTAGATTACTCTGGGTTAGCTGAATTTTTGGGCATTTATAGGTTGTGTTTAAGGCTCTGCAGATATTGTAGTTTGGAAGGGAGAAGTATTCTTTTACAGTTAAAAACTTAAGCCTATTACACATTTATTGTAGACAATACATGGGAGTACAAAGAAAAGAATAAGAATGACCCATAATCATTTACTGAGATCTCTGGCTAATAGTTCAATGCTCCTCCCTGCTCCCCCCCCAGTATACATATATATGTGTATATATATATAAAATGCATATATATGTACATATATATATGTATACATATATACGTATATATAAAAATGCATATATATATACATATATGTATATATACATACATACATATATATATGTGTACATATATATGTATGTATTTTCCTGGGTACATGTTTATGTGTGTGGCAGTCATGCCTGTCATCTTTCTCCAGACTCCCTCTAGTGAGTACAGATCTGGGCAGACATGCTCATCACCAGAGTTTTCTCCTCCAATGTAGTCTAGCTGATTTCCCTTCTATGACACATCTCCTTTTTCAAAAGGGAAGTCATGCTCCTTGCAAAAACTGTTGGTTCTTCCAGGAGGAAATGGTGTTTGGAAGAACTCTGCATGGGAGAGTGTATAGTGGGGAAGAGATTGTATAATAATCTTCCCTCCTGAACAATGATTGTGAAGAATTACTGAGCACTGGTAAAGAACTTCCAGATCCTTTGCTCTTTTAGTGAGATTGCTGGCTCGCAGTGCAGGCTAGGTTTGCCATTGAATTGGGAAACTGGGCCAGGTGGATGAATGGAGAGCCAAGGTATTACAGAAAAAGTTTTTAAAGCAACCTCACATCCCTTGAAAAAATATGCCAAGTCACCATCAAACTCTCCAACCAGTTTTTAATCACCAGATTCTACTGATATTTTGCTATGGGGTCAGCTGAAAGCAGAACCTGAGGTAGAACTAGATGCAGATGGTTTATGAGAGGTGATCCCAGGAAGCAGGAATAAGGGAGCAGCGTGAGTGGGAATGAGAGGGAATGAAGGAGAAACCAATATTAGGGCTACTTTTAAGGTTCCCACTGTGTGCAATGGGGAATCAGTTCCACCTGATCTGTGTGGAGTCATGCAGAACACCTTCTGGAATTGTCTGCTCCCAGGCTGAGAGTCTAGGTCCCCTGTTTGCAAGCAGGCTGGTTCCCACCCACTCTGGATAAGCACTGTCCTTGGTATCAGAGAAGGCCCAGGGCATTGTGTGCTTGAGGTGTGACCCTCAAGCAGGAGGTGGGTCTGAGCTCACTTAGGACAGCTGAACTGAAGTGGGAAACTGCCAAGAGGAGTGGTGCAGGGGTCGAGACTTCTGCTAAAACTTAGAAAATTTAGAACTGTTCTCGGTTTCACTGACTTGAGCAAGTTTTTCCCCCTTGTCTTATTGCACTTCTCTTCCCCTAATCCTGCCATTCTCTGGTCTTACCTCATATTTCAAGTGAAAGTATATTTCTTTGAATGGTGAATGATGTTTGCTTGTTTTCCAAAATTCTGACTCACAATTCTTAGCTCATAATTCTTCTTTTAGTCTTGTCAGGAACAAGTGCTGGCCTCCTGAGGATCCAAAGTCTCTCTCTCAGGTGATATTCAGTCCTGTACTTTTGCTGCACCAGCAGTAGAGACCAGACTTGGAGATTTAGAAGGGATAAGAAGAGTAGAGGAGTGAGGCAGGTAATTCATCTTGAGTCCCTTGGCTGGATTAAGTTCCAGTTTGGAGATGGAGCAGACACTGTGGGACTCCAGACTAGGTTTGTTGACCTTCCAGGAGACCCTGACATGGGCTTCTGAGCACCTGAGGTGGACAGATGCTGGCCCTCCAGGGCTTTCTTGGCTTAGGATTCCATCTAAATATACAACTGTTGACCATAATAGAGCATTTTTGCAGTCACTGGGGATTTTTCAGAATCATGTTCTGACCTGGCAGCTCTTCTGTGGGTAGGACTGAGATTGGTCTTTCATTTCTCTAGTGTAGAAACCAGAGACCAAAAGAGGTTAAGTGATTTACCCAAGGCTGTGTCATTCTTTACTGGTGACACAGAGAGCTAGAACCTAGGCCTCCTGACTTCCAACCTAGAGTTCTTTTTTCTTTTTCTTTCTTTCTTTTTTTTTTTTTTTTTTTTAGTACTTGGGATTGAACCCAGAGGTACTTTACCATTGAGCCACATCCCTAGTCCTTTTTTATTTTTTATTTTGAAGCAGGATTTCACTTAATTGCTTAGGGCCTCACTTAGTTGCTGAGGCTGGCCTTAAACTTGCAATCCTCCTGCCTCAGCCTCCCGAGTCTCTGGGATTACAGGAGTGTGCCACCACACCCAGCTCAACCTAGAGTTCTTGACTTTCAACTCCCCTATGCCTTCTCACCAACCTAGTAACAAAGCACTCATGTTCTTTTGTTTTGTCTTAACTGGGGACTTCAAACCAGATGAGAGCTCTGTGAAAAAGGAGAGTCCATGTGTCCTTCCCCAATTCCTCTCTGCTCTTCAGCCAAGTCTAGGAAAGCGAGTATTTAACAAAGGTTCCTGATTTATCTGGAAGGACAATCCTCAGGGCAATGAGTGCCAGGAAGGAAGATGAACTTTGCCCTCCTCTGATGGAACCCTGGCCCATGGCACTTCTGTAGCTCCATTTAGGGAGGACCGCGTCCATCTGTGATAGTCCTCAGCCTGTGGGCAGCAGGCTTGCAAGTTCTGCCTTCTTGATAAGCAGGATTCACATGCTCACTTTTCCTGGGAATTTGTTGCATCCTTGGGCCTGTTGAGGGCTAAGTGGGGCTATCTTCACTGACTACTGAGCCTTTGGCTCTGGGAGCTGTCTCCACTTATTTCTGAGCTTTGGCAGATGACACCCCATATGGCAGAGTCAGCTCTGCCATGTCTGTCCTTAACCGGGATTAGGTAGTGATATCTTCCCTTAATCCTTGGGTGCAGGTCTGTTTTGATGACCTTTGTTCTTCTCCCCTCTTTCACTAAAGAGCATGTGATATACTGTTTGGAGATAGAAGCAGCTTCCTGCTAACCCTTAGAGCCAGTGTTGGCAGACATGTGTCAGATGGTCTTCAAAAGACCATCCCATTCACTTCTGCTGCTCTCTGAGTGTTAATCAGAACTTTGATGGTTTAGGGCCAAGGAGATGAAGCTGGGTCAAAGGCAGAGAGCTGGACATTAGTAGTGCCTTGGGACAAGCAAAGGATGATGGGCTTTTTTTCTAGATCCTCATTCCCAAAGCCTACTTCTAGTCACTAACTAAAACTAGACAATCCCCCCGCTCCCGGCGTTTCTCCTTTAGCTTTTACAAATGAAATAATTTTAAATATATATATTGAGTGCTAATTACATATGCCATCATTTTGGATGTTTCCCCATCTTCTCAATAAAAGAATTGGAATTCCCTATAATACTTGTGGGGGGACAGCTTCAGTGGAGTCATGGGTCCCTTATTTTGTGGGAACTATTGCCTGTGGCTCATTCTGGTATTTGGTTTCTTATCTGGAAAGACAAGTCATTTTGCTGGAGAGAGAGATCTTTGGCAGCCCCCTCCCTCCTGGTGGGGGTGCCTCTGAGTGCCCGCTTCTAGTTTTGGGAACCTGCATATTTCCCAGGTGCATACAGCTGGCACGGCGTATGGCTCCTGTCTGCACATGTGAAGCTCCTTTCTAAATGCAGTCTTCTTCCACTTTGCATTTAAGTCAGGAAGTCACTGCTGCCCACTGTCTACCTAATTACAGTGCCCGGAAGAAAGAGGTGCTTTTGCAGGTCTGAGCCTCTCTGGGAAAGGTTAAGGGAGGAGAATGATGGAATCCATCCTTCCTCATTAGTGCAGAGGACAGGCTCTCTGTTCCCCAAAAAACTGCTTCAGATGACCTCTTGGTCTAGACTCTGTGTCTGTCTCACAATCACTGCCTCTGAATGTCACATTAGGACATTTGGGTGCTTCCTTTTCTGTCCCTTTCAGCAAGGTTAAGATTAATGTGTACTATCGTCTAATTTGAATGCTCGTTAGTATTTTTAGAACACCCTTTTTATCACACATTTCCCAAATCTAAAACCTTCTGTCTTTCATGTCCAGATTCCTCAGGCTGCATCCAAGGTTTTTCCTTTTCTGGCCCAACCCCCTCACACCCCTGTCTCACCTTCTTAAATCCTCTGCAGCTCATTACAGCCAACTTGCTTGCTCGCTGGCTCCAAGTACATTTGCCTGCTGCTTCCTGTGCACCCCACTGAAGCACCCTCTGTCCTCATGTGGAACCTAGCTGTACTTTCCTTTCCTAGGCTAGCTTCAGTCCTTCCTTCCAAAGTCCTCCAGACCTCTTTGTCACAGTGATGTCTCCGGGTTAACCTCCTAGCACTATTGTCTGCACCTGTTTGTACCACTTCATTTGGCATTTTAAAACATTATGATAAAAAGCACATAATATTTACCATCTTAACCATTTCCAGGTATACAGTTTGGTAGGGTTCAGTGTAATCATGTAGTATGACAGATCTCCAGAACTTTTCATCTTATAAACTGTAACTCTGTACCCATCAAGCAACAACATCCCATTTCACTTCATTTGGCATTTTATCAAGGACCATGTTGTGAGATTGTATATGCTGAATTGTTTAATTCAGTTAGTATTCAGTGAACTCCAGTGTTCCAGGTAACTCACTGGTAGGTTCCAGGGCAATATGAAGCCAGATAAGACACATCCACCAAATGGAAAGAGACTATAATTGTTATTGAATAAGAGTTTGCCTTTTCATTTGTTGTCTCATGTCCTTAAATAGATAATATGAGAGCACCCTTCTTATGAACCACATTTCCTTTTTTTGGAACAAGGCAGAATGAAGTGACTAAATAAAGGCAGATTTAGTTCTTAGACTCCCTGTGCCACCCAGGATAGGGATGAGCACATACTACTACATGTTGTTTGATAATTACATGATATAAATAGCTTGGGCTATTGGGGGAGTCTATATGTTCTCTCAACTAGATCATGCATTTTTTAAAAAGAAATTGTTCATTCATCAAAATAAGGTTACTTTTATTATTTTCTTTTTAAAATTTTTTATTGGTTCTTTTTAGTTATACATGACAGTAAAATCCATTTTGAAAAAATTATACAAGCATGTAATATATCTTTTTCTAATTAGGATCTCATTCTCATGGATGTACACATGGTGGGATTCACTGTGGTGTATTCATATGTGTATATAGGAAAATTATGTCAGATTCATTCCACTGTCTTTTCTATTCTTACCTCTCCTCTCCTCCCTTCATTCAATAATAAATGCAGTATGTCTCTGTCAAAGGAGTAAAACAGAACAGAAAAAACAGATAAGCAAAAGAAGATAAAAACCAATAATAGGTGTCTTACCCAGACATGACTGCCATTCACCCTGTGCTTCTGCCCCTTCATATATCTGGCCATACAGATTCAGATACACATACAAATGTATTTTGTAACAAAAATAAAATCATTTCATGGTTGTATACTTCTTTGCTACCACAAATATTTATTGAGGCACCAGTTTAGGTATTGGGAATAAAACAATAAAGAAGACTTGCATAGTTCTTACATGATGGTTGAGGTAAGATGCTAAATAAATAAAAGAACAGAATACCAATAAGGATTAGTAAAAATAAATGATGTGGAAGTGACTATGGGGCTACATTAGAAATTCTTTTTGAGGGCTGGGTTGTGGCTCAGTGCTTGCCTAGCACATGTGAGGCACTGGGTTCGATCCTCAGCACCACATAAAAATATAAATAAGTAAAATAAAGTTATTGTATCCATCTACAACTAAAAACTATTTTTTAAAAAGAAGAAGTTCTATTTGAGGCTGGAGTGGTCGTGCACATCTGTAATTCCAGTGACTCAGGAGGCTGAGGCATGAGGATCACAAGTTCAAGGACAGTCTCAGCAACTGAACAAGGCTCTAAGCAACTTAGTGAGACCCTGTCTCAAAATAAAAAAATAAAGGAAAAGTGCTATTTGAGGAAGAAAGTTTTGAACTGTGACCTTATTGATACCAGGGAGCTCCCATTGAAGATCAAGGGGAAGTGCATTCCAGGAAGAGGATAGTGAATGCAATGACCAAAGCGTGGGAGAAAACTTGGCATGTTGGAGAAACCATAAGAAAGTCACTGGCTAAAACAGTGAGGAAGTGGGAAAATTGCATGTGAAGTCAGACAAGATAGATGTGGATGGTTTCTTTGGTCCTTGTAAACCATGGTCAAAGCTTGGATTTTGTCTTGAAGTCTGTGAGAAGCAACTGGAGGGAAGTTACACAATCTTATCTGTTTTAGGAAGACTGCTCCCACCCTAACTTTAATTTACTCTACTAACAAATTCAGAGAGAGACGCAACACACTTACTCATCTCATTAGACTTAAAAAACTCAAAACCTACAAAGGAAAACACCACATAACCAAGGATCTGGTGTCTTCACCAAATGGATTGCAAGAGGGAGAAAAAGAGATGGAGGGGCAACTTACAGATCAAAAGAGATCCAAAGGACATGTGAAGAATAGGCTAAACCAAACCATAGTGGTGGGGGCTTCACATTTGGGTGATAAAACTACTAAGAGAAAGTAAAGAGGTGATTACCAAACCACCAGGAGAGCCAATACTGCTGGATAGAAGGGGGAGGGTCTTGTAATAGGGAAGGGACACATGGGCTTCTGGGATGGCTGATTTCGTCTCCTTTCATAGCTTTTGGTATCAAAGTGTCTTAAAATAATTAAGCTCTATTTTTGTGCTGTTTTCTATAAAATGTTATTTTAGATATGAAAGAATATTTTTTAAATCAACAACTATTTATGATAAAGTAGAATGAAAGGGAACTTTCTAACCAGATAAGAGTATAACCAGATAGTATAAAAATACTAGAGCAAACATCTTCCCAAATGGGGAAATGTTAGAAATACTCAGTGTAAAATCTGAAATGAAGCAAAGATGCCCATTACCACCAGTGCAGAAATAATTTTAAAAAGAAAGAAAAGAAAAAGAAATGAAAGGAAGGCATAAAGAAACCGAAAGGAGGAAATAAAATGGTCATTTTTTGCATCTTTATCCTTACTTATCCAGTTTCATACTCTCTGTGGTCTTAGTTATCTGCAGTCAAGCTCAGCCCTAAAATACTAAATGAAAAATTCCAGAAAAAACAATTCAGTTTTAAATTGCATGCTATTCTGAATAGCATGATGAAATCTCTTTTATTGCAATATATTATTATAATTGTTCTATTTTATTATTAGCTATTGTTAATCTTTTACTGGGCCTAACTAAAAAACTTCATCATAAGTATTTAGATACAGTATGGGAAAAAACAGCATATTTGGGGTTCAATATATCCATGTTTTCAGGCATATGCTGGAGGTCTTAGAATATATTTCCGTGAAATAAGGAGGGACTATTGGATTTGTATAGAAAACCCCAAATAATATACAGATAAATTATTAGAAATAACAGGAGAACTTAGCTATTTAGCTTGAAATAAGATGGATATGTTAAAGTAATTTGAATTCTGTACACCAAGTTAAAACCATAATCAAAGAAAAGACACCTTTAAAATACTATCAGAAAAAAATCAAATACTTAAGAATAAATCCTACAAAGGTACAAATGTCATCTACAGAAAAACATGTATAATTTCAGTATGAGATACAGGAAAATTAAACGAAGGGAGATAGCACATTTATGGAAAGGAAAAGTTGGTGTCATGAAAATCTCAATTCTTCAATTCTTCCCTATTGGACAAAGAGATTCCAGTTAAAGCCCCAATAAGTGTGTGTGCATGTACAACTGTGTGTGTGTGTTACTTAATAGGGATTCTAAAATTCTGAAAAAGAAAAATAGATAGAAAAGACTTGCTCTACCAAATATCAGGACTTATTATGAAGCTACGGTAATAAAGACAGTATGTATTAGCACAGGGATAAACAAATTGACCTAAAAAATAGATTAGAAAGCTCAGAAACAGACTCTCATAGATATGGAACTTTGGCATATGATTTACCAAATATGGGAAATAATGACCTACATAATAAATGGAACTGGAAAAAAATCATATGCAAAAAGGTGAAATTGGATCCCTGCTCACACCCTGTACAAAACATCAACCCCAGATGGTTTAAGAATTGAAATGTAATATTAAAACTCATGGTAGGAAATATAGGTGGTTATTGTTCAGAATTTGATAAGGAAAATATTTTAAAATAAGAAACAGGAAATATTGACTGCAAAAGAAAAACTGATAAATTTGACCATATTAAGAATTTTTATATATCAAAAGATACCTTAGGTCTAGGGTTGTGACTCAATGGTAGAGTGCTCACTTCGCACATGTGAGGCACTGGTTCAATCCTGAGCATGACGTAAAATAAATAAATAAAATAAAATAAAGATGTTGTGTACATCTACATCTAAAAAAATTTTTGAAAAAAGAGACTCTAAAGCTAGGTATAGTGGCACATGCCTATAACTCCAGGGGCTTGGGAGGCTGAGGCAGGAGGACCATGAGTTCAAAGCCAGCCTCAGCAAAAAGCGAGGCACTAAGCAACTCAGTGAGACCCTGTCTCTAAACAAAAAAATATAGAATAGGACTGGGGATGTGGCTCAGTTGTTGAGGGCCCCTGAGTTCAATCCCTGGTACCCCCCACACACACACACACAAAATAAAGACACCTTAAAGAAAATGAAAAGATAATTTAGACTAGAAAAAGATTTTTGCAACATACACAAGCAGCAAAGGATTAGTGCTAGGAATGCATTTTTTTGGGGGGCTGGGGGGGTACCGGGGATTGAACTCAGGGGCAGTCAGTCACTGAACCACATCCCCAGCCCTATTTTGTATTTTATTTAGAGACAGGGTCTCACTGAGTTGCTTAGTGCCTTGCCGGTGCTGAGGCTGACTTTGAACCCGCGATCCTCCTGCCTCAGCCTCCCAAGCCTCTGGGATTACAGGATGTGCCACCACGCCCAGCTAGGAATGCATTTTTAAAGACTTATACAAATTAATAAGAAAAGCACAAGCAATCCAACTGAAAAAATGGGCAAATGACATAACAAATATTTTACAGAACAAGAAACATATGTTCATGGTAAAAATATAAAGAGAGTTTTAACATAATTAATGATCAAGGAGATAAATTAAAACCACAGAAAACTTGTAGTAACAAATTGATTGGCAAAACTTAAAAAGTTTGATCATACGAAGGTGTTGGAAAGAAAGTGGATCCACAGGATCTCTTCAAAATCACTTGTGAGTGCTCAGTGCAGTGACACATGCCTGTAATCCCAGCAACTCTGGAGGCGCTGGAGGGTCTCAGGTTCAAAGCCAGCCCCAGCAACTTAGTGAGGCTCTGAGCAACTCAACAAGATCCTGTCTCTAAATAAAATATAAAAAAGGGCTTGGGATGTGGCTTAGTAGTTAAGCACCCCTGGGTTCAATTCCCACTGCCCCCCTACAAAAAAAAATCACTAGTGAGAGTGTAAATTTGTGAGTAATTTGGAAGACAGAGAAAAATATTTACATACCCAAACATGCACAAATTCCACATGTATGTGTATTGAGAGAGAGAGAGAGAGGAACTCTTGCACATATTCAACAAAGGATATGGTACATATTCTTCATGGCAGCATAATTTACTATCATGAAAATCTATGGGAAAACCCCTAAATGCTCAGGAGTGAGAGACTGGATAAACTAGGTCTGTAAACAAAATTGAATATTAAACAGCAGTTTAAATGAATCAACTACAGTAACATGCAACAATACCTAGGAGTCTCAGCAAGGGAATATAAGTGCAAAAATAGTGCATGATACAGAATACTCTTTTATTAAATTAAAAATAATTTTAAAATGCACAGTTATGAATTTTGTATATAATAACTCTGTATAAAAAGGAAAGCAAAGGAATGAGGGTTTAGGAAGATAAGTGCATGGCATGGGAGGAGGGAAGGAGATGACCTGGGTAGGGACAAATTGTTAAATGTAGATGATGGTCAAGATCCTAGGCTTTACTTTGGGTGGTATGTTTGTGGATGCTTATTACACTTAAAAACAAACCATTAAACTGAGAATGGTGGCCCATGCCTGTAATTCCAGCTACTTGGAGGCTGAGGTGGGAGGATTGCAAATTTGAGGCCAGCCGAGGCAACTTAGCAAGACAGTGTCTCAACATAAAAATAAGAAAAGTGGAAGATGTAGCTCAGTGGTAAAGCACCCCTGGGTTCAATCCCTGGGGTATCTCTCTCTCTCTCTCTCTCTCTCTCTCACACACACACACACACACACACACACACACACAGAAACAAAAAAACAACTAGCTAGCCAGCTGCTCAGGAAAGTAGACTGTGTTGCTTAAAAGCAGAAGCAGGCTGATCAGTTAGGAGGCTATTTAGTCCAGGGGAAAGGAGAGGGTGTTTGTGCTTGGATTGTGGCAGCTGAGATGAAAAGTAGTGGTCAGAATCAGAATACATGTTGGGGAGAGTAGAGAACTTCTGATGGCTTAGATATGGCAGATAAGAAATATTCTATGTTATGAAGCTACCATAACTTATTTAACAATATGCTCGTAGCATATGTCTAGATTGTTTTACAATATTTTTTGCTCCATAAAAAGGTCTAAAATGAATATCCTTGTATTTTAATCATACAACCTGAATTAATGTCTTTCTTTTTTTGTGGTGTGAAATAGTGTTCCATTTTATTTTATTTAGATGTTTTTTAAGGGCAGTTTTAGGTTCACATCAAAATTGAGAGGAAGGTACAGAGATTTCCCATATTTCCTTTCTCTCTCCACACATGCATAGTCTACCCATTTTCAAATCCCCTATCAGAAAAGTACTTTTGTTAACAATGGATGTGAAGCTACACTGAGACATCCTAATCAGCCAGAATCCATAGTTGGTTCACTCTTGGTGTACATTTTATGGGTTTGGACATTTGTATAGTGACACGTATCTGTCATTATTACAGTATCATATGGAGTATTTTCACTGCTATAAAAATCCTCCATGCTCTGCCTGTTCATCCTTTCTTTTCTCCAATCCCTGGGGAACCACTGATTTTTTTACTGTCTCCTTGGTTTTGCCTTTTCCAGAAGGTCATGTAGTCATATGGTAAACAATCTTTTCATATTGTTTTATTGCACTTAGTAATATGCATTTAAGTTTCCTGCATGCCTTTTCATGGCTTCATCGCTCATTTCTTTTTAGCATTGAAAAATGTTCTATTGTCTGGATGTGCAGTGGTTTATGTATCCGTTTATGTACTAAAGGGCATCTTGTGGTTTCCAGGATTAGACAATTATGAATAAAGGTGCTATAAACATCAAGGTCCAGGTTTTTGTGTGGATATAACTTTTTAACTCCTTTGGGTAAATACCAAACAGCATAATTGTGAGATCATATGGTAAGAGTATGTTTAGTTTTTTAAGAAACTGCCAAACTATCTTCCAAAGTGGCTGTACCATTTTCATTTCCACCAGCAGCCAGTGGGTGTTCCTATTGCTCCACATTCTTGCCAGCATTTGGTGTAGTCAGTGTTCTGGATTGTGGTAATTCTAACGAATGTGTATCTTGAATTAATTAAAAAAATTTTTTTGGTGGTGCTGGCAATCAAACCCAGGGCCTCACACATGTGCCAGGCAAGTGCTCTACCACTGAACCACATTCTCAACCTCTTGAATTGATTTCTTAAAATTAATTTCCAGAAATGAATTGTTATACCAAAAGGGCCATGCATTTAATAAGGCTTTCATACATATTACTGTATTATCTTTTGACAGTATTTCCGTGCTTTTTACAGTGGGTGTTCTTAGAATGCTGGACAGCTTTATTGGGTCAT
Source organism: Glaucomys volans (assembly GCA_020662805.1). NCBI lineage: Eukaryota > Metazoa > Chordata > Mammalia > Rodentia > Sciuridae > Glaucomys > Glaucomys volans. The sequence goes on from JAJEJO010000979.1 coordinate 519,790, forward strand.
TTCCTGGAGAATGCAGTCCAAGATATAAGATAGAATAATCTCCTTTTTCTTGGGAAAGTGTCCTTAACACTGGATCAAAGATCTCTTTCCTTCTTTTCCTGACCAGAATCTTCTACTCAGACTCTGCTTACCCTTGTCCCCCAAAGAATCTTAGTGATTTCTAACAAATCTGAGATTTTTCTCTGAGTCAAGTGGGTAGATACTAAGCAAGTTATAAAATATTTACCTAATTACTCAAGTTATGTCTTCACAAAGTCTGTAGAGCTGTGCCATCCAATACAGTAGCCACTAGCCACAGGTAGCAAATTAATTGTAATGTAAACTAATTGAAAATAAATAAAATAGAAAATTTCATTTCCTTGGTTACTCCAATCACATTTCAAGAACTCAATAGCCCCATGTGGCTAGTGGCTACCATATTGAACAATCAGATATAGAACATGTCCATCATCACAAAAAGTTCTGCTGGACGGTACTGCAGAGGGTGGTTATTCAAGAGATTCCCAGAGGTCCTTTTGGTGTGGGGTTGAGATAGTGGGCGAGGGTGGGAAAGTTATTGGTATCACTTGATATGACTTGCTAGATTTCTCCTTGCTGATGCCTACATGGTGCATCAGATCGAGGGTCTTTTTGCCTCTTCCTCTCTGGTCTTGAGCAAGGGACTCTAGTTCTGTGACAGTTAAATCTTAGGGACTATGCATGCATGTGTTTAATAAGAGTCGTCTGAACAGCGGTGTTCATGTCATGGCCTGACCTAGGCCAAAGCAATTTTCCTCTAGTACAATGTCCTGGGGGTGGGGGCAACATTCCAGGTGCCACACCTGACATGGGGACAGGGTGAGGCTTCCTCTGGGTTTCCAGTGGTCCTAAGGAAGAATGTTAGCCTGGAGCCAGAAATTCAGAATTCTTCATTCCTTCCTATTGCCTCAGTTTCTTTTCATGCAGTGTGAGGATGGAGCTGTTCCTCGGCATTTTGGAGATGCAGGCAGGAAGTACATAGGGTTGATGACGCCTCCGATTCCATGTTCTCTCTGCTGATTTTGGAGCTGGGGTCAGCATCTATGTTTATGCCTGCCTGTGTACAGACCCTGCCACGAGGAACAGTTCTTGCTGGTGGCTTAAATATAGCCCCGGGAGCCCCAGATGCCACATTCTAGTCTTGGCTTGTTCACTGACTCATGGTATGACTATGAAAGTCACTTCCCCTCTCCTCCCAATGGGTCATCAGGAGTAGGGGGAGGATAATGGCCCTGAGTCACCTCCCAGAGAGGAGCTAATTAGGGCTCACTGAGGCAAAGAGGTGGAAAGACAAAAGGGCAACAGAAGAAGCAACTCTAGATAGGATTCTGAGGCGGAGCCTGCCTTTCCCACTGCCTGGGCAAGCTGTCCACCGCGATGAGTCTACTCAGTATGTCTGTGAACCTCCTTGAATTATGAACACGGAGGTGTGGACACAAACCTGAATGCATTTTTCTGAGGAGGGTCCATAGGTTTCATCAGATTCTTAGAAGTTAAATAATCCCCCAAAGGTTCTGAACCATTGCCTGAGAAAATTTGATTCCTTGGGTCCATTGGGTCTGTGGAAAGGGGAAGCTATTCCCCCAACCCTGGGGGGAGTAGCCAAGCTTCTCCAGGAAGTCAAAGGGCAGATGTCCTAAGTAGAACATATTCACAACAACCCCTGCATAAGGGCCCAGGCCGGCACATATTTAATGAGCCCCTACCAACTGCCTGGCACTGTGTCAAGCTGTTGAGATGGAAATGAAATGCTTTTTGACTCAGCTACCTCTCCCATCCCCTACCACTGGAGTCTGCTCCTTCAGATGTTTGACCCAACTGAGGTGGATGGTACCCTCTGGAAGACAAGCAAGAGTATGTGGGCCTGTGTCTGGTGTGTTGTGCAAGTCCTAGGGCTGAAAGGAAACCCACTAAGAAATAGGAAAATAGTCATCATGGAGGCCATGTGGGGAGGCAAAGGGGGTCTTGGGCTGGGCCTGAGGACACCTGGGTCCTGATCTTGATATACTTGACCCTAAATCACTTTGTGATCTTGGTCATCACTTAGTTTCTCTACGCTTATTATGTCGTCTATAAAATGGGCTAACTTCCCCTGCCTTAAATACTGACAATGGCTATTGGGAAAAATAAAAAAGGAATTTAACAAAAATTAACATGCGTTATTATTTTTCTTATTTTAAAAGTCATAAAAGCTCATTATTAGATGTATGGAAAATCCAGAAACATGTAAACAAGGAAAAAAATCATAATTTTACCATGCTGAAATACATCCTCTTACAAAGTTTTCATAATTTTTCCTCCAAATCATTTTTCCATGCGCATATTTTGTTTCTTACTAGATCTTAACGTTCATATAAATTCGTATACAGTTTTTTTGTACCTAATATGATAGTATTAGGTACTAATTTATCCATGTCATTGATTGTTCTTCAGAAACCTGACTTTTAATGACTGATCTTCCATCATCTGAGAGTATCAATTTTTTTTTAACAAGTGTAGACCATTTATAAGTTGCTTCCAAATATTTCATTGTTTTAAATAATGCTATGTTGGACCCAGACTAGTTCAATCTTTGTATCTTTTTCTCTTTCCTTATAATAAATTCTTAGAACTGAGATTATGGACCAAAGTGTGAAGCTGATACAGCATGAGAAATATGTATATATATATATGTATATATATATATACGTATACATATACATATATATACACACATATGTATGTATATAATATTTACACAAGTACATTGATGAGGATGAGGACCCAAACCTGTTCATTTGTTTTGAATGTAAATCCTTATGTCTGTTGCAATTGAGGCATTTCTGGGTTTATGAGATGAATATTTCCATGATCCTGGGGTAGAGAGTAGAATCTTGAATTATACTAGAGCAGTAGAATTAATGTTTATTTCTCTTTAGAATTGTCTTGTGCCAGGAAAACAAATTATTTCTGGTAAAAAAGTTTTAAGGTGAGAGGGCAGCAAGTTTAGGCAAAGTATCATTTTTTTCAAAGAACACAGGACTGCGGCTATAGCTCAGTGCACATGTACTGAGCATGCACAAGACCCTGGGTTCAGTCCCTAGCACTCAAACAAAGCAAAGCAAGATGGACAAACAAACTTTTGCCTAAGCATCTGAAACTGGATTCTGGTCTAAACACTGTATAACTTGTTCATAATATAAGCAAGGCACATCATTTTTCAGACATTAGTAGCCTCACCTATAAAACAGGGAGGCTAATTTTTAGCCTGTCTTGAAGGAATATTGTGAGGATGCGGTGTGTATGTAGAAGTAACAATTTAAGTAAAAGTTGTTTTTTCTGCCTTTTCTTATTGCTGGCAAGCGCTGATGGGAGTAGAAGGAAACAAGAGACTCAGAGGCAGTGAAGGAAGTCTTGAGAGACTGACAGAGAATTGCCGCTAGGGCATGACAAACTTCATGAGGAGTTTGTCAGAGGTCTCCAGGGCCCCCCTCCCTGTCAGCCCTGGCCTTGCCTCAGGCACCTCTGTCCTGGGGACCATTCCCAGGCTCAGGCCCCTGATGTCTCCTCTCCTAAGAAACAGAACTTTCTCAAGTGACACTGGGTACCTTGGGATCAACTCCCTAGAAGTCTGGCCAAACTCACAGCCACCTTGCCTTCCAGATCTGAAGACAGGCTGGCTCCTGGGCTGTGGAAATGGGGGAGAGGTCACTGAGCCATCTGCTTACCTCCAAGGGTGTGACTGTGAGAATCAAGAGAGAATATCCTTATGAATGGCTCCTCCCTGTCCACAGGAATGTGCAAAGCTCCAGCCCCCAGTAGCCAGAAACCTAATGTCATAAACAGAAGCTGCGATACTGGGCAGCTAGGGAAAGTTAATCCCCCAGACATCGGGGCTTAGCCTGGCAGCGATGGGAGCTGGGCTGATAAGGCTTGATAAAAGGAAGCTGGGAGAACTGAGAACTACAAGAGATGGGGGAGGCACTCTGTTAGGGCAGTGTCTGATGGAGGCCATTGATAATGGTCACTTGTTCATTCCTCTGTCCCCAGGCAAGACGACTCCATCTCAGCCAGCTAGGACTACTACATGAGAGGTCTGGTCTGAGGGGCTTGTTGCCTGCATACTGACTGGATCAAGGGACAAAAAAGGACTTTACAGGGGGATGAGAGGAGACTAGTACCTGCAAGTTGTAAAGAAATAATTTACTGTTGTTTTCTGAGCCTGTCCCAAGCCAGGGGAACATAGAACAATTCCAACATCAATTCCAACTCTCTAAGACTCAAGCCTGCTGTCTCAGAGCCTGTGTAGGGCTGCCTGGGACTCTGCTGGGTATCTTTCAGCTCTTTTATTATAGTTGATGAAGACTTGAAGAAGCACCTAAGGAACCAAACATGTGAGCTGCTCCAAGTGCGCTGGGTGGTATGGTTCAGGCCAGTCTGCTACAGGAACTCAGAAAAGTCAGAGGTTGATATGGGCCGAAGCGATTGGAACAGACTGCAGAGAGAATGGGCCAGGACCCAGCTCTGCATGATAAGGAGGTAGGAAGGTGGAAAGAAGCAGTGTTAGCAAAGATGGGAACATGCTAGACAGTAACGAGATCCCCAGGACTGTCTAGCCAGCTCTGAGGTGAGTGGCTGGGGAAGAAAGGTCAGGCAGCCAGCTTGGAGATAGTCTTGAATCCCAGGCAGAATTTAGGCTTGATTCTGTGGTGACTAAGGAATAGAAAAAACCCCTGGTGTGAGGAAGTGTGGGACGCCAGGCTCTTCTGATGACTTCCCTGAATTATTTCCTTTTCACCCTCAGGTAGGCCTCCTAAACTCCTGAGCCAGCCAGGTCTCTGTGGAGAGCTGAGCTGTACAGCCCAGGCATGCTTCAGGGCTCAAATGGCCTGGGGTTTGCTGTCAAGTTCTTCCTTCTCCAGCCTTGCCTCTTTCCTTCTTTGCTGCCACCCTAGGTCCCCTCTAGGTTGGCAGGCTGCCAGGGATGAGGGGGCAAAGACATTGGGAGCTTGCTGTATTCTAGGACCCAGATGAGGACAAGACCCAGCCTCTATCTTCAGAGCCAGATTAAATGGCACATGAAAAGCATGACAGACATCTCTCTTCCTGGCAGCCTGGAGCCTCCAATGCTGAACTAGGGTCTTCCTCATAATACCCCTCAAATCATAGAACTCTAGGTGGCATTCTGGGCATGCTGGGATCTGTTCCTTTCTCTGAAGCCTTGGTGCCTGGGCTAGAACTTCAGCCTGGCTCTCCATGGCCACCTGGATTCTCTCCAGATTAGCACCCCTGTGTTAAGAGTCAGGGAAAAGGTGGAAGGTGAGTTAGGACTCCTAAGAATCCCACAGGAGGAAGATCTGGGGAACGCAGGAAGGGCAATGGGCTGCTGGGAAGACGGGCCCTCCCAGATGGCTGTGCAGGGCCGGTGGGCAGGCTACATTTTCCTGCCTGTGAACTCCAGCCCTAGGGGTCCAAGCTGCTTCTGGGAGAAGGGGATCTTGGAGGGGCACAGATGGCAAGGAAGCAATACCCAGTCCCTGATAAGCAGTGCTGTCAGGCTGTGCCCTGTGTGAGCAGTGCTCAGCCGCAGCTCCTGTTTGCTGCCTCAGAGCCTGTGTAGCAGCTCAGCCCAAATCCTGCTGGCTGTATTCTGGTCCCTCATTTCTGCATCAGTCACACCACAGGAAGCCCTTCCTTGGGAGCTGCTGCTGCTGTTGATGTTTTTGCCAACTCTTCACAGCCACACTGTTCCCAGGAGCCAAGGCTTAGTCTCCATCCCCCTACCTGCCCCTCCTATAAGCATTTACAGAAACCTCTTCTCTGCACAACCAGGCTTCTTGCAAGGGGTAATCAAGTTCAGAGATGCACATAGATTTCAGCCATTTGGGAGAAAGAGTAGAAGGGAGATTCCCCAGGGGAAAAGGAATTACCTGGTGAACTCAGAAAAATTTTGGGGAGGATTTGTAATGGCAGGAGGAAAGGACAGGTGAAGTAACTAGGTTGAAAACTCTGTTAGAGTCAACCGATCATAGAGATTAGCGTTGGTGTTCAAGTGGAATCCCTCTTATCTGAACAGGCATTCTCTGTCCACCCTTTCTTCAGTGCTCAGCGGGGTGGGAAGTGCTGATCAGCAGTCAGAGACTTAGACTCCTGAAGATGAATCAGCTTCCTGTCAACTGCCCTTTAAGGGTATTTGGCCAGGGAATAGTGGGCATGGCGGAACGGTGTCTTTCCTGGTGGGGACACAGTGAAACCAACTTGGACTAGAAGTCAAGCTTATCTGCCTTAGAATTAAGGGTTTAATTCTAATTTCAAGAAGTTCTCTAAGTCCTAAAGATAGCCTTGGAAGGAACAGAACAAGGTACGATGCAGATATAATTTTTTGTTAATGCAGTGAACAGCCTCTGAATTAGAAAGACAAATCCCCCAAAGAACTGGGACTAAAAATATTTTGGGACAATGGTTTGGCTTGATCTGAAGCAGAGCCCTGGCTTTTGCAAAAGTCAGGAGAGAGTTGGACTACCTCATCTGATCATCCCCAGCCCCTAGAATTGCTGAGTTCATCCCAGTATGGGGAGAGAATCTCATGGGCTATCGTCACCAGACCCATTTGTCTGCAGATGTTCAGGGAATAAGAGGTAGGAAGAGGCAGTGATAAGCAGAAATGGCATGGGATGGGATCCTGTGGTGGGGCCTCCTATGGAACCTGATGGATTTTAAGGTTTTGTTTTCTTTTGTTTCTGGCTTTACCAAATTTCTTAAGTTTCCAGCCAAGTATTTCCACTGAGAGTCTCTTGTATTAGTTATATATTACTGCATAAAAATTATCTCAAAACTTAGCTTAAAACAACAAACATTTGTAATCTCACAGTTTCTGTGTTTCAAGAATCCAGATTTGGGGACTGGGGATATAGCTCAGTTGGTAGAGTACTTGCTTTGCAAGCACAAGGTCCTGGGTTCAATCCCCAGCACCCCCCCCACACACACACACACAAAAAGAATCCAGGTTTGACTTAGCTGGCTTGAGGCCTTTGGGACCATTGCAGTCAAGCTGTCATCCAGGGCTGCAGTCATCTCCACTGATGCTGACAGTACCACTTTTCAGCACACTCTCGTGTTGTTGGCAAACATCAGAAGGTCTGATTCCAAGCTCACTTACACAAGATTCTCCATAGGGCTCTCTTAGAACATGATGGCTAATTTCCCCAGGATAAGCAATCCAAGAGGGTTGCCAGTCTTCTCGAATCCTAATCTCAGATATGACATCTCATCATCATCTACTTGTTTGGAGTCAATAAGTTCAGTCCAAACTCAAGGGAAGATTATAAAAGGACATAAATACCAAGTGATAAGATTATCAGGGGCAATCTTAGAGACTGCCTACCACATCTCTTATTTCATCTTCACAAAAAAGTCTGTGTTCTAGATGGGGAGAAATAGTCCTCAGGTATATTAGTTTGCTGGTTGTTATAATAAAGTACCTGAGGCTGGGTACTCTATAAATAAAAGAGGTTTTTAAGTTCACAGTTTTAAGGGTTGAAAGTCCAAACTGCATAGTCCTAACTCTGGGGAGGATCCCCCTGCATGTATCCCATCATGGTGGATGGCATCATGGTAGAAGCATGTTTGAGAGGGAGAGATCACATGGTGAAAAAGAAAGAGAAAAGGGAGGATCCAGTAATGGCCTCCCACTAGGCCTCACTTCTTAAAGGTTCCACAGCCTCTTAACATTGCTACCTTGGGGACCATGCTTCCAACACATGAACTCTTGGGGAACAAAGCACATCTAAACCATAGTGATAGATAAGGAGGAAGAGGAGCTCTAGAGAGATGAGGAGTTCTGCTTAGAATTACAGAGACGTGAAGTGGTAGATATATCATTTGAACCTAGGAGTCTGTCTGACTTCAGATTAAATAGTCCTTCTCTTCTTTGCCTGTCAAACCCATTGCCTGTTGATACTTGTAGTTGGCAGCTCAGCTGACTTGACTGCATGTTAGGGACTTTGATGTTGGCTCACTTGCTGCCTGCTTCTTTCCAGCTATTTCCAGATTCTTGGGAAATGGCTCATAATCATTTCCTCTGATAAAAAGAATGTCTGCTATACTCTTTTTAATTTATTTTATTACACTTTTTATTTTAGAAGTTTTAGTCTTACAGGAAAAATGCCAAGGTAGTCCAGAGAATTCCCATCTCTCCCAACCCAGTTTTATCTATCGTGAACATCTTACATTAGTTTGGTCCATTTGTTACAATTAATGAACCAATATCATATCATTATGAATGAAACAAAGCTTACACTTTATTCAGATGTACTAGCCCTTTGTAAAAAAAAAAAAAAAATCCAGGCCCTGGGCTGTTCATTATTTTGATAACTCTTAGACCAGTCCTTTGAGGTTGGTACTATTACTAGCAAAGTGAACGTTTATACAATGGTCTCTCTCCCTCCCATGCAGTTCTCTTAACCATTTGTGCTTCACTTCCCTTCTCTCATCTTCCAAGTCTTGCTTATGGGGAGGAAAAAATGCACATATGCACTAATCTGACATCTGGCCCTAAGCATAAGGAAAAGATAAGAACAGACCAGAGATGGAAAGGGTTTTAGTACCTCTTCATCTAGCCTTCTCATCTATGAAACCAAAGGATTAGACTAATGACCCTGGGTCTCTTCCGGTTCTTACTTTCTGCCGCCCTATGCATCTATCCCAGAGCCCTTGTGCAGATGCTTTGGGAGTTGCTGGTGGGAAAATTGGAATGAAGGTTGGTTCCACCTCCCCAAGCACAGAGAGTCATTGGCACCTAGGGAGTGAGCCTGCCTGTTTCACCTCCCCAGCTTCTTTTGCCAATCATTGTAACAGATCACTCATTGTAAAGGATTGAATTAATTGGATACCCCATCAAGTTAAGCCCCCAAGACTGTTGGCTCCATGTGTGAGCTTGTTGCCCTTCACTGGTTCAAGAGACTTCAGGAACAAAGTCTCTAGAGAAGGCGCTCTAAGCAACAGTTTTTCTGGAACATAAAAGAAACCCGCTCTTTTTTGAGGAGTACAGGCACTACACCAAGAATTTTTCTCCTCATATAAAGTGGTGGGGAGGCTCTGGCAACCCTGACTTGCCAGGAATCCCAGAAGAAGGACTATCCAGAGTGCCAGCAAACCTGAGAGCATGAACTTGACAGTTAAGTAGATGTGGTTACCTCTCCCCATATGGTGAACTCAGATAAGTCCCTCAGCCTCTCTGTCTCCATTTCCACATCTGCAACATAAGGAAAATAGAAGGATCGTCTCCTTATGCAGGTATTCTTTAAGTAAAGTGCTTTATTAAGCCCATAAAAAAGGCTCAATAAAAGGTAGGTATTTTTAGGATTTTTTTGAATAAAAGACCAATTTTAATTCCAACTCTAAAAGTTATACTAAAAAGAAAACAAACAAAAAACAGTTCTGAGGTCTCTTGCCCTGTTGAAGTCCCAGGGAGTTCAAGAACACCCCTCACTGAGAAGCATCTTTAGCAGCTCTGGGGAGTTTTCTTATGGACTGAGGTGGGTGGGGTGGGAATCTGTTGGGTATCACCAACAATTTCCTTTTCCCCCAGCTGCAGAGGCAGTCTGTCGCCTTGGCAGGACAATCCCAACCCAGCCCTGACTGCCCCGGTTGGCCTGCCTTAGTGCTGCTGGATAATTCCCAGATGGTCCTACCCCACCCTTCCACTCACCCACCCACCCCTACATCTGATAAGATGAGTGGGACTGTTCACAGGGTTCTCCTGCAGGGTGGCTTTCAGCCCTGGCACTGACTTGTGTCAGCCCTCTCTGCCTTGAGTGCTATGTAACCAGTAAGGCTGGGGTCCTGGACACTAGGCTCTGGGAGGGGCAGCGAGGCCAGCACCTTCATGAAAAGAGGATGGGAGTGAGGGAGAAGTCTAGGCCTGACCCAGCCACACAGCTGGGCTGACTTTTCTAGCAGGAGATTCCCATCTATGCCTGTAAGGCTCTAGAGGCTAGACAAACAGGGACAGAGGGGTCTATGGGTTCTTGCAGTGCTGGGAAAGGTATTTAGAATGGACTTTTTGTTTGTTTGGGGTTTTTTTTCCCTCCTTTTCACCAGAAAGCATAGCATCAGAGAAGCTGGACTTGATTTGATTCTAAAAGTCTTTGCTGCCTAGAGTTAGAATTGGTTGAGTGAGTCCAAGAGACTTAAGCCTAGGGAAGTACAGGGACATTCTTATATTCCTGAGGTGGCCTAGACTTTTGTACACATGTAGCGCACATGACAAGTAGACATTTATAACACACTTGTGTATCAATATTCAAGAAACCTCTTTTCCAGAGGCAGGTTGGCTGTCAGCCCACACAGGGGCCCATGGCCCACATAAGGGCCAGGAAATGGGTTTTCCACATCCAGGGAACATTTACTGCATCTAAGAAGTCATTCTGTGGGCTTGTCCCCTCTGGGTTTAGGAAGGAAGTGGCTAAATCTGTGAACTGGAAGCAGAGGCCCCCTAAAGGTAGCAGCACCCTGCAAATGCCAGTTTGGAGAGCCGCTGTCCCCAACTGTGGTGCTGAGAACAGCTGGTCCTGAAGTCAGGATAGAGGATTAGATCATTTCTAAGGCCCATATCCAGCTTGGAGAAGAGAAATAGGGGATGGTGACAGCTAGGAAGAGAAAGAGGTTGAAATTTTTAAAAAATTAATGATTAAGTTCTTACAAGCAGGGAAAAAAATCCATTGATAACTTATTATATTAAAATAGACAGTTATGACTCTTAGTTGAGTGTGTGATTGTCTTGTTTTTGCTCCCTCCCAGCTCACTGAAGGGAGTCCTAATCTGAATTCTCCCACCACTTACTATTTAGTGGTCCGGGTAGCAGCTCATGAGATTCACATTCATGTGTCACCAACTTACCCAACTCCCTTCTTTGCTGGATCAATGCCTTCTCCCATTCCCCTGGCTTAGAGTGACCAGGTTGATTTATGCCTTTTTGATTGCTGTATTAGTCTATTTTTCATTGCTATAATGAAATACCTAAAGTTGGGTATTTTATTTTTCCCATATTTTTATTGGTTCTTTATAGTTGTCCATAATGATGAGATTTGTTATGTATTCATACATGCACACAAATAACTATATAATTTTGCCACTATAACTCCCCAAGTTATATTCCCAAGGTGGGGTATTTTTTAAAGATAAAAAATTTATTTAGCTCACAGTTTTGGAGACCAAGAGCATGGTACCAGCATCCTCTTGGCCCTGGTGAGGGCTTTCTGACTATATCACAACATGGCCAATGGCATCACACGCAAGAGGTATTGTAGTAAGACAGGAAGCCAGAGAGTGAGGAGGGTCCAGTTTTGCTCTTTTATAACAATCCACTCTCACAGGAACTAACAAGGTCTCTTGAGAACTACACTAATCCCTTCTGAGGGCAGTACCCTCAATGACCTAATCACATTCCACCAGGTCCTACTTCTTAAGGGTTTCACTATTCCAACATCATTCACACTAAGGACTGTTTCCAACACATAAACTTTTGAGGGACACACTCAAACCAACTCTAAACCATAGCAAGTACCCCGCTTTCTCCAAGGCACATCCTTTCCCATTTTGCTGGGGACAGAGGTGTTCCCCTTAGGAATGGAGGAAGGAAAAAGGAAAAGAGGGAAAGTTTGGATTCTTGTCTGGTTATAGCTTTAGAGTTTGTTTTCTTGGTGAGGAGGAAGAACCAAGTAAGAAATTGGAATGAAGCTATTTGGAGTTTGTGGTATATACCTTTCCAAACCCTGGAATTATTTCTCCTTAATGAAGTCTTTTTGTCCCCCAGAGCGGACAGGACCAGGGAGGACTGGATAGCTAGGATATTACAAGTGTCTCCTAAATTTCTTAATTAATTAATTATTTTAATCTCTTTTTAATAAATTTGTTTAAAATTATGCAGATTACTTAATATAGACAAATTAGAAAATATGGATGATCAAAAAGAAGAAAACATGAATACTCATAATCTCACCAACAAAACTAAGCATTTGGAGTAAATTCTTCCAGACCTTTTGATACGTATAAAGAAACATAATGTTTTTAAAATGGGATTATATTATATCTATTGCCTCATAACCTGCTTTTTTCATTAAAAAGTATATGAGGAACATTTTTCTGTGACAATAACTGTTTTTTTATGTCATTGTTTTAAAAGATCATATGGTACTTCATTGTACGAATATAGCAGTGACTCATTTTTTCAATTATTTTTTATTAGAAATTTGCTCTGTTTTTATGTTTTATGTTATGCCAGTTGTACTTCTAGATAAAATTTTTTTTGCATATTCTTATTTCTTTAGGACAAATTCCCAGATGGGATTGCAGAGACTAAAGACAGGTACACTTTAAGGTTTTTAAAACCTGCAGCTAAATTGCAATTTAGAAAGATTGTACCAATTTATGCTTCACCACCAATCTGTGAATGTGAATTTCAGCACACTCTGGCCAATGTGGTTTTCACTTTTACAAGTCTGATATGGAAAATGTTATTTCATAATTTAATTACAATTTAAATTGAACATTTCAATATGCTTATTTATTAGCATTTTGTATTCTTTTTTGTCTTTGTAAATTTTTCTACTGAGTTGTCTTTTTCTCATTATTTTGCAAATTTCTTCTATATCAAGGCTGTTAACTTTTATTTTGATAAATGTCACACATGGTTTTTCCAGCTTATTTTTTGCCCTTGTTTTTATAACACAGAAAATTTACATTTTTTTCATGTAGCAAACACATTAATATTTCTTTTTGGTCTCCCTTTTGATCTATATTTAGAAAGACTTTTTGATTCCTACATTATATCATAAACATCTAACTAAATGTTCTAGTGTTTTATTTAACATTTAAATCTTTAAACCATCTTTTCATCCTTTCTTTTTTTTTTTTGGTACTGGGGATTGAACCCAGCGGCGCTCAATCACTGAGCCACATCCCCAGCCCTTTTTGTCTTTTATTTAGAGACAGGGTCTGAGTTGATTAGGGCCTTGATAATTTTCTGAGGCTGTATATGAACTTGGGATCCTTCTGTTTCAACCTCCCAAGCCTGGAGTTACAGGTGTGCACTGTGATTGGCTTAATTACCCATTATTTATTTTTGTGTATCGTATGTGTGGTATTTCAAAAGTTAACTTGTTATTTATTTCTGTATCATTATTGGATAATCCATGTTTTTTTTCTTAATGTGTAATGTCACTTAACATCCTATGTGTATCTATTATATTACGTTTTATATAAACACTAGCACCCTTCATGAAGCCTTTGTTAAACACTTACTATTGTTTCTCAGTTTTATATTGTGTTCCATTGATTGATTTATTCTGTTGTCTGAACACACTTCTCTCTCTCTCTCTCTCTCTCTCTCTCTCTCTCTGAAGTAGGGTTTCACTATATTGCCCCAGCTGGTCTTGAACTCCTGGAGGCTAGAGTGATCCCCTTGTCTCAGCCTCATGAGTAGCTGGGACTTCAGGCATGATAGCATGCTTGGCTAGAGTTTTGGGAGTTTTTTTTTCTTTCTTTTTTAAAAAACAGTGCTGGATGTTGAACCCAGGACCCCACACATGCTAGGCAAGTGATCTATCACTGAGCTACACGCCCTAGTCCCCAATATTTATCAATATTGTCCTTGGCTATTCTGCATTTGTTCTTCTGGATGAATTTGAGAATCAGTTACGCCCTTAGGATTTTTACTGGAATGCTGTTATATTTAGAGGTTAACGGGGCGAATTTACATAGTAAATGTAAATTTCTACCCATTCTTGTCTTTTGGTTGTTTCCTTTAAAAGAACTGGATCATGGTTTTCTATTCATAGATCTTGAACTTTTCTTACTATCATTTTTGTTTTGTTGACATTATTGGTAGTAGAGTATTTCCGTTATATTTTCCAATTGTATAGTGCTCAAGTACCTGAGAGCTTTTGTTTTTTGATGTGTTGATTTTGTAACTGGAAGGCAAACATGTTGTCTTCTGGCTTTTCCTTCTGTGAGTTTGTGCCAAAGGCATGTTTGACCTAATTCAAGGCCATGTAATTTCCTTCTGGGTTTGTGCCATAGCGCCTCCCTGTCATTCCCTGTTGTGGTAACATGGGGTTTGGGGAAAGATTGGCAGTCAGCTCCTTGCCGTCAGCTGCCTCCTAAGGATGGATGTGTTGTGGGACAAATATCCACCTAGTTCTTCCTCTACACAACCCCAGCTGTTTGGATGCCAAATAAGTGACTTGCCATCTAGTGAAAAATAGGTGCATGAATTAAAGTTGAGGCAGGCAGTGATCACAGAGCAAGCACAGCATTCAGATGAAATTTGGTGCCAACTTGGGAGCTCCAGGGGAAGCTTTAATGGCCTTTAAATGTCATCAGTTTGATCTCTGGGATGGCCGAAAGCATCTAAGCTGGTCCTTACTATGTCCCAGAGCCAGAACTGGATCAACTTCTTTTCTCTTTTGTTAGAGAAACTGAGGTTGAGCAAATAGAATGGACTCTAGGATGGTGGCCCTTAAGAAGAGTGGGGATTCATTAACTTTCAAAACTCATAGGGAAAAAAGAAAAATTGGTTATGGGGACTGGCCTCTTTGGCAAGTCTGAAGCGAATGCATCGTTGGCAAGGTTTTGTGGAGGGTGCTAACTGGGGATTGCCATCAGAGTTGACACATCCCGGATGTCCCATGACCAGTACACCCAGTCACCATGCCCTCTCAACTCTCTTTCTTCCCACTGCCTCCTATGGCAGCTACAGCCTTCCTTGCTCTCTGGTCCTCCATGCACACTTTACATGCTAGAGAGAAGATGACCCCATGGGTACCCTGGAGAAGGAGATCAGCCTGCCAGGGGGTCATAGGGCTAGAATAGTTTAGAAGAAATGTGGAGAAATACAAAAAATTATGTACTAGAGGTTTGGAGTATGGAGATGAACTCAAAGTCCTGTCAGCCCAAATGAGCCTTACTCTTTTTTTTTTTTTTTGCAGTGCTGGGGATTGAACCCAGGGCCTCGTGATTGCAAGGCAAGCACTCTACTAACTGAGCTATATCCCCAGCCCAAGCCTTACTCTTAATGCCCCTCCAGGGGAAGTGGTGACGTTGTCTGATCTCAGAGGTCCTATGAAAGTCACCTTCTTATTCCATGGAATTTTTATCAATTGGACCTTAACAGGTTCAGCCATGTGTCCAGATCTTATCTGGTGTCCACACCTGTACATTTCCTCTACTCACTTCCTTTTATCACTAGAACCAAATGAAAGCATGTTCTTTTAAGTCTCCCACAGAAGGAAACTCTACAGTCTTGGTTGGTATTTTACTCCAGTGTTTTAGACCATATTGTTCCCAAAAATGTTCTATTTCATAGCTGTCCTAGTCTTCTTAAAATATAAAACCACTATCTTGTGGCCTGAATTAGAGAACATGGAGAACAGTAGACACCTTTTTTGTAGATCCCTTTAGGGAGTTGAAAGGGTATTAAGTTTGCCTTTGAACTTTTGCCAGCATAATTAGGTGAAAAATCATACTTGTAAAGTAAGGAGTACAATGCCTGGAAGATAGTAAAATGAGGTTGGTTGCTTTTATAGCTATCATTTATATTATTATTCTTTGGTCATCATAGCACACTTAGTTTGCAATATTATTTAAGTTCATACGTCGACCAGAGTTACACAGTTCCATAAGGATAGGAAGAGCACATAATATTTCCCTTATTTCCTGTTTAAGAGGTAAATGTAGTGTGAGTCAAAGGTCATCACACATCTGAAGTGGGTCGAAGCTGGAGACTCTCTACTAAACTCCAAAATCTGAGAGCAAGAGTTGTGTTTTTATTCACCTCTGCCGTCTCTGGTGCTCAGCGTAAGGTCAGT
Organism: Glaucomys volans; assembly: GCA_020662805.1. Lineage (NCBI taxonomy): Eukaryota > Metazoa > Chordata > Mammalia > Rodentia > Sciuridae > Glaucomys > Glaucomys volans. The sequence continues at coordinate 535,653 of JAJEJO010000979.1, forward strand.
TCAATAAATGTTTGTAAAGGAAAGTATGGAGAGCTGGTGTGGTACCTCAGCTTTGCAGGAAACACTTAAGATCCCTGTATAGAAATTGCTCCTCTAACTTCTCTGTCAACCAATAATCCTGCTGGCTGGGATGCACCTGTTGCCTGCAGCTCACTCCTTTTAAAGGCTGCCAACTCCAAGTAAAAATGTTCCTTCCATTGAGGCTAAATCTGCTTCCCCTTAATATCCATCCTTTCATCTTTGAACTACACAGATTATCTTTAGTCCTTCTTCCAGGTAAGAGCTCTATAGTGAGTGTGTCCCCCAGTGTTCACGTATTGGAAAGGTAATCCCTGATGTGATAGTGTTGAAAGGTGGGATCTCTGAGAGGTGATGAAGTCATGAGGCAGAACCCTCATGAGTGGATTAATGTCATTATTGCAGGAGTGGATGTGTTAGTCAGCTTTGTGTCGCTCTGACCAAAACACCTAAGGAGCAAAAGTTTATTTGAGACTCAATGTTTCAGAAGTCTCAGTCCATAGATGACTGAGTCCATTTCTCTGGGCCCAAGGTGAGGCAGGATATCATGGACAAAGGGCACGGTGAAGGAAAACAGCTTACTTCATGGTGGCCAGAAGCAGAGAGAGGGAGGGGGAAGGGGCTGCTGGGAAGAGCAGCCCTTCCAGGGTTCCCCAGAGACCCACCTCCACCAACCATGCCCCATCTTGCCTACAGTTACAGAACACAGTCCGTTCAAACTAGGATGAACTGATTTACAGCTCTCACAATCCAATCATCTCACCTCTGAACATTTCCGCATTAATGCAGGAGTTTTGGGGACACCATATCTGAACCATAACATTGGGGCTTATTATAAAAGCAAGTTCAGCCCTTTCTTGCTCTCTCATACTCTCTCACCCCTCCACCTTTGGTCTTCCACCCTCTGCCATGGGATGACAAGGCCCTCACCCTCCCTTGACATTGGACTTCCCAGACTCTAAGAAATCAATACCTGTTCTTGATAAATCCCCCAGCCTCATGTATTCCATTATAGAAGCACAAAATAGACTAAGGCAACAGCTCTACAGATATTTCAAGAGAACTGTAATTTCTTATTTCCTTCTGCCAAATCTAGAACTTATTTCAGAGGAGCTGTAGGAAACTGTGTCAGAGTCCTAATAGGTTATTAAAATCCAGGTATGTTGGCTGTAATCATGGATGATTAAATAGAGTGGCTCTTTCCTAGCACAGCCTCAGGGCCAGATTCTACTCTCTGGGTCAGAAAATATGGCATGGTCTCCGAGCCTCTGCATCAGCCAGCCCCCTTCCTCCACCCAGGTCAGTCCTTCAGTATCCTGTTCCAAGTTCCCTTATAAGAGGGCTAATCATTTGCATTACATCTGGACAGTAGAGCATGGTGGTTAAGGCTGTGGAGTCTGGAGCTAGACTTCCTGGATTTATGTCTAGGACCTGCAAGTTATTTAGAGTCTATTTTAGTCTCCTCACTTGCAAAATGGAGTTAATACTTGTTACATTGCAGGGACTTCAATTAGCTGGCTAATTTAAGCACTTAGCATAGTACCTCACATATAATAAACACTCAATAAATGTTTGGCTATTATCATTATTAAAATTATAGCTATTCTTGCTCATACCTTAGAAAGATTTTTGTATAAAATTCTGCATGAGACCTTTCCCAACATCCTGTGTATAATTATGGGTGCTCCTGTTTGCCACTCAGCAGACTGTGATTGCCCCTTGAGGAATGGTCATTTCTCGTTAGGTTTTGTCGCCCCTGTGCCTCACATACATCAGGCACTGGAGAAATGTCTGTTTAATGAATGAAAAGCCCTGGTTTGTACTTATGCTCTGCCACTCAGCAGTTCTGAGACTTTGAAGAAGTAATTGAACTTCTTGGAGCTTGAATGTTTTAATCTATAAGGTGAAAATAATGACACATACTCCCTGGCTTTCGTAAAGATTGAGGGAGATGATATATGTGAAAGTCTTTGGTAAAGAATGAAGTGTTTGTGTGTTATTCAGGTAAGGATAGTTGAACTTCAGCTCCCTGAGGGCTGGGATCAAGTGTTGTAACTTATCCGCCTTCATGATAGCCACAATACCTCACATATGTCAAGGATTTCTAAGTATTTGGTTGAATGGTTACATTGGTGTTGGATGGGTGAATGAACATCCATGCCACATCTTTCATATAAATGAGCTTTTTTTCCTCCAATCACCTGTAAGTCCTTAAGGACTAAGGTCATGGCCTAGAACAGCATATCTTAGCCTAGGACAGGGGCCACCCAGGCACAGCCTAGATCTAGCTAAAGTGAGCTCCAGAACCCTGCGCCACAAATTTCCACCAGGTGGCAGGGCATTACCTGCCTGAGCACTGTCTCCAGCACCTTCACCCACTGTCCACCAGGTGGCGGAGCAGGCTGTATTTCAGCCCTATTCTGATCCCTTTCAGGGCCCCTCTTCCTGGCTGAGCCTGGTAGGAAAGCCTACCAGGCTGTAGGTACTCTCTGTGCTTTTTGGTGTCTCCTCCTTCCTCCCCAGTAAGGGCCTGCTGACACCTCTGCTGCCCTGTGGGAGTGATGGAGCCAGGTTCTTCGTGCACTTGCTGAGTCCTGTGCAGCCTATCAGAATTTACCATGAAGTTCTTGAGAGTGGAGTCCAGACACAGCCTGACGGGAGCAGGCCCTTGGTGAGCCTTGGCTGAATGGAGGTTTCCTGGTGTGAATGGCTGATTGGTGCTCCAGCTGGGCAACTACCCTTCTGCCCTGCCAGCCTTCCTTCCTTCTTCCAAACCCCTGCAGGTCTCAGAAGGAAGGTGCTGCTGTCTCTCTGGCCCACCCCCTTTGGCGTGAATCTCCCAGGTTCCTCCCCTCACACAACTGGGATCAAGCCAGTTGCAGGGCTGGCTGGCAGAGAAGGGCAAAATTCTAGTTCTACAGGCCTCTGCTCTGTGGATAGATTGTTTAGATTCTGTGTAACTCCTAGACTGGGCCCTCTCAGCTCAGCCCCTGCACCATGAGGTCCTTTCTTTTTGTATTCTGCATCAGCAGCTGTTTCTAGCTTTGTGCTTCCGTATACTTTCTTCTCTAACCCTTCCTCAGGCGGCATTGATAGATATGTGATTCTGGGCTCAAGCTTGGTATGTCATGTGGTGGGGGGATTATCAGATGTGGGAAGGCCTAGCATGAGGCTGCCAATGCCTGCTGGGAAAGCAGAGGCCTGGGGGTGGACATAGTCTCCCCGCTTCCCAGAATGGAGCACTGGAAGAGACCTGAGTGATCATGGAGTCCTGTTTTCCTTTTATAGGGAAGAAAATCAAAGCCGAGGTTAAAAGAATTTCCAAAGCAACATCATGTGTTGGTACACAGCTCTGATTAGAGCTCTGGCCTCTGTGTCTCCAATGAGCCCTTGCTTGTGAAAGGCCTGAGTTACCAACCTCACCTCATAAGTGTCTCTGCCTTTCTTCCCACTTGGACCAGCTGCCTTCCTCTGGGCCCACCTGGCAATGGCATCTTCATTGATTTCCATTGTCTGACCTGGTGAGAGGGGACATTTGGCCACTTGTGGCTGTCTTTGGGCTGCAGAGTATGGAGGGAGAAGGGGACTTGTTCTTCAGTGGGGAGACTCTCTTGGGGGTGGGGTATATGTCCTGAGAGTGCCCAAGTGACTTTTCTATTCCTCTATTCAGGATTTGTACTCCTCAGGGATCTGCCTTGTTCCCAGGGTGGGGAAGGATTGAAGAGACCATGGAAAGGGTCCCTAGAATGCAAGTACTTGGAATCTAGGGATCATCAATTCCACCAGGCTTCTCTTGATTTCACACTCTTGGCCCCAGCCTTGCCCTCTCCCCTCTCCACTTTGGGCGTCCCCATTGCAGTGTGGAGACCCCTCACACATTGTTCCCACCTGACTATCATCTTAGGTCTCCACCATGCCCTGGGTGTTATCTCTCAGGCAAGGGGAAGCAGGTATCTACTAACCTGGAGCCACTGGGGAAGGCTGGGATTCCTGCACAATCCCTGCCTGCTCCCATGCCCCTTTTGGAGCAGCATCCATATTCTCCTTCCCTTTTATTCAGGGTGGAGGAAGGTCGCTCATCTTCTGTCCTGGCAGGTGTGCTTTAGCTTCCCTTTCTAAGCATTTAGAGAATGTTCTGACTCACAAGTTTAGATCCCTTGACTTTTCTGCCCACAGCCTTCAGTGGCTTGTCACAGTGTTCCAGCCCCTTCCTCCAGGTTCTTTGCTTCCCCAACCCTTTCAGTGTTTCCTCACTGCCAGCTCTGGTCACTCTGGACTTCTCTGCTCTCCTTGGTTAAGGCTCCCTTATTTCTAGACTCCCACTTTCTTCCGCCTTCTATCCCTCTGCCTTTGCTGGCTAATTCACTGGCTAGAGCTCATCTCAGATGTCCATCCTCCAGGAAGGACATCCGCTCTCCAGCTCCCTAAGACAAAGCAGGTCCTCTGATCTTCCCTCTCTGGTGGCACTAGTCAGACTGAGTTGTTTGTTTCCAGGTATGTCTCCCTTATCAAAGGGGTATCTCTTCTTGAGGGAAGGAGCCAGTGTATTCATTTATTTCATGAAGATATCCTTAATTCCCTCACATAGCCGGCACTCAGGATATATATGTGGAATGTGGGATGAGCAGATGGATGGATTGGAGAGCCACTGGGCCTTTCTTGAAGTACTGTCATTTCCAATCTGGATTCTCTGGACTTTAGGTTTGTCACACTTGTGTTTCTGGAGCAATGAGTGCAGTATGCAGAGGTCCTGTGGCCAGGGACCGTTCATTCATTCAATAAATATTACTGATTCTCTCATGTGTATTTGCCCAGCACTAGACATATATGGTCCCTAAACTCTGAAAGCAACATAAACACAAATTGTGGAAAGTCCTAGAAAGGAAGTAAATTTACTGATACAAGGTGATGTGACTAGCCCCTTCTCTCTTGATGACTAGCTTACCTCTTTTCTACACAGGCTTGAACCCCCACATTATACCTCTGCTGACTTTACCTTAGTTCACATCCTGACCGTGGCCAGGGTGGGACCCATGAGCACTCCTGCCAGCCTTTTCTTTTAGCCACAGACTGTGCCTGGACTGCCAGGCTAGGCGGGAGTGAGGTCTGGGCAGAAGGCATAGCCTCTTGCTTTGCTGCTACTGGGGAGGACTCTGGAGGGTCAAGATTCACCAGTAGAAGGGACGGAGTCCTTCTGTCCAGAAGACTGGATGGATGACTGTTCAGTCCTTGGTTACGTTTGGGGCATCAGCAACACTGGCATGGGGTAGTCTGGAAGCTGAGCCTCCTGCTGGAACCTGGAGTTGATATTACCATCACTGCCCTGGAGTACTGTGTCTCTCTGCTCGTTGGCTGGGTCTGAGGTTGGAGAATCTGGCCTCCAGCTCTGTTGGCAGCTTTGCTGATATGGGCTGCTTTCTCCTCTTTGCAGAGGTTTGCCTCCTTGGAAAACCTGTGGCTTTGGTTTAGGTGAACTCATGTTGAAGGAGTTGGGGTGTCCTTTGGGGTACTCTTCCCTGATATGTGGAACATACAAAGCCACCCAGATTCTTCTATATCCCCCACCTACTTTCCCTTGGGATCACTCATGCAGGCTCTTGAAGGTCTCAGAGGGGAACCTGTGCCAACTTGAGCTAGAAGGCTAGCCTGACCTTGTGGAGTTAACAGAGTGGTGACAGGGTTCCTGTCCTGGGGCAATGCTGACGTGTCTACTGCCACCAACAATCCTAGTGCCCTCACATCAAGGCACCTTTGTTTCCCCTTCATCTGGGAGAGTGGATGCCAGCCCCAGGTAAGAGGCTCCTGATGGCCTGGGGCCAGAAACTCCACTCTCTCTCGGGGAGACACAGTGGCTTCTTCTGACTGTTGGATGCAAACCATCCCTCCTGGCACAGGCTTGGCTTCTGTTGACTCAGGGCCAGACGGGCTCTGCTTCAGGGCAGGGACCATGAGGAGAGTTGAGAAGGGCCTAACCTCCTCCCTGGATGAGACCAGACTCAATCAGTTCATTAACTTCAAAGATTAGATGGAGCAGGGAGCGTAGAAGTAGGTCTCCATGTGCTTTGGAGATTTCTCTGATTTAGGGGTCTAACTCTAGCATCCTTTGTTCTTTGGACCTGTCCACAGATGCCTGTTCCCTGAGGTCCGGTGCACACTCCCCAAGCATGCATGTGACAATGTTTGTGCCTGGGAGAAAGGGCATGTTTATGGCAATGTTTGGAAACATGTGATTGGGAGTGCATATGCTCATGATTATGTGTCTTAGCTTCAGGCGCTTTGTGTCCTTGAGGCTCCCAGTGACTGTGAATAAGACTGGGCTGGAATGTGTGTTTGTGACAGTCTGTGATTCTGGTGTGGGCACCTGTGTGTGTGCATGCAAATGCATATGTGTGCACATCTGTGTTTCTTTGTGACTAGCCACACGTTCTCTTTGGAGCTTCTTCTGAAGGCCAGGAAGGGGATACATGAGGTTCCAAGAGAGCAGGCTGCACACTGAAGGTCCAGACTAGCAACTAAAATTCATTTTCATTTTCTAGGGCCTTTCCTTGTTCTGTGTTTCATCCCACCCTAACTTGTTCGTTGACCTCAGCCTTGATCTGGTGGTATATGGAGGAAGAGAAGACCCTAAAATGGCTTTGTGACCAATGGCCCTGCCAAATGTGGGGGCCAGGCATGGCTGGGCTTGTTCAAGAGTCAGAGAAGTAAGAAACTGGGCAGCACAGAGAGAGATGTACCAGTTCCTGGAACAGAGCTCCCTTTTTTTTCCTTGTTCTTTTTTCCTGGCTTGGAAATAATAGGTCTTCAATCTGAGATTAGGAGAAAAGGAAACAACCAGAAAAGGAACCAGTTTGAACAAAGACAAGCTGCTGGATGTGAACACCCCCCCCTTCCTAATCAAGTGTTCTTACCTAGATGTGGTTGGGCATGCTGGGATGGGGGTGGGGCGGGGAGCAGTGGGGACATTCAAGGCTACCAGGCCTAAGGAGAGACTGGACAGCCATAACAGTGAAGAGTCAGAGCGGGGTCCAAGCCTGCCCTTGGTATTTCCTAGGCAGACTTCATCCCTGAGTCTACCGTTTCCTCTTCTGTAAACTGCAGGGTGGTTGTGAGGACAAGAAAAGAAAATGCATGTGAAGTGTTTGGCACAGTACCTGGCATGTGGCATATAAAAACAATACCAATATACATAGAACTCATCTCTTTCCTTAAATGAGGATCATGAGAGTGAAGATAAAGAGGAATTCCAGGGAGATTCATCTTTGCTGTCTTCTGAAGTAACCCTCTTTTATCAAAAGACCCCAGCAGTCAGGTGTGATTGCACATGCCTGTATTCCCAGTGACTTGGGAGGCTGAGGCAAGAGGATCACAAGTTTGAGGCCAGCCTGAGAAATTTAGTGAGACAGTCTTAAAATAAAAAATAAAAAGGGGTAAGAATATAGCTTAACAGTCCAGTGCCCCAGGTTTAATCCCCAGTACCAGAAAAAACAAACAAACAAACAAAAACACCTAGCAGTGATGCCAACCTGGTAGAGTTGGGTCTGTGTTTTCCCCCCAGGTTGGTACCTATACTTTATTTGTATGTTTGAGTACATTGTCTAAGAGTATGTAGAAGGCTAGACAAGAAGGGAAGATACATGTGCTTTTGAAGTCAGAGTATATCCCAAGAAATCTCCAGACCACCCTGTACAGTGGCTACTGTCATGTTTGGTTGTTAAGTGAATTAGGGATATTGGGGAACTTCAGTTTGAGATCTAGGGGTCAAGGGGGTTGTACTTGTCTGGAAACCATTTGTTTGTTCATTAATTCACCATTTATTCTTTCCTCTGGTAGTTATAGATCACCTAGTATATGTACCATGTCTGTCATGGGGTACTGGGGCCTGTAGAGAAAAACTGTTGAGATTGATCCCAGAGAAGGAAAATCTGAGGGAGGAAACCAAAAATGATCTAAGGAGGTCTTTTATATGACTCCATCTTGCCTAGGCACCATAGAAGTTATGTTTTAAACCACAGAAGGAAGGATTCAGACTAGATTTGAATTCAATAAATATTTGGCACTTGTTTAAAAAAAAAAGGCTTCCTGACATGGGTAGGCACAGTCAGAAGCTCTATTTGTTGGAATCCAGCCTCCCTGGGGCAAGAGGTGGAGTAGGTGACCTCTTGAGGACCCCTCCACACCCGGGCGTCTAGAATACTCCACTGGCTTGGTTGCTGACTTACACTAAGACCTTGGGCAGATGACTAAGCACTAATGAGCCTCAGTTTCCCTCTCTGTAAATAGTGATGAGAGTGTTTCCTTTCAATTCCTCCAGCCTTCCAGAGCTTGGGAAAGACAAAGGTACCCACCTCTGTAGGGTGTTCTGGTTTCTGAAAAGGAGGCCCTACCTGTTAACTTCAGGGAGCTCCTGTGAAGATCATCTAAGCTGACTGCCCAGGCTACACCTGCACCCCCGCCCTGAGTCCATGTGCTTCCTCCTCTGGGCAGTGTCCCAAAGCACAGTCTGTGGTCATTCTTCAATTGCTTAAAGACTCCTATGCCCTGTAGGAGCTGATTCTCCTGGAGAGGCCAAGCTCCTTTCCTCCTGTACTTCCTGCTTATACCATTGCCATCACCCTGCCTACAATGTTTGCCCCACTCTTCTTCAAGTGAGTGCCACTCTGTACCATGCTGGTTTCTGGACAGCCCTTCTCCCAAGTTTGCTTTTCTTCCCCCTCCCACCCTCCATAGTTTGTCTTCAGCATAGCTTTCCTGTTTCTGTGCTTCCTTTGGCCATTCCCAGTTCTGGCCCTCTATCTGCCACAGGTTCTGCCATAGGGCTTCAGCCATGCTGGTTGAAGGAAGGACTAACAAGGGCTAGATTTGGGAGGATGGGGCACCTGACAGAATGTAAAGAGAGGAAAAGGATGCTGGAAGGTCAAGAGCTTGTTCTTAGAGCCAGAGAGAAACAGAGAGAAAGAGGCAAGCATGACTGGTAGTGTAACTCAGTAGGACAGCATGTGCTTAGCATGTAAAAGTCCCAGGAAAGAGAGAGAGAGAGAGAGAGAGAGAGAGAGAGAGAGAGAGAGAGAGAAAAGAAGGAGGAGGAGGAGGAGGAGGAGGAGGAGGAGGAGGAGGAGGAGGAGGAAAAAGAAAGAAAGGGAAAGGAAAGGAAAAGAGAGGAGAGGAGAGGAAAGGGAAAGGAGAGGCATGAACAGGTGACTTTGTGCAGTGCCTCTTCCACCTGGTCACCCATCTCCCCAGTGACTTGTTGCTCCTTGTATTGGTCAGGAAAGCAAGAGCCTTGGTGGAGAGGAGACCCTTTGGAAAGACAAGAGACATTTGCTTAGGGCTACCTGGCCCTTGTCATGCTGGAATCTAAGTTGGATGAATTTGCATGTCGCTAGTCCAGTGCCAAGGTCAGGCCAGAGGCTATTGCAGAGGTGGACTGAACTGCTAAGGAAAGAGCTGTTCTGCTAGGAGACTGGGGAAAAACTGATATCATCTGTGCTTTGCTTTGCCAACCTCCTTCTACTTCCAGTTCTCAGAGGGTACCAGAAGTCAACCGTAGTCTGGAAACAGAACTGGTGATCCATGGCAGGATGGTCTGTCAGGGCCTCCTGGAGTGGAATTTAGTGGCAAAAACCTCCCTTCCCAGGTTGGGCCTTCCAGTAGATGCTCCCCAGGGGAATGAGGGACCTGCAGCATCTGACCAGATGTGGAGGTCACTGAGAAATCCAGGCCCATGCTGGTCAGCCCCTTCTGGATTACTGTCCATGGGTTGGTGAGAGAGGAGGGCCTGGCATTGGGGAATGTTTTATTCTTCTGGATTCAGCAGCCTAAGACCATGGCTTCCACATGTTTTCTAAATACACTTGATTGTCCTCTGGAGTGATGTGTCACACACAGGGCTGGAGCCTGAGTTCTGGCAGGAGGGACTCAGGGACTGAAGAGGGTACAGGCTTGGGGTAAAGAGTACAGAAATTCTCAGGGACACTGGACATTAGGGGCTTCATGAAGGGATTGGAAGCCTTAGAGAAACCCAGGTCATAGCAGATGCACTCATATGGGGTCGTAGGGCAGATGAGGGCACCGGCAGGGCTCCCCCTTATCCTTCTACCGCAAACCCACTCCACTCCCCCACTCCCTCATGACCGGGGCCTAGAACCGTAAACAGCCTGAGTCAGAGCTGGGCAGCAGCTTACGAGCGTGTCGGTTCTGTCATTAGCTGTAATAGCAGCATCTCACCCGGCTGCTGGTGCCTTTCATCCGGGCCCCTCAAAGAGCTTGACAGAGCAGCAAGGGTTCTATTATCTTCCTATTACTAATGGAGAAACTAAGGCCTGGACGAGCCTGACAACTTTTTCAAGGCTCACACAGGTGCTCGGAGGAGGCTGAGAACAGCAGGCTACTGATCTGAGACTCCTTGGCCTCTCTTGCATGCCTGTCAGTGTTGACATGGGTCAGACAGCTGTAGGGATGTTGGGAGATTCTGTCCAATTTAGGAGAAAGGTCCTGGTTTCTTAGGTATGTAGTTGATTATTCTTTCAGCCCTAGATTTGCCAATATCAAGCAAATAACAACAGTAACCATTGCTACAACTTAGATAGCAATACTGTGAACCAGAGGATGCAAGTGCTGGTGTTATTTCTTTTACAGATGAAGAAACTGAGTCAGTGAGAGAGCTAGGACTCAGACCTGGAAGTCTGATGCCATAGTTTTAAATACAACATTGTATTACTGTTCTGGACCATGCATAAGACACGCCCCTTGTGTCAGGACAGAATTTTCCTTAGCTCTTAAGAGAGGAAGCCCCAGTCCCCTCTCTCTTCCTCATTTGGGGGAATTTATATGGGGAATGAAGTCCCAGCCTTGGCCCTGACCTTGGTTATGAGGACATTGCAGAGAAGATTCCCAGTTTGACAGTTTCTGCTGCACCAGAGCCTGGGATCCAGAAACAGGAATGCAATATCCAACCCCTACTTGCCTTTTGCTCAATGCTAGCTGTCTAAGAACTGGGGGAAGGAGCATCCCTGGGCTACCTGGGACTGTTGCTAGCACAGAGAGAGTGCTCCTTGATGGGAGCCTGCTGCCCTTGCCTTCCAAGATAGAGAAGAAGTCTTTTTCTCCTGTCTCCAAGCCCACACTGCCCTCTCCACAATGCCCACCTGTTCTTAGCAATGGGCAGACCAAAGCACAGCCACAGATGACTCTTTATCCTGGCTTTCTGGAAAGGCTCAGAGATCCTGCCCCAATCCACTCTACAACATTTCTAGGAATGGAGGTGATAGCCTGGCAGGAGACCAGTGGGGGAATCTGCTTGTGCCAAAGCTTGCTGCAAGGCCTAGGGCAAGCCACCTATACCATGGTGGGTCATAGTTTCCTTACCTATGAAATAAGGATGCTAATCCAGTGCTGAGGTCTCCCTAGAACTCCATTTCATGCTTGGTTCCTGGTTCCTGGATGACTAGAAGGAAAGTCTCTTGAGAGATGTCAATTTGCATGGCAATCACCAGCGGTGGGCAGGTGGCAGGAAACAGTGGGAAACTGAACTAAGCAAGATCCCTGGCCATTTCTGTTACATATTTCTATTTTGGCTATTTGTAGCTTTCTGAAAAGTTCATGGTTTGGAGATTATTTTTTGGTTATTTTTTCCATATTTGGTCATGGCCTAGAGCAATGGTTTTTGGAAAGATAGAGTAAAAAACCCCTTCAGCTGTTTGTGAGCATTGCAAACACCCACAAAAAATATCCTTTTTCCAGTTAGAAGAAATAACAACAAAGTTATGTTTTCCTTTTCAGCTCAAATGACTCCCAAACAACTCCAAAGACTTCAAACTTGGCTAGTAATTAATCCTTAATGAAGGGGACTGGACAGTGTGTGCTCTGAAAAGTTTGGAAAAGAAGAGGTTTCAAATTCAGAAAATTATTGATGCATGAAAAAGCTCTGCCTTCCTTTCCTGCTTACAGGCCCCTGCCCCTGTATAGCTGCCCCTTCCTAGGCAAGCCAAAGGAGATCCCCCAGGAAGACTGCAGCTTATGCCGAGTGATTTGGGAGCAAGGTGGTCACACCAGCTCAAAGGTGCTCATGCTTTCTTCCCACCCTCATGGCTTTTGCCTATTTCAGACTGAGAAGCTGAGACTAGGCAAAGAAGGAGTCAGGTCTGGCTTTGCTTCACAAGATTAATTAAACTGGGCTTTGGAAAACCTATGTTGGATTCTTGACCCAAGAAACTTCTGGGAGGCACTCAATCTGGGGAAGACCCTTCTAGGGAAGACCTTATGAAAATCAAAAAGGGCTAGCTCTTGAGGAATGAAGCCATTGTGGCTCAAGTGCCCATGGGAAGTGGAGGGGTCACCCTGGAGTGAGAAGGAACCCCACCTTCTATCAGGCCACATCCCCCAGGATGCCCCCTCAGAGGCCAGTGTTTCGGGTCTCTTTTCTGTCATCTGCCACTCACAACCCCCTCTTGGTTTCTTCTTCTTCTTTTTTTTTGAACCAGGGATTGAACTCAGGGACACTCGGCCACTGAGCCACATCCCCAGCCCTATTTTGTATTTTGTTTAGAGACAGAGTCTCACTGAGTTGCTTAGGGCCTCGCTAAGTTGCTGAGGCTGGCTTTGAACTCGTGATCCTCCTGCCTCAGCTTCCCAAGTCACTTGGATTACAGGCGTGCGCCACCACACCCGGCTTGGTTTCTTCTTTTAAGCAGTTTTATCCTGGAAGGGGATGTGCCATCTTGCCATTGCTCTTCCTCCCTCTGACACCTGCTTGGCACCACCTCTTGGTAACTGCACCCTAACCCAGGAGAGAAGCAGATTTGGACCTGGGTGGCCTTAGGCATGGAGTGGAGTGGGGGAAAGGTGACTGTGTGGAAAGAACCCTCAAGTCCTCTGCTTGATATCTCTGTCTAATGGAGGCACAGCTCCCTCCCCTGGTGCCCCTGGCAGACCTCCCCCCCTCTCCTTCTTGACTGCCTCACTTGTGTAGCAGAGTAGGTCCTTTCAGGGCCATTGACTTGGCCTCTTGTTCTCAGAATGATTATATGTGTGCAAATTTGTACATACATACAAACACACAAACACATACCTCAGACTTTTTACTAGGGGTTAGTGACCAGATAGTTCCCATCTCCACCGAGCAAGAGAATACATTGATTTTGGGGGTGGATCAAAGCCAGACATGAGAAAGTACTTGGCCAACCCCAAGAATCCTGCAGCCTGGGGCTTTATAACCAAGGGAGGTGTGTGGGCAAGGACAGAAAGATCTGGAGAAGGCTCTACCACCAGGAGATTTGGAGATGGACCCTGAAATTGCCTATCAGCCAATGCCAAGATATCATTTTCTCACATCTGGCCACACATCTGGAACCAGCCAGGATGCTTATTTCAAAGTGCTGATGAGACCTGCCCTGATTGCCTCAGGGAGAAGACCATTTGCTGACACCATCTTCTAGGCCCTGTCATCTCCAGATGGTGGCCCGTTTTTCAGCTTTGCTCCTCTAGTCACACCCGCTGTACCATGAAGTTGCCTGGAGTGAGGCCCTGCTCAGACCTTTGTCAGGCACTAGAACCTGGAATCCATTTACAGTTCTTGCTGGGCAGCAGCTGGCCACTCCCCCTGGCCTTCTGGAACTTCCAGATCCTGCTTATTGGGACCTGCGGCACTATTGGGACCTGGGTACCACTGATTGCTGACTAGAATTCTCACAAGTTGGATTGAGGGAAATGGACAACCAGGCATGTGCAGACAGGAATGTTAAGGACCATCATTTGTTTCCTTTTCTTCTCAGTTTCAGTTTCCTTTGTCCTTCCAGAACCAGCCCCACAGTGAGTTCTCCCCTCCTATCCCTGCCTCAGGGTCCACTTACTCCCTCAGTGACAGCTCACCTGGGCAGGGCTTGCACCTGTGCTCTGCCGTGTGGTAGGCAGATGGACAGGGCATCTGAGTCTCACTTTCCACAGGAAGGCTGAGGGTGGGGCATTTCAGCAGCTCATTCCCTGCTGTGTGTGGCTGGATGCTGACCCGGGTCTCCCCTCTTCACAGTCCAGAGCAGGCAAAGATGGAGTCAGGTCTGGCACTGCTTCATAAGATGAATGAAACTGGGCTTTGGAAAACCTATGTTGGATCCTTGACTCAGGAAACTTCTGGGAGTCCAGGGAAGATGCTGGTTATGGGGAAAATCTAGAAAGGCTAGCCTTCACAGCCCCTCTTACTTTGTCACAGCTTCCTGTCCTCCCTCACCTCCTCAGACATGCCCTGGGCTCCTGCCTCATGCACTGCCCAGTGTAGTCCTTAGTCTGCCCTCCCTGCCAAGAAAGGGCTGTGAGATGGCACTGGGTTATCTCTCAAGAGGCAAGTTGGGCAAATGTAAAACAGTCAGTGGTCCAAAGCACACGTGCTGTGGCCAAAGTGAGTGCCAGAGCTCCCCGTGATTGCCCGTGTACTACCCACACAACTCAGCCCAGTGTCCTAGCCCAGCTTACCAAGCCTTTCCAATGGGGCTTCTGCCAAACTCTCCAGCCTCCACTCTCCCTAGTCCTCTCAGTCCATTCTTAACCTTCCTGGCTCATGACAGTTCACTCATCCAGTCCTCCACTCCATCTGGGCCTCTGTCCATGCTCTTTCTCTTCTTTGCAGCAGCTCTATCCCCCTCCACTTCCTAACTCCACTTTAACCTTCAGGTCCACACCTGTGGGTCACCTCCTCCTCTGAGCAGCCTCCCCTGCCCTCAGCACTGGCCTCCCTCTGTTCTCCGAGTTCAGCACTTGAATGCCCTCTTGCCATGGCTTTCAGATGATAAGCTCTTTGAGGGCAGGATGTAAGTCTCCCATTCCCCATTTCCTCCCTCTACTTGGCAGGGTGCCAGCAAAGTGTGGATCACCCAGAGGAATGTTTGAACCAAGGTGAACTGAACTGGCAAATACAGGAGGCGGGTTGTGTGATGACAGTCATGGGGGGCAGGTCAGATGGAGCTTAGACTTGGACTGCACAGGTAATGAATCGAACAGTAGTGACAATACTGAGAGCCTATGTGCCAGGCTGTGTGACAAGCACGTTCTAATTTTTTCCTTACAAAAACCATATGAGATAGACATTATTCCTCTCCAATGTTACAGGTGAGTGAAATGTTAAGAGGGAAATCATAATGAATTGATGGAAACAAAAAGGCATTTGAGGTGAAGAAAACCAAGATACAGAAGGACTTGACAGGATGATGTAGTGATATTTGCGGGGCATAGCTGGGGAGCAGGACTGAATTTAGAGAATCATGGGAGTGAGAAGTGCCAATGTCCAGCATGGCTAAATCACAAAGAACCTTTGCATCAGGCTCAGAATTGTGTCTTGACTGAGGCTTTGAGAAGCTGTTGCCAGTTCCGGAGCAGGAGATTGGTGGGGTAGGAGGTAGCCATGGCATGATAGATGAACGAGGAGAAAGAAAGTTGCAAGACTGCCAGGAGGGTGCGAGCAGTATCTCCCTCCTCCCTGTTTCTCCAGCCATTCGAATTCTTGCCTCTCATCGCTGCCTACCATAGGTGCTGACATCGATGACCTCAGGACTCCAGGGTTGGACAGCAGCTGCAGGTCACCTGGGGCCCCAGCCCACTCCTCTCTGGCTTGGCTGAGGCTGGCTGCCCCAGGCTGTGACCATGACCTGGGCTGGGCTGGATTTCTTCTCCGCAATCACTTTAATGAGAAGCAGTTGTGCTTGCCACGAACATGCAGGAGGCAGAGGGAAAGAACCACCAGCCTAGCCGCTGGCCTGCTCTGTGTGTCTCCCATCTTTCTCAGAGTCTCATTCTTCACTGACTTCCAATGCCCCTGCCTCTACCAGTGAGCAGTCTTCCTGCTCTCAACTCTGGCCTGTTCCTCCTGCATCCCTTTGGGTTTCCAGAATGAGAAGGTGCCTGGGATGGGGGTGAGTTCCACAGGTGACTGTTAGGACTGTCGTTGGGGTCCCTTTCCAGTTTCCCTAATACACCTCCTCTTCTCCTTCTCATCAGCTGAAGGACCTGGACCAATGTGGGCTTGGAGGGACTTCTGGCTGTCCCTGGGATTGCTTCCTTTCGTCCACCCTTTCTCTGTTTCCTTCTCTACCTCAGCTTCTCAGTGGGCAGGGGCCCTCCTATACTGAACACAACACTGTCCTTTCTCTTCTTGTAGGTCATCTAGAAAAATCTCTGTTATCTTTTGAGATCCCACACTCTCCAGGGGGCCTTCTGGGACCACCCTGCCTTGTCAATGTTCCCAAAAAGGCCGACTGGGCCCCAGCCCAATGGCCTCAGGCAGTGAGGCAGGCCAGCCTTGATGTCCTTGCCTTTTGCATCTCTACCGCTTGTCTGGCTGGTTCTCTTGGGATGGGGGTGGGGGCAGAGTGAGGGTGGGAGTGGGGACAGTAGAAAGGGGAAGAGCAGACAGATATTTTAGTGCTTTCCCTGCTAGAAGGATGCAGAATACCTGGTTTGGGGAAGGCAGAGGAAAGAGGCCCAGAGTCGCTCTCTGGCTTACCTCTTCAGCTCTTCCCAGAGGCAGGAGCCCCTTCCCCAGATCCATTAACCCTTACACCTCAGTCACAAAGGCCCTTATAGGCTGTGTCCATAGCTTTGAGCCTTCAGTAGTTCTCTTTACAGAGCAGGAGACACACCTCCCAGCACAAAACCCCTCCCCCGCCCCCAGCTCCTCAGGAGCACGTGGACTGCTGGTGCCCAAGGTCAAGTGCTAGCCCAGTCTCCCTCCTCAGTCCACCCCCTACCCCAGAAAGTGTGTCAGAGGCCCCACTGATGACTCTTGGGGCTTTGCTCTTTCTTCTCTCTTTATTGAGGCCTTTTTTTTATGACAATGTTGTTGATGGCGCACATATTCCAGAGTAATATGTTCAGGATTAGGCCGCACAATGAGGTTATGACTCCCTCCTGTGCAACCCCCACCCAGGGGAGCTTGCCCTCCATCTGGCCGGCGCACATCTGGCTCAAACTCACAGCTGGCCAGATGTTGCATCCCTCTGAACCCAGGCCTGCAGCCTCCTCTGCTAGGAGCTGGAGCTAAACACGCACACACACACACACACACACACACACACACACACAAGCACACATGCACTCCATTTGGAGCTCTGAAGCTCTGAGGTCATCTGGCCCTCCGAGGGGGAGGAGGAGGGAGCTTGGTCTTGGTGTGATTATTCCTCCTCCACCGTGGTAGGGCAGGCAGGCTGTTGGGACACATCTGCAGAGGTATGTAAATATCAGGTTCCCTGCTTCTAGCCCAGACAGGCTAGTGGGAAGGACCCACTTGAATCCAGGCTCTGAATCTGGAGCCTACCCCCACCCCATCTAGAGGCCAGCTGCTGTCAGCAAATTCCTCGTGCACTTATTCGGGGGTCGCTCTGGGGCCCTAAGCCACATAAGCTCTCCTGTCTGGGGCTGAGGCTTCCCCTGCACCTTTCTTCTGCCCACCCACCTTCTTCCCACTCTTGCTCATTTTCTTCCTTCCTTTTTCCCACCTTCTGTAGTCTATCAATTGTGCAGTTTAAAGAACAAAAAGTACAGAGGCTGAGCCCTGGACCCTCAAATAATTGAGATGTGATCTGCCAAATTTGTTTGCCCATTGGTGTTGGCAGAGGCTGGGCGGGAGTAGGGGAGGAAAAGGAAACCACATTTAGTGGATGCCAACTATGTGTCAGGCACTGAGCAAGGTGCTTTAAATATATTATCTCGGTTAATCCCTGGAACTACCCAGCAAAGTAGATACTATTCTTTTTGTTTTACACACAAGGAAAGTGTGGCTCGGTAAGGGTACCTCTATTGCCCAAAGTCACATAGCTAAGGAGGGGCAGAGCCAGAATCCCAGGCCTCATCTACTTGACTACAAATCATCTGTCCTTATGCCATGCTGTCTCCCTGGCAACTGAGCAGCTAAATGCCTCCATCCGTCTGTAGGTCCTCCTTCCTGACCACTCAACTCCCTGAATCTTCCAGGGCTGAGACCCTGAGGCTATGACCTTGTCCTTCTGGCCAGGCCAGGCCAGGCAACCTGGGAAAGCCCAGGGCAGGGTATACAGCAAGAGGGTGCTGGGCTGAGGTTGCAGTGTTGTAACCAGTGGGTTTTCTGCATGGTTGTTCAAGGGCCTGGGGATTGAAGTCTTGAAATACAATTAGGAGTTGGGAAAGCTGGGTGGTGTAGGATGAAAGGCAGACAGATGGGCTGAGGAGGCATCTATGGGGAACTTGGGAGCTTTCCATGGCTCTGGGACAGAAGGAACCTCATTAGAGGGAAAGAAGGGAGCCACAGAACCCCGGCTACTATTGTTACCTTATCGTACCATCAGCCCTCCAAAGGGCTTCTAGCAGATGGAACATTCTAAGGGCCTTCCAAGGGCCCCTCTTCCTGACCACAGAATGTGGCACCCAGAGAGGCAGCAGGGGGTAGACAGGCGCCCTCCAGCCTGGCCATGACTCACTAGGTCCCCAAGGCAATTCCAGCATTTGGCTGCCTTGGTCTGGGAAAGAAAGAATAAGGAATAGCCTCACCCCTACCTTCTAATACACACCCCAGATACACGAGGATGCACAGACCCACAGACTCCTGCTGATACACACACTGTCCTGTATCTCTGCCTCAAACAAAGTGTCATTTAGAGATGAAACTGAAGCACAAGAGGGTAAGAGACTTGTCCAAAGTCACAAAGCCAGAAAAATAGTATTTTATCCTTCTCAATCTGTGTCCAGAGCATGGTCCAGAAGAGAGAGGCAGCAAGGGTCAGGGGAGAAACAGCATGGGCTTGGGAGTCTTCTAGACTTGACTAAAAACTGGCTCTTTTTCCTTTCAGTAGTATGGCAACATCTTGGAGCTGTGGTCTCCTCTTCAGAAGCTTGGAATGAGGATTAGAGACATGACCAGTTGATGAATGAGACCTACTACTGGCAGCAGTGGCCAGGAGTCAAAAATGGAGCTAGGGTGGTAGCTGGGAGAGGGGCTGAGCTGGTGGGCTGGAATGGTGATATTTTGGGGACAATAGTGGTTCATTCAGAGTAGGACTGTTAGGAAGTCCAGGGCTGAACTCCTTTCCTACTACTAGAAAGAAGGATTGGTATGGAGGGTCTCTGAGGTTGGGTATGACCATACATCAGGTGCAATGAGATTGTGTGGACCCTGGTTCAATTCTGGCCCATGAAGAGGATTTGTGCCAGAAAAGGGGGCAGCTGTGATCACAGACATCTGCAGGAGAGGTGATCAGCTTGGGGATGGTTCTCTGGGACAGAACAGGTCATAACACCATTTGGGGACCAGCACCTTCCTAAGGAGAGTGATGAGAATGTGCTTCTTAGGTTCCAGTGACAGGGGAGGCTTTGCCTTTCTTGGTACTTTGTAAGGAGCTAAGTGTTCTGCAGAAGGTATATCATACCCCTGGTGTGAGAGAACTATTTGAATTCTCAGCACTGTATTTCGGCTCCCCAGGGACAGGCAAACCCTCCAGCTCTCCCTTGGGGTGAGTCAAGATGGAGGACCAGTCAGGAGAGGGCCAACATCGACCATCTGTGTCCCTGATGTTAGGGGTTTGGTTTCTGGTGTGTGGATCACTCCAGCTGACCTTTTGGGGGACATTTTAGAAGTGTTGAAACCAAGTTTGGCTCAAAGGCAGCTCTACCCGAGGGAGCCTGAAATTCTTTTTCTACTAATGATCCTTTGAAATAGTCCTTTTAATCAGGTTTCCCTTAGGAAGAGTCTAGGACACCATTCTCTCAACAAATTTCCACTTGACTCTTTGTCACAGACATGTCGGTCCCAGCAGCTTTTTGCTATTTAGACAGAGGCAGGAGTCATGCAAAGAATGCAGCAATTCTAGATGCCCTTGGGGAGCCCTCACCCCCGAGCGGCCCCTGCCCAGGCACTGAGTGAGTCTGTGATTTCCCCTATCTTATGCTCCAAAACCAAGGTAAGCAGGGCTTGTGTGGAGGAGGCTGGTACACGTGAACATCTAGCCACCACCAGATACCCACTGGGCCCTTGCTTACCCCTTGACACATGTAAACCTGAGAGATGTGACTTTTGAAGGCTCAAGGAAAGTTCTCTGCACCAAATGGCAGCCATCCTGGGGTCATTCCTTAGCCTAAGATGTTCATCTTAGATAAACTGTAAATTCTCTAGTTAAAACAGGACAGAAGCATAGAAGAAAAGAATAGCATGAAAGTCTGGAAAGTGGTAGACCAAAATGTTTAAAATGATTTTCTCTAGGTTGTGGATATACTCATGATTATATCTTCCTTGGAGTTCTCATGAATTACTTTTGAAATAAGAAAAACATACATTTATCCAAATTGCCCTTACCAGAAGATCACATTAAGGCTTCACTCATTTGTGCTTCAATAAAAATTAGTTCTAGGTGTTTTCTTTACAGCCTGATTTGCTGGGGGGAGGAGCATCTGTGAGTCTTTGAAAATGAAACAGATCATAGCCTGGCAGATAGCAGGACCACTGAATGTCTGTGGAATTGATTGGTTGATTTTTATGGACTGAGGGAGTGGTGGAAACGATAGAATCCAGATGAGGAAAGATAGGACTCCTAAAGATCCTTTAAAATGTGGTGGCTGTGACCACAGGTCAGGCACAGTGAGATTGTGTGGACCCTGGTCCAGGTGGCAAGTATTTGTGCAGGTAAGAAATCTCCGGCCTGTAGTCCATAGAAATACATTTTTACATGGCAGCAGGTAGGGAAAATGAAGTTTTATTAATGTATATTCACAAACCATATAATTCACACATTTAAAGTATATGATTTAGTGGTTTTTTAAATATATTCATACAATTGTACAACCATCGGTATAATCAATTTTAGAACATTTCCATCAACCTAAAGAGAAATTCCACACTTTTATAGAATCCCACCATTTCTCAGTCCTAGACAATCATTAATCAGTTTTCTGTCTCTATGGATTTACCTAAATATTGGCCTGGACTTTTCATATACAGAGAACTATAGAATATGTGATCTTTGGTGTCTGGTTCTTTTCACTTAACATAATGTTTTCAAGGTCCATCCATGTTGAAGTATGTATCAGTATTTTATTCCTTTCAATTACCAAATATTATTTCATTGTATGGATATGCCAAATTTTATTTGTCCATTCATCAGTTGATAGCCATATAGGTTGTTTCTACATTTTGGCTACTATGAATAATGCTCTTCTTTTTCTAGTTTCTTAAAGTGGGAGCTTATTTCATTAAATTTTTTAAGGGCATATGTTTTAATTTCTCTTGGGTATACATATATGTACCTGGGAGTGGGAATGCTTCAATCATATACCTCTGACTTTTGATGCTCTGCCAGACTGTTTTCAAAAGCAGCTACACCATCTTTGCATCATCTTACGAATCCCATTAGCAGTGAATGAGGATTCCCATTTTGCCACATCTTTACCAACACTTGCTATTATGTGTCTTTTTATTCTAGCCATTCTAATGGGTGATTTGGATATGCATTTCCCTAAGGACTGATGATGTTGAACATCTTTTCATGTGCTTATTGGCCATTCATATGTCTTCTTTGGGGAAATGACCATTGAGATCCTTTACCCATTTTTTCCCAAAGTCTTTTTTTTCATTGCAGTAAAATACACATAACATGAATTTTACCATCTTAATCATTTTCAAGCAGTATTAAGTACATGCATGTTGTTGTGCAACCATCACCACTATCCATCTCTGCAACTCTTTTCATCTTTTAAAACTGAAACTCTGTACCCATTAAACAATTACTCACCATTCCTCCCTCCCCTCCTAACCCTTGGCAACCACCATTTGCTTCCTGTCTCTATGAATCTGAACAACCCTAGATGACTCATATCAATGGAACCATACAGTATTTGTCTTTTTGTGGCTGGATGATTTCACTTAGCCTAATGTCCCCAAAGTTCATCCATGCCATAGCATGTCACAGAATTTCCTACTTTTTGAAGGCTGGCTTACATTCCAGTATGTGTATATGCCATATTTTGTTTATCCACTCATTTGTTTATGGACATGTGTACTGCTTCCACCTGCGGGTGATCATAAATAATGCTATTGTGAACATAGATGTATAAATACCTTTCAAGACCATGAATTTAGTTCTTTTGGACAAGTGCCCTGAAGTCAAATTTGACGAGTCATATAGTAATTCTATTTTTCATTTTTTGGAGAATTACATAGCTGCACAATTTTTACATTCCCACCAGCAATGCACAGGGGTTCCATTTTCTCCACATCCTCACCAACACTTGTTATTTTCTGGGGTTTTTTTTAACCATCCTAATGTGAAGTGACTCATTTTGATTTGTATTTCTCTTTTGATTGGTGATGTCAGGCATCTTTTCATGTGCCTATTGGTCATTTGTATATCCTCTTTGGAGAAATGGCCTGTCAAGTCCTTCAGGAAGACATTAAAGCCATTTTTAAACCGGGTTGGTTTTTATTGTTGTTTTATTATTGAGTTGCATAAATTTTTTATATATTATAGATACGAGTCCTTTACAAAATATATAATTTGCAAACATTTCCCCCTGACTCAGTGAGTTTTCTTTTTACTTTTCTTTATCTGTGCTGGGGAGAAAACCCAAGACCTCATGAATGCGAGGTAAAAACTCTACTCCTGAGCTGTACCCCAGACCTCCTTCCCACTTTTAATGGTGTCATTTGAAAGACAAAAGTTTCTAATTTTCATGAAGCCCAATCTATCTATTTTTTTGTTGCTCATGCTTTTACTGTCATACCCAATAAATTATTGCCTAATCCAGTGTCACAAAGATACATTCTTATGTTTTCTTCCAAAAGTTTTGCAATTTTGACTCTTATATATTTAAGTGCTTGATCTATTTTGAGTTAATTTTTGTATGAGGTGTGAGGTAGATATCTAACTTCATTCTTTTGGAATGTGGGTATCTGGTTGGTCGAGAATCATTTGTTGAACAAACTATTCTTTTACCACTAAATTATTTTGGCACTATGTTGAAAATCAGTTGACTATATATGTGAATTCTCAATTCAATTCAATTCTATCGAATTTGATAGAATTGAGTTGAGAATTGAATTGAGAATTTTATTAATCTATATATGCACGTTGTTGTGCAACCATCACCACTATTCCAGTACGCATTATCTTGATTTTTTGGGCTTTACGGCATGTTTTGGAATTGAGAAGTGTGAGTCTTCCAACGTTGTTCTACTTTTTCAAGATTGTTTTGGCTCTTCTGAGTAACTTAATCTGGATTTTAAAATCAGTTTCTCAATTTCTGCAAAGAAGTCAGTTGGGATTTTGATTGGAATTTTGTTAAATCTATAGATTAATTTGGGGAATATTCCCTTCTTAACAATATTGAATCTTCTGATTCATAAACAAAGAATGTTTTTCCATTTATTTAGACTTTCTTTCATTTCTTTTGACAGCTTATTAAGTCATTTTCAGAGTTTAAGTTTTATACATTATTAAATTTATTCCTAGATATATTATTCTTTTTATACTTTTGTAAATGAAATTATTTTATTTTCATTCCTAGATCACTTGTTAAAAGTGTATTAAAATACAATCTATTTAGTATGTTTTAACTTGTATCTTGCAATCTTGATGAACTCATTTCTTAGTTCTACTAGTTTTCTTAGTGAATTCCTTAGGGTTTTCTATATACAAGACCAAGTCATCTGTGAATAATGAATAGAGACAATTTTACTTCTTTCTTTCTGCTATGAATATCTTTTACTTAACTCCCTCGCCAACACATTTTGAATGGTTGGAAAAAAGTAAAGAACAATATTTGTGACTTGTAAAAATTGTATTAAATTAAAAATTTAGTGTCTATAAAGCTTAATTGAAATGCATAGTCATACTCATTTGTTTGCATATTGCTTATGGGTCTGTTTTTGCACTACAATAGCAGAGTCAAGCAGTTACTATAATGACCATGTACGATGCTTTCATCACTACACTCTTGCACTCCAAATTCCAGTGATAAAGTTCTAATCTGGCAATGCTACAAATGACATGCATATCTAACAATATGTGTGTCACTGTACTGTGGCATTTTATTTTATTTTTTATTACTAGTGCATAGTAATCATGCCAAAATAAGAAAAGTGGATTTTGAATGTCATGCTTTGAGATACAGTGAACTGTAGGTTATCTTATTATTGAATTAGATGACAAATACCTACATGTATTACATGATGACATTATAGCTATGCTAAAAGAATGCTATATATATCAACACTTACCAAAGTAAAAATTCCCAATTCACAGAAAGCAATGATCAGCAAAATCAGAAAAGTTTAAGTTGAATATCTCATTACAGGAGAATTTCTTCACAAAAAATAAAAAAAAACAAAATCAGACTCCAATCAAAGTAAGTTTCCAAGAAGCTTATTTGCTAGCAGAACAAGGAAACTATTTACAAATGGTGAGTTTATTAAATCATGTTTGATTGCAGCAGACAAAGAATGTGTCCAGAGAAAATAAACTCACTTAAGATTATTAGCTTTTCAGCAAGAATAGTTGTTCAGAGAGCCGACAATATTAGGAGCAACATAAATAGTAAATATAAAGACAAGACAAATTATTTCAAGTGGTTTTTCTTGGCTCTGGATGAGTCCACAGATGTTAACAATATTGGTCAGGTTTTTTTGTTTATTCAATGAAGGAATGCCAAATTGAAGTGACTAAAGAATTAGTCTTTAAAGTTAGTCTATCTAGAACAACCACAGGTAAGAATAGTTGAGAAAACAATCAGTACAACCTGAAGTAGAATCTACTAAGATGTGTCAAAGCTAATGATGGCAAAAATCTGTTTAGAGCAGAAAAAAAGGTTTAACTGGTCAAATCTATAAAATTTGTGATAAATGTAAGGTGTTTAAAGCCTATGATTATTCATTGTATTATTCATTTGCAGGTACTTTGAGGAAAATATTTTAGTCTATTGTGTTATTGAAATAGTAGTGTTGAGAGTGAATTTCATTCACTCTTGGGAACTTTTTTTTCTTTTAGTTGTAGATAGACACATTTCTTTCTCTCTCTTTCTTTCTTTCTTTCTTTCTTTCTTTCTTTCTTTCTTTCTTTCCCTCTCTCTTTTTTTCTTTCTTTTTATGTGGTGCTGAGGATCAAACCCAGTGCCTCACACATGTGAGGCAAGTACTCTAGCACTGAGCTTCAGCCCCATCCCCACTCTTAGAAACTTAATCATCAATGATTCTGTGAATTTTTGTCAGAAACAAGAGCTGAAGATATTAACTTGTACTTCCACCTTGCATTTTGATGACTTAATATTAGTGAAATTTTATTGTTTTTTTAAATTTAAAAATTTAAAACAAAATTTAAAAATGAAATTTAAAACAATCTTTCTGAATGAGAAAAAATGCCTTTGACCACTATTATCAAACACAGAGTGGCTTTGTAAATTAGTTTTTGCAGCAGACTTGATATTTCTTAATTAATTAACCCTCAAATGATAAGGCAAAGCAATGCTTGTTTGTGAAATCTACATTGTGGTTTAATTTTTTTTTTACTACAACTAATGTTGTCTGAATCACAAGTAATGACAAGTTGTTTTACTACTTCCTGGGCTATCAGCAGTGGGAATAGTAATCAAGACCTCCATTCTCACACAAACTTGCATTTGTGCATTGGGTGCATTTTCTGAGCTCAAACTATAGTTCCAGCAGTGTTTCTTTCAATATCAATGCAAGTGTAAAGGAAATTTCCACATTTCAAAATTTATTTAACTGTGCATTTGAAGACCTTCCACCTAATCTTCAATTGGAAATGATTATTCTATAATGTGATGACAAGCTGAAAGGAAAATATCAAAAGAAGAATCAAATATAATTCTATAATTACCTCCCAAGTGATAAATATGTTTAATTAAAATCATATGCTCATGAATTGATATCAATATTTGGCAGTATTTATCTGGGTGAAAAAGACATTTTCAAAGATAAACTATTTAAGATCTCATTACAGATCAGAATTAACGGGAAAATTTGCAATTGATTTTGATCATAGAAAACATTGACTTTGCACCTCAATTAAGTAAAATGTTACTTTCCCCAAAAAAAGAATCCTATAATTCTCATTAACAGACTTACAGTACAAAAAAAAACTGTGCTTATTATATTTTGAATTATGTCATTAAAAAGTTAGAGATTCATTTTTGTCTTACTGTATAAGTTCCTATCAAAAAAAATCTTGATTTTGTTTCTTGGATCATAAAGTATAAAATCTTTACTATTGTCTGCTGACCCTTCACTTACAAGAGGAAAATTTAGCCCTCATGTATTTCCCAAGTATCCTCTTTGTCCCACAATATTCCAGTTCCACGGAAGTACCCTGCAGTTACCCAACATCACATTTTCCTTCTTCCCTTGGCATCTTTGTATATGTTATTTCCTCTCTCAAGGATGTCCTTTTATTCATCTCCACCTCCATTAGCTGTCTCCTTACTGTCCTTAGATACAACTTCATTTCAGTAAAAAGTATTTACTGACATCTCCCACCACTGTGAGATAGATACCCTTCTGAGCAACTTCCATAGCATCCTGTACTGCCCCTATATCAGTATTCTTATCTTTGAAAATACACAGGACAGAAAATCCAAGGATATATGATGGAGTCCTATTTCAGGACTCCAGACATTGACTTCCACTTTCTCAAGGCTACCGCTATTCCATTTTCTTGGGTATCCTTCTAGAGATCTTCTCTGCCTATATGGCACATGCCAATATATTTTCTTCTTTATCCCCCAAATGATAGCATACTATGATACTCCCTTCTTATTGGCAGTGAATGCCTGAAATCTTTGCTGGTACCAAACCCTATATATACTGTTTACTATACATATATGTATTTGACTAAAGTATAAACTAGGCACAGAAAGAAACTAAACATAATAATAAAATAGAACAAGCATAACAATACATTATTAAAAAATTTTTGTGACTATGATCTCTATCTTTCTCAAAATATTCTGTTGTACGCTTCTTTGTGTGATGATATGAGGTGATACAATGATACGAGGTAGTAGAATCCCTACAGGATGAGATGAAATGAAGTAAGTGATGCAGACATTTTAAAGCAGCATTAGGCTACTACATAAGGGTTACTTGAACACAAGCTCTGTGGTACCATGACAGTTGATCTGATAAATGAGTCAGCTGTTAGTAACTAACAGGTGAGTAGTGTATACAGCATGGATACTCTAGACAAAGGGATGATTCAAGTCCTGGTTAGGACAGACAAGAGGGTATGAGATTTAATCATGGTACTCAGAACAGTGTTCAATTTAATACTTGAAAATTGTTTGTTTTTGGAATTTTCAATGAATACTTTTGAACTATAGTTGGCTATAGGTAACTGAAACCATGGAAAGAAAAATCACAGATAAGAGAGGACTACTTAAAAAAAAGGGGGGGGGAGGTTGGGAGTGCAAAAAAGAATTTAAAAAAAAAGAGAGGACTACTGTATATAAATAGTTATGCACCTAATTTTTTTCCACTTAACTATCAACTTTGACATTTACATGTATTTTATAGAGGTACTTCATCCTTTTTCTTTTTTAAATATTTTTAGTTGTAAATGGACACAATATCTTTACTTTATTTTTATGTGGTCCTGAGGATCGAACCCAGTGCCTCACGCAAGGCAAGTGCTCCACCACTGAGCTACAGCCCCAGCCCCTGCCTTGTCCTTTTTCTTATTGAGATAAAACTGACACACAACAAATTTCACCAATTTTAAGGGAACAGCTTAATGACTTCTGACAAATCCATCTGATTAGGTAAATAGTACCACAATCATGTTATAGAATATTTCCATTATCCCCCCCAAAAAAAGTTCCCTCAAGCCCTAAATAGTCACTGATTTTCTTTCTGCCACTTGAGATTAAATGTGCCTCTAGAATTTCATTTAAATGGAATCACACAGTATGTATTCTGATGTATCTCATTTCTTTTGCCAAGTGTAATTTTTCTAAGGTCCATCCTCGTTTCTGCATGTGTCAGTAATTTCTTTCTTTTTAAATTAAGTAATATTCCATTATACCAATATATCACAATGTTTATCCATTCACCTGTTGATGGGCATTTTGATTATTTGAGACAACTACAATTTCTATGAATGTTTGTTGTCAAAGGTTTATATAGACAGGTTTTTATTTCTTTTGGATTAATAGGTAAGAGTGGCATGACAAGCCGGGTGCGGTGGTGCATGCCTGTAATCCAAGCGACTTGGAAGTCTGAGTCAGGAGGATCACAAGTTCAAAGCCAGCCTCAGCAACTTAGCGAGGCCCTAAGCAACTCAGTGAGACCCTGTCTCTAAATAAAATACAAAATAGGGCTGGGGATGTGGCTCAGTGGCCGAGTGTCCATGAGTTCAATCCCTGGTTCAAAAAAAAAAAAAAAAAGAGTGGCATGACAGGATGATATGGAGTTCCTTGTTTTATATTATAGGAAATTACCAAGCTGTAACATTTGACTTTTTCGGCAGCAGTTAATAAGAGTTCCAGTTGTTCAACTTTCTCCCTAACTTTTTCCTATATATATGTACACACATATATGTATGTGTATGTACATACATATATATAGTAATTACATTTTTATCTGTTATTTTTAGATATACATGACAGTAGGGTGTATTTGGACAGATATACATACATGGAGTATAACTTATTCTAATTAGGATTTCTCCCTAACCTATTCTATGATCATCTCTCTAATTATGACCATTCTAGTGGTGTAGAGTAGTATCTTATTGTAGCTTATTGTAGCTTTAACTTACATTTTTCTGGTGACCAATGATGTTAAGCATCTTACAGTACACTTACTTGCCATTGGCATATCCTTTTGGTGAAGCATCTGCTCACAACATTTGACGGAGCTGTTGTCTTCATAATGCCTAGTCGTAAGAGTTCTTTGTATGTTCTAGACATAATTTGTCAGATATGTTTTCCAGATTTATTTTTCAAATCTGTGGTTTGCCTTTTCACTTTCAAAATACTGTCATTTGAAGAAGTTTTTAATTTTGAAGTCTAATTTATTCTTCTTTTATATTTCATACATTTTTTGAAACATACTTCTTATTTTATTGGTCAATATACAAAATATTAACACTTCTCTTGAGAAATAGTATATCTAAAATACACTTGAATGAACAATATTAATACATTATATGACACTATATAAATGGATTGAATACAAGTGAATATAACAACCTTCCAATTGTCAAAGAATACATCACAGCATTGATATTATGAAGAAAATGTTTGAATTTATTTTTAAATTCAAAATTCTTCTGGTAGTTCTCCACTGAGGGGCCTTAGAGGTGAATAGATAATCAGATTACTACCAAAGGAGATGTGTGTGGCATGTTCTCATTGTCTCCTCTCCATGTGGTTACTGTCATTTAGGCCTGGTGAAATGAGAAGGTGGCATTCAGGAATGAGACTTTTATCATCAAGCAGTACTAACTGAGAAGTTTTAGCTTCTTCTTGTGAAATGCTATTTTGTGATGGTTTCTTTTTTTCAGGGTTACTCATCAAAACATCTTGTGAGGTAACTGAAGAATTTAGTTCCATTGCTTCCACAACGTGTATAATTTCTCCTTTTTTGTTAGTTCCATATTCATCATTTACTTCAATTAAACCTGGCAATCCAGGACAGTGAGCATCTTCTACCGTGCTGTTCTTGCTTCCAGGAATATTTGAAAACAAAATGTTTTTATCAACATGTTCACTTCTGTTGCTCTGAGATCAGGATTCTCCAAGCATGTCCTATTTAAGAAATCTTTGCCAAACCCAAGGTCACTAGGAATACATCTGTTTGTATCTAAGAAGTTTTATAGTCTTAGCTCTTTGATTTTGGTCTGTGATCCATTTTGAGTGAATTTTTGTATATTGTGTGACTGAAGGGTCAGGAGTTTGGGGGGTGGTGTTCGTTTTTTGTGTATAGTTTCCAGTTGATCCAGCACCATTTGTTGAAAAGATTAGCCTCTCTCCAAAAGAATCCCCTTGAATTATCTTAGGATCTTTGTCAAAAATCAATTGACCATATATATGTGTGGGTCTATTTCTGGATACTCTATTATGTTCTATTGATCTACATTTTTATTTATTACAACTTTTAAATATGTCTTAAAATCAGGTAGTATGAGGACTCCATTTTTTTTCTTTTTTCTCAAAATTACTTTGACTCTTCTGGGTTCATTGTATTTCCGTGCAGATTTTAGAATCAGTTTGTTGATTTCTACTGAAAAGCCTGCTGAGATTTCGATTATATTTCATTGTATGGGTAGATCAATTTAGAGAGAATTTACACCTTAACTATATAGAGTCTTCCAATCCACAAACACATAATATCTCTGCATTTATTTATATCATCTTACTTTTTCTCAGTACTGTTTCATAGTTTTTAGTGTGTAGTTGTTAAATTTTCCCCTAGGTTTTTCACATTTTTGATGCAAATGGTATTGTTTAACTTTTAATCATGTTGTAAGCTAGTTCTGTCACCTCAAAAAGTTGCTTTGTTCCCTGAGTGGTTACTGTTAGCATATAGAAATACATTTGATTGTTGTATAGTGACCATTATCTGACAACCTTACTAAACTCACCTAGTTCTGGTAACTGTTTTGTAGATTCCTCAGGCCATTCTACCTAGACAACTATGTCATCTGTGAATAAAGACAGTCTCACTTCTTCTTTTCCAATCTGGATATCTTTTTTTCTCCTCACTTTTTTTTTGCACTGGCTAATACCTCCAGTAATGTTGAATAGAATTTATTCCTGATCTCATTTCAGATCTTACTGGAAAAGCACTTAATCTTTCACCATTAAAAATGATGTAGTCATAGGTTTTTTGTACATGTTCTTTAGTGAATTGGGGAAGTTCCCTAAGAGGTTGTGTTGTTTTGTTTTGTTTTGTTATCATGAAAAAATGTTAGTGGGCTGGGGATATAGCTCAGTTGGTAGAGTGCCTGCCTCATAAGCAAAAGGCTCTGGGTTCAATTCCCAGCACCGCAAAAAAAAAAAAAAAAGAAAAAGAAAAAATGTTAGATTTTGTCAAATGCATTTCTTTATCTTCTTTTCTGAGCTGGTTAATGGAGTGAATTACATTGATTTTCAAGTGTTAAATCAATTTTGCAATCCTGGGATTAACTCCACTTGGTTATAACATATTATCTCTCAAAATATTATTGGATTTGATTTTCTAAAATTAGTAATTTTGTGTCTATGTTCATGAGTAATATTAATCTATAGTTTTCTTTTCTTGTTATATCTTTGGTTTTGGTAGCAGGAAAATGCCAGCTTCATAGAATGAGTTGGAAAGTAGTCCCTTGTCTTCTATTTTCTGTAAGAGCTTTTATAGAATTGTTACTACTTCTTTCTTAAATGTTTGGTGGAATTTACCATGAAGCTTTCTGAGTCTGGAGTTCTGTCTTTGGAACAAATTTTAACAAAAGACTCAATTGCTTAAGTAGATATAGGAATATTTAGATTAATTGCTTTTCTAGTGAGTTCTGGTAGTTCCCGACTTAAGGATTTCCCCATTTCATCTATTAGCAGAACATTGCTCATAGTGGTCCCTTGTCCTTTTAGCATCCGTGGAGGAGATATGATGTTTTCTTTCTCATTGCTGATGTTACTGAGTCTCTCTCTCTCTGCCACCCTCCTTCCCTCATCCCTCCCTCCCTCTCTTTCTGATTGATCTGACTAGGGGTTTATCAACTTACCTTTTCAGAGAAACAGTTTTTAGTTTCATTGATCATCTCTTATTATTTTGTGTTCTCTGTTCCATTGGTTTTATTGCTTATCTTTGTTATTTCCCTTTTCTGGATACTTAAGGCTTCTTTTGCTCTTCTTTTTCTAGTTTGTTAAGGTGGGAGCTTATTTCACTAATTGAATTCTTCCTTTTTTCTCACATAGTGGTTGAATTCCATAAATTTCCCTCTAAGTACTGCTTCAGCTGCATCCCACAAATTTTGATATGTCATATTTTCATTTTCATTTGATTCAAAATTCATTCTAGTTTCCATTGTGACTTAAACTTTGACCCATGGGTTATTCAGATATTCATTTTAAATTTTTCAGTACTTGGGGATTTTTCATATTTTTATTATTAATTTCTAATTTAATTATGTAATGATTTAACAACATACTTTGTAAAGTTTGAACTTTAAAAAATATATTGACTTTCTGAGTCTGGCTGATTTCACTTAGCGTGATATTCTCCAGTTCTATTCATTTACCAGCAAATGACATAATGTCATTCTTCTTTGTGGCTGAGTAAAATTCCATTGTGTGGGAGGAAATTATATTATGTGAACGTGTGAATATGTCAAAATGAACCCCATTATTATGTATAACTATAATGCACTAGTAAAAACATTGAAATGTGTTGAAATTTGTATCATGGATTAGAACATAATCTAGCTTGGTAAGTATTAAGTTCTTGAAACAAATATGCTCTTTTATTGTTCAGTGGCATGTTCTATGAATGGTAATTAGGCCATTGGTTAATGGTATTGTTCAAGTCTTCCATAATCTTATTGATTTTCTGTCTACTTAATTCTATCAATTACTGAATGTACTGAAAACTCCAATTATCATTGTAGATTTTTCTGTTTACTCTTCAGTACCACCGTAAGCTGTATTAGTAGGTGTGAAATCTTTAAGACTGCTTTGTGCTATTAATGAACTGACTCCATCATTATGAAATACTCCACCTTATCCCTGGAAATATTTGCTCTGACGTATACGTTGACTAATGTTAATGGAGTCACTCAGGCCTTCTTTGGGCTAATGTTAACATCTTTTTCTATTGTTTATTTAACCTATATAGTTGAGTTAGTTGAGTCTTCCTTTTTTTAAGCCTAATTTGAAAATCTCTATCTTTAAAATCAGGATTTTACACCATTTCCATTTAATGTAATTTTTATGTGGTTGGATTTAAAACTACCATTTTTCTCTCTATTTTCTTTTTGTCCAATCTGTTTTTTGTTCTTTTTTTCCTCCTTTTTAATGATTCCAATTTATCTTTTTAAAATTGATTTATTAGCTATAATTCTTTGTTTTGATTTGGGTTTTAGTGGTTGCTCTAGGATTTATGGTATATATTTTCAACTTATCAGTCTGTCTTCAAGTAACACATGATACCATTTATTTATAGCACAAAACTTCACAATTGAACCCCTTTAATTTCTCCTATCACAGTCTTTTTGCTATTTTTGTCATATATTTTATGTCTATTTATATTAATAAATTCCACATTAAACTTTGTTTTGCTTTGGTTATCTTTTAAACATATTTTAAACGTAAGAAAAATATATATAGGGATTTTTCAAATGTTTTCTTTTCATTAATTTTTAAATTTTAATTTTACTGTGACCAAAGAACATATGTTTTGAAATCTACTGATCTTGTTTTGTGACCTAGCATATCATCAATCTTGAATATTCTATGGGCACTTGAGTATATGTTTTCATTTTTATATAATTTTCTATAAATGTAAATTAGGTTAAGGTGGTTATAATGTCATTCATTTCTTTTATATCCTTACTGAGTTGTTGTCTTGTTAGTGTGCCAGTTACCAATAAAGGTAAGTTAAAATGCCTAGGTATAATTGTAGAGTTTTCTACTTTCCCCCTTAAGTCTGTCACTATTTGCTTCATATATTTTGATTATCTGTTTTGATTATCTGTTTTATATATATATATCCCTAATAATTTTATATTTAAATAATGCATTTAAGTATATTGATAAATTTATAATTTAGTGTTGCTTATTATTTGGCCTCTTTATCATTACTAAGAATCATTATTAAGTACCCCTCTTTGTTTCTAGTATACTGCTTTTTCTTTTTAACCAAGGATTCAACCCAGGTGTGCTTAACCTCTGAGCCACATCCCCAGCCCATTTTTTAATATTTTACTTTGAGACAGGATCTTGCTAAGTTGCTGAGGCTGGCTTTGAACTTTCAATTCTCCTGCCTCAGCCTCCTGAGCCACTGGGATTACAGGTGATTGCCACTGTGCCTGCTTTTTTTCAAAATTGCTACTGCTTTTTTTCAAAAAGTCTATTTTGTTGAACATTTTTTCATATATCTGTTGATTGCTTTTAAATCTTCATCCATGTACACCCAGAGAAATGAAAAATTGTATCCTATTTGTGTACAATGAATCAAAATCAAAAATTAAATTAAATTAAATTAAATTAAATTTTTTTTTAAAAAAGTCTGTTTTGTCTTACAGTAAGAGAGTCATAGCTGGGCAAGATGGTCCAAGCCTGTAATCCCAGTGAATCAAGAGGCTGATATAGGAGGATTGCAAGTTTGAGACCAGCCTCAGCAACTTAGTGAGACCCTGTCTCAAAATAAAAAATAAAAAGCTGGGGTGTGGCTCAGTGTTAAGTACTCCTAGGTTAAATCCCTGGTAAACCCCACCCTGCAAAAAAGAGAGCCGTTACGCTTTTCTTTAATGGTGCTGGGGATTGAACCCAAGGCTTTGTACTTGTGAAGCAAGCACTCTACCAACTGAGCTATATCCCCAGCCATACAGTTTTCTTTATCCATAAACTTTGTATAATTTCCAACCCTCTGCTTTTAGTTCTTACTTTTGTTGTTTGCATAGTTTTTAATATTTTACCTTGAGCCAATTTATTTCTTTGCGCTTAAAATGTATCTCTCAAAGGCTGCAAGTAGTTTGATTTTGGCTTTTAATTCAGCCTGTCAATCTCTGCCTTTTGCTTGGAGTGTTTTGTTCACTTACATTTAATATAACTTAACTGATAGCATTGTGTTTAGGTCTTCCCTTGTTCTATTAGTTTTTTACGTTTCTCATCTGGTTTTTATTCATCTCTTCATTTTTCCCTGCCTTCTTTTGTGTGAATCATATAATTCGAAATATTACCTGGAAAATATCTTTCTGCACTATTTTTAGAGATTACAATATACATCTTAAATCTAACTCCGTATATTTAGAGGTAATATTGAATTACTTCAGGTAAGATATAGAAATCTGGCAAAAGTGTAACACCCGATTCTTAGTGCTATTTTGGTCATATTTTTTATATCCATAAACATTATAAACCTACTGATACTGTGTTATCATTTTTGCTTTAAACATTCATGTATATTTTAAAGAAACTGGGAAAATATATAGATATGTGCTTTCTTTTATATTTAACCACATTCTACCATTCCCCATGTTCTTTACTTTTCTTGTAGATCCACATTGCTTCCTAGTATCATAGTCTTTCAGACTATAGAACTTTGTTTTTATAGTACAGGCTTGCTGGCAACAAATTCTCTTTTTACTTTCTGAAAATGTCTTTATTTAATTGAATATAGAGGCCTTGATTGATGTGAAAGAGAGAGAGAAAGAGAAAGAGAGAGAGAGAGAGAGTATTTGTGTGTGTTTTGTTTTGAATTGTTCTGGTTTCCAAAAGTGTTTAATGAAATGACAACTGTTAGTCTTGTTGTCATTCCCCTGTATATGATATCTATCTCTAACTGCTTTAAAGATTTTATCTTGCTCTTTGGCTATCAATCGTTTGCTTATGATGTCTCTAGTGATTTTGTTTATTTTATCCTGCTTGAGTGTGTTGAACTTTTTGCATATGTAAATCAATACTTTATATTAAATTTGGGGAGTTTTTAGCCTTTTTTTTTTTTTTTTGCGGTGCTGGGGATCGAACCCAGGGCTTTGTGCTTTCGAGGCAAGCACTCTACCAACTGAGCCATATCCCCAACCTTCCATTTTTTAAGTTATATTTATTTCCTTTATTATTTTTCCTCTCTGAGATTCCAATTACTTGTATAATGATTACCTCATGTTGCAGATTCATAGATCACTGAGTTTCCTTTCATTTTTATTCAATCTTTTTTCCTCTCCTTTTATCAGATTGGACAGTTTCTATTAGTCTATCTTCAATTTAATTGATTATTTCTTCTGTTGTCTTCAGTCTCCATTGAATCCATCTAGTGATTTTGTGTGTGTGTATGTGTGTTTCTGAGAATGGAACCCAGGAGTCATGCATCCTTTGCAGGTGCTCCACCAATAAGCTAAACCCCAAACCCTGGCAATTTTTAAATTCCATTATTATAATTTTATCTCTATAATCCATTTTTAAAATAGTTCCCATATTTTTATTGAGATTCCCTGTTTATTTGTTTGCAGCATATTTTCCTCTATAATTATTTGAACATATTAATAATAAATCATTTGGATTCTTTGTTTGCTAACTCCAACATTTGAACCTACCTGGAGTCCTTCTTCAAAATTGACTTAGTTCTACTTGGCCCTTGGGTTTCACTCTAAACTTGGCTACAGCATTTTCCCTGTGGCCTCTATTTCTTTTCTTTTGACTCTACTTCATTTTGTCCCACCTTTTCAAGATTGACTTCATGACTGGTGACCCTCAGATATCTTACTAATCTCTGAACTACTACATTTAAAATCATATCCCATAATCTCATGCTAGATCACATCCTGTTTGCTAGTGTTTATTTAATTCGCACTCCTAACTAGATTATAAACACCTTCAGGATGGGATTATGTCTTTTCTCTTTATGTCAGTAAATTGAGTTCCTTCTACATGACAGGTTTTATCCTGAGCATTTAGTGCATTATTTCACCTACTCTTATAGAACCTTATATGTTGGGTATCATTATCCCCATTTGATAGATGAGGAAACTGAGGCTCTGAAAGGTCAAATGATAAATGTCAAGTTGCCAGCTGATGAGAGTGAATGACTAGGCTAGCATTCAAACTCAGATCCATCTGACTCAAAGTCCATGTGCCTTTCACTTTTTTTTGCAGTGCTGGGGATTGAACCCAGGGCCTTGTGCTTGCAAGGCAGGCACTCTACCAACTGAGCTATATTCCCAACCCCGCCCTTCACTTTTTATTCTAGTTGAACTTGTAACCTCATGCTTTTGCTGCCACTAGTCTAACTGTCACCATATGGAAAGACCCAGATAACCCTGTTGGTTCTTTGACTAATGTCTGGTGACCACCATCCTGTATATGACTTCTTGTCACTGCAGACAGCAATCCATACCCTTCTTATCTGCTTTAGCCCAGGCTACCCTTTCCATAAGGATTCACTCATGAACTATCATTCCCTGAACCCTGCTTGGTAGCCCACCTGGCCTTTATTTCCCCCCGTGGGTTTTCCCCAGTTGTTTGCTAAGTGAAGTTGTGAGCAAGGATGGCAGCAGACAGTGAGTATCTGGGAGTCAATGAAGCATGTACTTTATCATCAGAAGCAGAAGTGTGTTCTGCGGAGATGGAAAGCAGACCTCCCACCAGGAGAGGAAGCACAAAGCATAGGTAACCTGCCTGAAAATTTGAACTGAACTCTGTTCCTTTTCTGACTCTGAGACTTGGAGGAGTTTGGTTCTCTTTGTTGAATCATTTTCCAAACATACCCTAACCATGGCTAAAACAGATAAAATATGAACCATCTCCTTGCAGGAATTCTTCAGGACCATCTTGCTTCCAGTGATTGTGGATTTGATCACCTTCTTGCTGCCTAGCCAAGACCTTTGGTTTACTTTAGCATCCGCAGAATGGAAGCAAAATCCTCTATTTTTAACTTGCTTAACTTCCTTACTCCAGGGCAAGTATTAGACAGCAAATTTGTAGAAAGAAGGCAGTTCTCCATTAGGCTGGTTCTTTGCTTTGGTCTGGCGGGGAGCAAACCCAGTCCTGACTCAGAGTAGGGGAAACTTAGGAAAAAGGAATATTGCCATATAACACTCTAATTCTGGTTTGTCCCACAAATAAACATGCTAAATTATTGGTTCAGAGCCTTTTCTGAAGCTAAAGGGAATGCCTTACTTTAAGAATGTTGAAATGGCTCACATTAAGTACAATTTGGAATTCATCAGGGGATGCTATCCTACTTGGTGATTTTCTTCCTTTTTTCCAAAGATAGAGTCAGAATTGATTGAAATAACAAGTATTGAAATAACAAGACAACTATTCTCACTGACAGGGTGGCATAACAATTGATGGGAGGATTGATATGTGGGAAACTTTTGAGGTACCAGACCCCAGGAAAAGGAAGGACTATTACAAAGTTATAGCATCCAGTCTTTTTTTATTTTAGAGACAGGATCTCACTATGTCACCTGAGCTACATTCCATCTTTTGACCAATGGTAGAAGCCATATTGTAGTTAAAATTTTGTAACATAAGAGAAAAAAAAAACAAATAACCTCCTGGAGTGGCACTCATGTGGAAGAATGGCTTCTCTGCTTGGCAGATATTTCTGTACAACTTTAACCTCTCTTTATAACTTCCTTCTGAGGAGCTGATCCACCTGATCAGGAATTACATTTTCATTATCCAGCCAGCACTATGAATATCAGCTATGTTAGGTGCTGGGAGTCCAAAGAGGAATGAAAGGATGTCTCTATAAGTTAAAGATTATGTCTAGTTAGGGCAATGAGGTCACATTAACCATCATAGCAGTTATGACATATTTAATGAAGACATCATTGGAGGAAAGCATCATCTGATCCTGTTTTTTTAGGGATGGGTATGTTTAAAATAGCAGGTACTGAAAAAGGTCTAGGTATCATAATAAGTAATATTAGGAAGTAGCATCTGTTTGGGAACCAAGTGGCTGGAGAACAAACTTGTGAAGTAGAACCATGACAAAGAATGCGATATAGATGCCTTGAGTGGCAGGCCAGGGGATTTGGACACTATTTGAGAGATGAGGAAGAGCTTAAGAAGATTTTTGAGCAGAAGAGTGACAAGATAAAAGCTGTTTGGGAAGATTAGTCCAGCAACTTTCCTTCTGAATTGAAAGCTGGAATGAAGGGGTAAAGTTGGGAGGTCCTATGAGGACCGATTGTGAGGTTAGTGATGAGAATGAATGGAGAGGAAAAGGCAGCTGCATTAGACAAACATTGTGCAGACAGGATTAGCCAAATACTGCCAGGGACTCATATGATTCCACACTGCAAGTCAAAGACAACTCCTACTTTTCCAACAGCTCAAGTGAAGAAAATGCTGAGGCAAATCATAGAAATCAGAAAGTCAAAGTCAGGGAAGCAGGCTCAGAGAGAAGACAAGTTCCATTTGTAGCACCTGTGTGCCATCTTCCGGTTGAGTGCACAAGACTGACCATCAAGAAAGGTCAGGGTTGGAGACACACTTGGGCTTTCCTAAGACAAATGGTGGTTGTTCTTGCGGAGTTGGAAGTCTTCAAGGGAAGAATAAAATAAGTGGCCAATGCTTAGCCCAAAGGGCTTATACGCTTATGGAAGGTAGAAGTAAATGAATGGATGAATGAGCCAAGGGCAGAATCCTAAGAAACACTTAACTGTACAGAGCGATCATCAGTGAAGGAGAGAGAGAAGCAGCTTTCAGAAAGAAGGAAAAATAAGGAGGAAAGTAGACCTGACAAAAGATGCTAAGCAAGGGTACTATATTTCAAGGAGATGGTACATGATGTTCATGGAAAGAAAATGTGGTATAAACATAATGGAGTATTACTCAGGTATAAATAAGAATTATTTGATGACATTTTCTGGTAAATGGATGGATCTGGAGACTGTCATACTAGGTGAAATAAGTCAATCCCCCCCTCCCAAAAAAAACAAAGGTTGAATGTTTTCTTTGCTATGTGGAAGCTAACCCACGATAATGGGGGATGAGGGGATTAGACAAAGGGGAATGGAGGGAAGGGAAGGGGAATGGGAAAAAGGAAAGAGTGGAATGAATCTGACATAACTGTCTATGTATATATAAATACACCACAGTCAATCCTGCCGTCATGTACATCCACAAGAAATTCGTTCAAAATATTATTATGGGTAAATGACAAAAAGATGAATAGAGGGAAGGGAGCAAGAGGTGGGGAAAGGAAGGGGAAGGAGAGGTACTGGGGTCCAAATTAGAATAAGACATAGTCTATGCTTGTATAATATGTCAAAATGGATTCTACTGTCATGTGTAACTGAAGAACCAATAAAATTTAAAAAGGGAAATCCTGAGGAAGCAAGCAGAATGCTAGCTCATTGCTCTGAATGGGGGTCATCAGTGAGGGGACCCAATCATTCATGCTCATGTGAATTCATGTTCATTGTTATCTTTCCTACTTTGTCATTATGATCAGAAATGACCTGATAACAGGGGAGTTCCTTTTTGTCTCTTACCTTTCATCAGTGGTTGGGACTGAAAGGTATGTATGTAATGGGGTGATAGTGCAAGGACCAGGGTGAGTACTCAGGTTTCCTGAGACAAAGGGGCTTTCCCTGGGGTAAGAGAAAGCATAGTGTTTTAGTCAGTTTTTTTGCTGCTGTGATTTAAATACCCAACCAGAACAATGATAGGGGAGGAAATGTTTATTTAAGGGCTCCTGGTTTCAGAGATCTCAGTCCACAGACAGCCAGCTCCATTCCTCAGGGCTCCCGGTGAGGCTGAACATCATAGTGGAAGAGTATGGCAAAGGTAAGCAGCTCACATGATGATCAGAAAGAAGAGAGAGACTCCACTCTCCAGATACAAAATATATACCCTGTGGCCATGCCCCCAATGAACCACTTCCTCCAGCCACACCCCATTCACCTCCAGCTACCACTCAGTTAATCCCATCAGGGATCAATTTACTGATTAGGCTAAGGCTATAACTCAGTCATTTCTCCTCTAAGCGTTCTTGCATTTTTTCATGTGAGCTTTCAGAGGATACCACATCCAAATCATAACAAATAGGAACATAGTACCCATCTCTGTAGGACCACATCTTGGCCTCCAGAGAGAGAATAGACAAAGCTTTGAGCTGCTGGCCATGCCATCCAAGGCCACTGAAATAGTTCCAGGAGTTTCATTTAGGAATGGGATAAGGGGACATCAGACCAGAGGGTGCTCAAAACTTGTCCTCCAGGCTTTGTCAAACTTCCTTTTAATAATTTTCACTTTTCCAGCTTTATATTCTTTGAGGAGCTGTTCCACAACTTCTGAACAGTGAAGTGGAGGGCTTTGGAAATAGGAGGGATATTAAAAGTGGGGATGAAGGAGTGTGGGGAGAGGGAAAGTAGCTGCCTGGCACTCACTGCAGTGAAGGTTCCAAATAGGATGGGGCAATTAGGACAGGGGTGAGGCATCTGGGCCCAGAGCGGGCCAAGAATAACCACAGCAGGGAGGAGGGAGGAGGGAGAGACTTCTGCTCCCTCTCACACACGCTCCCAGCATGGTCTCCCAGAGAGGCAGCTGTGACCCTTGCCAGGTACCACATCCTTTTATTAGGTTCTTCTTGGCCTCTTAGAATAGGAGTCTTTGAGAATCTTGACTCTGCAGAAGAAATGAAGGTTAGGTGCAGTAGCAACATCTCACCAATGGGATCCAGGTAGTAAGTAGGTGGCTGGCACAAGGCCCCGGACTTCCTGCCTTCAGAGCTAGGCAGGTTTCCTCCTACCATGGTCACAGAGAGTACTGTGTTCAACTGCTTGGCTGGTTGGAATGTGCTTAGAAGCTGAGTTCGGGTGATCCTCCTCATGTATGGGGCCCATCACACCCACTTTGGAATGGAAAGTGAATTAAAAGAAATTGGTCAGACTTCTCAAAGGAGAGGGGGTGTGTGTGTCCTATCCCTGGAGAGGTCTAGAGAACATTTGTAGATCACCTTTGGACTAGAGGCAGTCTCTTCAGAGCCTGGAGTCTGGAGCTGACACACTGAAGTTGGGGAGTAGTTTCCTGCCCAGAGTTAACCACCCAAATGCCCTGCTCACTCCTGCTCTGCACCACACTTGAAGCAAGCCATGCCTTTGTCACCTGGCCTGGCTTACTGTAGGGTCAGGATCCAGGACACTGAGGCATAGCACCATCACTCGCTGCATGACAAGAATCAGGACAGAATGGCCACAATGGCAGTCTATATGGCCTCTGTGACTGTCATGCATTCACTGCTCCCTGCAGGAGGCTCGGGCACCAGCACTTCCTCCCCTGCTGCCTCTGTAGCGTCATCTTCCCCAGTTGGCACCCTCACTGGGCTCAGAAAGTACAGAGTCAAATGCTAAATGCAGGGAACCAAGATGCCGACACCCCTGCCGTAGTGACTCTGTCAGAGCACTGAGAGCATGTAGGATGACCTGTTATGTCTTGGGGACCTAAACAAAAAAGAAGTATGTTGTGGATAGTGAAGTCTTCTGCCCTTTTCCTGTGTCAGAAGAAGGATCTCGCCACACCCTGCTACCTATTAAGGGGCAGTGGAACAACCCAGAGGCTGCCATGGCCACAGTAGCCACATGGCAGGAAGATGAGGTGGAAGGAAAGAAGGTAAAGGTGCCCTGGGCAGATAGCATGGCCCTGTCAGCTGGCAGAAGCTGCCTTCCTGCATCCATGGATGGGCTTCTGGGAGGACCCCATGGAGTGGGTAGACAGGTAGGCTTAGTGGGCTTTGCTGGCCAGGCTGTTGAAGGAAGATGGACCAGAGGAAGGGCCTGCAATCTTCCCTCAAGCTCTTTCTCCCTGCAGAGGTGCTGTACCAGACCTTGGGAGCCTGAGTTGCAGCCCTGCCAAACACCTCTGCTAGCACAGCTGGACCTCTGGTGGTTTGGTTAGGCTGCTGGACCTCTGCTTTTCCCCACTCTCAGTTGACTCAAGGGCCTGGATTTTTCTGCTCAAACATCCCCCCACTCCATGGGGGTAGGCTACCTGCAGAATAGGAAGAGCCTTGGAGGCGCCTATAGCCTAGATGGCAATGGAAATCAAAGACAACGTTCTCCAGGAACTGAAACCTCCTCTGGCCACTTAACTGCAAATTTCCCTCCCTGTGACTTCAGTGTAGACACATTCAGTGTGTGCTCTTGGAGATTGTTGGTGCTTTGAGGAGTGTCATCTCAGTTTCCCACAGTGTGGAACTCCTTGAGAATGAAACCGGGTCCCCCCCAAACCGTGTTTCAGGCCTCAGGAGTGTCCAATCACTGACACCTTCTCGCAGGAGAAGGTGGCCTACAAGAAGGGCTGAATGGGAGGGCCCTGCAGTCACCTGGTCAGCTCAGCATCACTTTGAAGACAGACATTCACACCTCGGGAACTCCTACCTTGGCACCAACTGGTAGTCAGGATTTTGCTCTTGACCAAGAAAACAAGAAAGAAGAAAACGTACAGACTCTGCCAGCCCCACCTCATCCCAGTACCTTTGTTGGCTTTCGCATCTTCCTTGACCTTGGAGCTACCCCTGCTCCTGCCCCTCCATGCCCTCCCCATGCACTGTCCCATCTCAACAGGTCCTACTGTCCTGAGACGGGGCAGGAACCTCTTCTCAAGAGCCTGACACCAGGACATTTTCATTCTTCTACCTTGACCCCACCTCCGAAATGTGCTAGCAACCTGATGCCCTTGTGTTCCACACAGGGACAGGTTCTGAGTGAGCAATGATGTTTGTCCCAGAAGCAGCAGTGAAGAGACTTCAGTGAGGTCCAGGAAAGGGAGGTGCCCCGGGAGCCTGTGCCAAGCCTTGTCGGCCCAGGGAAGCCATACAGAAGAATCTGGAGGAAAAGAGAGATTAGCAGAGCCTCCCCAAAGAAGACAAGTAAAGAGAAAACAGGAATGTTTCCTTTAAAAGGGAGCAAGAACAGATGGAAAGAGGGTTTATATTAATGAAATCTCCGGATATTAAGGATGAAATGAATGCCAGGGAAGGTTATTATCATTTCATTAGAACACAAAGGAAGAAACAAACACGTTATTATGTGAAACCAAGAAGTTATGAACCAGGGAATCCAGCAGGGAAGTTATTAGCTGGGTTAATTAAAACAGAACAAGCCGGTTGAGTAATTCCGTCTGTAGAACACAACAAGGAAGGCATAATTCATTGCCCTTAAGAAAAATACTCTGGGTTTTTTCTTTTTCTCGTTTACCAGAAATTCTGCACTTTTGATATTATCTCACAAACCAAAAGGATTTATTCTTGTTAGAACCTAATTGATTTAGCACCAATATGTTTTGTTAAATAGAGATCAATTCTGATCAGAAGAGAGGGAAATCCATCAGAGGTTCCTGAGCCCAGAGAGCCAGGTCATTCCTTATCCAGGATTGGGACCCCTCAAAGCTCCCAGCCCACAGGTCCTGAAGGGGCCTGAGGCCTCACCCATCCTTCCTAGTGACCCTGGGGAAGACGGGACCCAGCCAGGTTTGCTTGCCACCTCCTTTTCCCTGAAACTGGGGACTCCTTGGCACAATTCATGCTCCCTGGAGCTCTCAGTGCCAGTCTTTCCAGATAGCTCTGTTGGCAATCAGCACGAGCAGCAAATGACCAACAGGACTGGTATGGCAGCACTAAGTCATCTGGTCCTGGGGGCCTGGGATCTTTGTTTGTGTAGAGCTGATGTATATGAGCTGTTTCTCCTTCAGGGAGCCAAGAAGTTCCAGTCCCCGGTGGGGCCAAATGGACCCCAGCAGCCTCAGGGTTCTGCTAGACTCCTGTCTGTCATGCCTTGTTAATAATGATGGGGGCTTTGGGTTTGGTTGACCTGCAAAGACTATTTCTCAAGTTAAGGTACCAGAGAGCCAAAGTTCCTGAGTCCTTTGGTCTTAGAGCACAGGTATAGGACAAGAGAGCTGGAAGGGGCCTTGCTGAAGGTTAGCCTGAACTTGTGCTCCAGAGTGAGAGAGAGGAAGAGTCTGAGACACACCTGGAACCACAGAGCTAATTGATGGCTGAGCCAGACCGGAACCAAGGTTCCACACACGTCCTGATAACCTGCTTCCGCCAGGCTGTCATCGAGCTCAGTCCGTTTCAGGGCTATCAACAACAGGCACGCCGAGAAGACTTCTGGAAAACACAGATACATTTAATAAGAATTAGAATGTGTTGCACAAACACTGCTTCATAATTGTCAATTGATCCTTTTAATTAAAAACTTTACTTTTAGGGTACAACCCATTCCAATTAGGATCCCATTCTTGTGGTTATACATAATGTGGAGTTGCACTGGTTATGTATTCATTTATGAGCAAAGGGA
This sequence comes from Glaucomys volans, assembly GCA_020662805.1. Lineage (NCBI taxonomy): Eukaryota > Metazoa > Chordata > Mammalia > Rodentia > Sciuridae > Glaucomys > Glaucomys volans. Next base: position 580,631 of record JAJEJO010000979.1, read on the forward strand.
AGTTATGTCCAATTCATTCTACTGTCTTTCCTATTCCCATACCCCCTCCCTTCCCTTCATTCCCCTTGTTGTGGGTTAGCATCCATATATCAGAGAGAACACTTGGCCTTTGGTTTTGGGGGACTGGCTTATTTCATTTAGCAGGATATTTTCCAGTTCCATCCATTTGCCAGCAAATGCCATAATTTCATTCTTCTTTATGGCTGAGTGATATTCCATTGTGTGTATATACTCCATTCTCTTTATCCATTCATCTGCTGAAGGACATCTAGGTTGTTGTACTGCATGTATGTACATGTCAAAATACACTCTACTGTCATGTATATCTAAAAACAACAAATCAAAACAGAAAAAGAAAAAAATAACAGCATTGGGTGGGAGGTAGGAAAGAGGGGGGTATGCTGGGGAGTGATACTGGTCAAATTATGTTGTTATATTGTGTGCATATATGAATATGTAACAGTGAATCCCATAAATATGTACAATTATAATGCACCAATAAAATGTGAAAATTACTTTTAGAGCAGTTTTTGGTTCATGGAAAAAAAAATGGGCAGAAAGTAAGAGAATTCCCATATATCCCCATCCCGTAATATCCACAGCCTCCCCCATGATCAGCGTGCCCCATCACAGTGGCACATTTGGGATAATTGATGAACCTACATTGCCACATCATTATCACCCAAAGTCCACACATTAGGGTTCATTTTTGATGTTGTGCATTCCACAGGTTTGGGCCAATGCTTAATGACCTGTATTCACCACTGTGTAGACACCACAGTGTCTGTATGACACTGTAGTGTCATACAGAACAGTTTCACCGTCCTAAAAGTTCTCTGTGCTCTTCCTACTCATCCCTTCCTTGGCAACTTTTGAGCTTTTTTACTCTCTCCAAAGTTCTGCCTTTTCCAGAATGCAATATAATATATAATATATACAGAATGTGAATATAATCACAAGACATACCCACTTCAGATTGGTTTCTTTCACTTCATAATATGCATTTAAGTGTTCTCCATGTCTTTTTGTGTCTTGAGCACTCATTTCTTTTTCAGTGCTGAATAACCTTCCATTGTCTGGATGAACCAGTTTATCACTTCACATACTAAAAGACATCTTGATGACTTTCAAGTTTTTCAGTGATGTATAAAGCTGTTATAAATATCTACATGCAGGCTTTCCTATGGATATAAGTTTTCAACTCATTTGGATAATTAACAAGGAAAGGAATGCAATTGATAAATATCTGGTGAGAGTGTGTTTAGTTTTATAAGAAACTGCCAAATTGTCTTACAAAATGACTCTACCATTCTTCATTTCTACCAGCAAGGAATGGGAGGTCCTATTGATCCACATTCTTGCCAGAATTAGATGTTGTCAGTGTTTTGGACACTGGTCATTCTATAGTGTGTAATGATACCTCATTGTTGTTCTAATTTGCAATTCCCTAATAATATGTCATGTGGAGCATATTTTCATATGCTTCTTTGCCATATATCTTCTTTGGTGAGGTGTCTCTTCAGGTCTTTTGCCCATTTTTAAGTGAGTTATTCTTTTTCTCATTGTTGAGCTTTAAGAGTTTTTTGTATATTTTGGATAACAGTCCTTTATCAGATTATTTTACAAATATTTTCCTCCAGTCTGCAGCTTATCTTTTCATTCTCTTGATATTATCTTTGCAGAACAGAAGTTTTTAATTTCAATGAAATCCAGCTTATCAATTATTTCTTTTATAGATCATGTTTTGGCATTGTACCTAGATAGTCATCACCAAACCTAAGGTCATCTAGATTTTCTTCTATGTTATCTTCTAGTAGTTTTATAATTTTTAATTTTACATTTAGATCTATGATCCTTTTAAAGTTATTTTTGTGCAGGGGGTAAGGTCTGTGTCTAGATTTAGTGTTTTTGTCTAACACCATTTGCTAAAAAGATTATCTTTGCTCCATTGTATTGCCTTTGCTCTTTTGTCAAAGGTCAGTTGACTCTATTTACGTGGGTCTATTTCTGGGCTCTCCATTTGTCCAGTTGACCTATCAGCCTATTCTTTCACCAGTACCACACTGCCTTGATTATTGTAACTTTTTGGTAAGTCTTAAAGCAGTTGTTTTCTAGAGCACTCATTTTTGTGGTTGTTGTTATGAACTGAACCTAAACAAGTTTACAGGAAGGAAGTTTATGGAGCACCAAACAGGCAAATATTTACTACCCTCCATAGTCTTTCTGTTTTTGGTTGAGAACTTTTCCCGGCTGCCTCCTGTGTGGTCTCTGCCTTGTTCAATGGCTGTGTGTGTGTGTGTGTGTGTGTGTGTGTGTGTTTGCACTCTTCGTATGTTGACATAGTCAACACATTTGTCACTGAAATGATTACCTAATTCTGCATGGTGTACATTGATTGTTTCTCTTCTGGAACCCTGTGTTGGTGTTCTAAGTCAGTTTTGCTTTCCCAAATATTTGTGTGCCAATACTGTCCAAGAGATCACACCTCTTGTCTGTCAGTCTGGCAGTTGTGAGCTCCTTGAGCAGGGACCATCTTCGACATCCCCATCCTACGTTTGCATGTGCTAGATGCTCAGCCCTCCCAGTTCAATCAATCCATCACAAAGCCAGACATTGAGCCATGTAACTCACCCCTGCCACCTCTACTCTGATACAAAAGAAACCCATAAGTGCTAAGATGCAGGAAGAGAGGGGACCCAGAAACCTCCTCCAGATGCTGATCAATCTTAACATTGCACCTCCTCTTGTCACCTCCCACAGCCCCTCCTCTCTCCAGAATATCATTTAATTCTGGGGACTCAGGGAGCCTTGGAGATCATTTTCTCAAGAAGCTAATACACACAAACTAAACATAGGACCAGGTCCCTGGAAGGTGCTTTTTTATTTTAGTGATACCAGGCCTTCTGAGGCCTCCAGGTTGTAGTGGGGAGAGTGAGAAACCCTACACTTTCCATTTCCCTGACTTTGAATGTAAGCTCAGAATTCATGGACAGCATTGCCTCTTTGGTTAGAAACCTGACTCAACTCCTGAGTCTTTTCAAGGGTAATCATTTCTGCAGCCTGCTGTACCCACTTCCCTAGGTAGGCATAGCTAGATCTGAGCAAAGCTTTTATGTGAAAATTCTGAGAGAGTCATTATTTGCCTTATGAAACAGTTGGATAAGGTTTTCCTCCAAGTAACACAGTCCCACCACTGATTCACGTATGACCCAGTGGCCAGCTTTTCGGAGCAATGATCTGTGACACACCCCACAACCCACTGGCCACCTTCAGCCTTTTGGAAATTTTTACCCTTCTAGATGTTTGCTACTAGGTAACACCCACCCCCCACCACCACCTTCTTCTCAGAAAATTCTCCTCCTATCTTTCTCCTTATCCACTATTTTGCTTCTTCCTTGCCTCTCCACTGGTGGTTTCTTCCTGGCCTCTAAATACAGGCATCTCTCCATGAGTCTCTGCCTTTGTTTGCCTACACTGTCCCCCTAGAAATGTGCCCTACCCTTTAAATGGTGGCTTTAATGGTCAGTGACTCCTCAACCCTATGGTCAACCCCAACCTCTAGAGTTAACTCTAGTGCTGCATTTTCAGATCTCTGCTAGACATGTCCTACAGGCAACCCAAATCCAAACGTAAGAAGATTTACCCAACTTCCATCAGGGCTCTCATCACTCCCGTTTCAGGGGGTTGTCTGGGCTGCTTACTAACCACATCTTGGACCCTCAGTTTCCTCATCTGTTAATTAAGATGGTAATGCCCTCTCTATTTCACTAAGAGAACTGAATGGAATAATATATATGAAAGCTGCTTTAAGCTATAAAAGTGTCCACAAAGAATAAAATCATTGTATTATCATCTTTGGCTTTTTATGGGTCACCACATCCACTCTGTCACCACTCATTACCATTTCTGTCTTCCCTATGTCTCTCATCCATCAATTTTATCTCAGTTCTTGATGTCACCATCAGAGTTGAAGCCCTTTCATCCATTGCCTGGCCTCTTTCTATATTCTCTAGCTCAGGACTTCCCATACTGAAGTCCACATAATAATTAGTAGAAGGAAATTGCTTTTTATTGTAATTGTAGTCTCTTTAAAAAAGGTTCTGGGACAACTAAATATCTAAATGTAAAAGAGTACCTCACACCATATGCAAAAATTAACTCCACATGGATCAAAGACCTGAAAGTAAGAGCTTAAAATATAAAACTTTAAGGAGAAAAATAGTTATAAATCTTCATGTCCTTGGATTAGGTAATGATTTCTAAGGTATGACATTATAAGCATATGCAACAAACGAACAAATAGTTAAATTGGAATTCATTAAAATTAAAAACCTAACTATGCTTCAAAGGTCACTACTGAAATAGTAAGACAACTCAGATTGGAAGGAAATTTTTGCAAATTGTATATGTATCTGATAAGTGACTTGTATCTGAAGAACTGTTACAACTCAATAATAGAAAGATAAATGATATAATTAAAAATGGGTACATTAGGGCTGGGAATATGGCTCAGTTGGTAGTGTTTGCCATGCAAGCACAAGGCCTTGGGTTCTATCCCCAGCACCACAAAAAAAAAAAAAATATGGGTACATTAAATTAACCAAACTGTGTTATATTCATGTATGAATATGCAACAATGAATCCTACCATTATGTATAATTATAATGCACCAATAAAAAATTTTAAAAACAAATAAATAAAACAGGCACATGTAATTTTTATTTATTATACCTCAATAAAGCTGTAGGAGAAAATAGGCCAAGAATCTGAAGAGAGATTTCTCCAAAGAAGAGATATGAATGCTGATATATACCAAAAAATGATGTTCAACATTATTATTCATCAGGGAAATGCAAATCAAAACCACAATAAAGCCAGGCGTGGTGGCGCACGCCTGTAATCCAAGCGACTTGGGAGGCTGAGTCAGGAGGATTGCGAGTTCAAAGCCAACCTCAGCAACTTAGCGAGGCCCTAAGCAACTCAGTGAGACCCTGTCTCTAAATAAAATACAAAATAGGGCTGGGGATGTGGCTCAGTGGCCGAGAGTCCTTGAGTTCAATCCCCGGTTCCAAAAAAAAAAAAAAACCACAATAAGGCTGGGAACAGTGGCACACGCCTGTAATCCTAGTGGCTAGTGAGGCTGAGGCAGGAGGATCACCAGTTCAAAACCACCTCAGCAACTTAGGGAGGCCCTCAGCAACTACACAAGACCCTGTCTCTAGATAAAATATAAAAAAGGGCTGGGGATATGGCTCAGTGGTTAAGCGCCCCTAGGTTTGCTCCCCAGTACAAGAAAAAAAAAAAAAACACAATAAAATAATGTAATAATTCAAAGACTATTTAATTTTATGGACTCTTCAATTGGGTGATTTGCATGATATCTGAATTCTATCACAAGGTATCCACTAGGTTAGCTAGATTCAGAAAGTCAAATAATAACAAAGGAAGGATTCAGAGAAACCAGAATCCTTGTAAACTGCTGGTGGGCATGTAAAAAGGTGTAGCCACTTTGGAAAACACTGACAGTGTCCTCAAAGATTAGACATGGAGCTACCATATGACCCAGCAATCCCACTACTAAGTATTATTCACGTATTATTTATTTATTTATTTATTTATTTATTTATTTATTTATTTTTTGGAACCAGGGATTGAACTCAGGGACACTCGGCCACTGAGCCACATCCCCAGCCCTATTTTGTATTTTATTTAGAGACAGGGTCTCACTGAGTTGCTTAGAGCCTCGCTAAGTTGCTGAGGCTGGCTTTGAACTGACTCAGCCTCCTGACTCAGCCTCCCAAGTCCCTAGGATTACAGGTGTGTGCCACCACGCCTGGCTTCAGGTATTATTTATGACCAAGACAGACGGAAACATATGTCCACACAAAAACTTGTACATAAGCATTTATAGAAGCACTATTTATAAGAACCAAAAAGTAAATTCAATTCAAATGTCCATAAATTGATGAATATATAAATGATATGTGGTATATCCATTCAATGGAATACTATTAAGCCATAAAGAGGAATGAAATAGTGATATATGCTACAATGTGGATGAACCTTGAAGATATTATACTAAGTGAAAGAGTCAGTCACAAAAAAAAAGTCATATGTTGTATGGTTCTAATTATATGAAATGTTTGGTTTAGGCAAATCTATGGAGACCGAAAGTTGATCAGTAGTTGCCTAGGGGAATGGGGGAGAAGTGCTAAAGTGTACAACACTTCTTTTAGAGGTGATGAAGATGTTCTAAGATTTATTGGAGTGATGGTTGCACAATTCTATGAATAGAATAAAACTCAATTGAATTGTACAATTTAAATGGGTCATTTGTATGGCATGTGAATTATGTCTCAATTAACTTTAAAATGCAGTTATAATAGGAAAAAATCATGGTAGGGACATGCTGTAGAAAGTAGTTGGACTTGGGATGTAACTCAGTGGTAAATCACTTGCCTATCATGCACCAAGCATGAATTCAATCCCCAGCACTGCAAAAAAAAAAAAAAATAGTTTTAAATGCTAAGTTTGGTGATGAGGACTGGATTCTCTAGGCCACTTTTCTCAAAGGGTGTTTCATATGCTATCTATATCAGAATAGTAACAAATACCACCTCCTGGTATAGTTCAGAATATTCTGGATGAGATCAGTGTTTTGCATTTGTAGAAAGCATCCCAGTAAGGCTATAGCAGGTTCTGAACCCATTTTGAAAATAGTGCTGGTAAATCCTGCTGCCTCCAGACACCCCCTGCTCCACTCTGCCTGCACTTTGCTGCCAGATGCGCCTCCACAGTGGAGCTTGGATCCTGCCACCTCCCTGCTCAGAACCCTTCAGTGGGCTGTCTTTCCTCAGCACAAGCTCCAAGCACTCTGCACATTATTTCCCATGACTCCGTGCCTGTGTCTTTTATGTCCATCAAACTGGAATCTGCCTCGTTCTCAATCTCCCTTGTGGGTTCCCACTCTGATCCTCACCACACTGTCCCACATTCCAGGAAAGCATCCCCTGCACCCCCCATCTCATCTTTTGAAATACAAATGTCACCACAATCTTTTCCTTTTAACAAGCTCATCATCTACAATTCACTGATAGCCTTTCCTCATCTTTTAAGCTACATAATTCTGCTGCTGGCAAATCGGACAACACTGAGAGTTGCTAGGAAAGTTTACCTGTGGGTGAGGCAGCTTAGTCCAGCCCCTGATCTGAATGCAGTGACAGTGAGTGATGCTTATTCAAGGCCTTTTTTGCATAGGATGCGGTGTGGTGATGCCTAGTGCCAGCATGGCAGGAGCAGAGTTCTGGTGGCAGTCTCTTCTGAGGAGTTCACGATCCTCCCCGATGACCCAGAGAGCTTGCCCTGCATCACATACCACTGGAACGTGGGCAAGACCTGGGGGACTCCCTGGCCACCACCAAGCCTGTCAAACCTTGGCAGCTCAGCTGGCGCCAGCACCTCAGAGAGGCTGGAAACTGCTAAGCCAAATCCTCCTTTCAACTGGGGACCCCAGACAGAAAGGCTTTTCCCATCCCATTGTCCTCTACCAACTCCTCAGCAGGAGAGAAGGCGAGAAAGCCACTTACGGCCTATTTGTTAATGAGCTCTTAAAAATAAAATAATGATTGTCAGATAATTATTTTACAATGCAATAAGAGCCCCCTTGCAACCATTTCAGTAATTACATTAAGACATTCTATTTGTAAGAAGCTAATAGGAAACAAACCATTAATTAGTATTTTGTCCTCTCTCCCTCTGCCCCTTCCCTCTTGAGTTACTGGGAGGGCATGTCCTGGGGCTACACAGCTAGAGTGCAGCCAGAAGAGGAAAGATCAGGAGATCCAGGGGCCCAGGGGCCACAGCTCACTGTGAGGAGAGAATGGAGAACAGTGGAGAGTCCCAGAGCTGCTGTGGCCCTAGTGGAACCAGCCCAGTAGCCTACCGTGGCCTGGGCCCACCTGAATGGAACCCCGTGTGGCCCTGCATCCATTCCTTTGGTCGTGGAGTGGAGCAGCTGGTAGTTGTGGGGCAAGCTGAGCCCAACGTGGGAATGTTCCCAGGGGCCTCAGAGCTAGTGGGTGGGGCCGGCACCTGGGCAAACAGAACTAAGAAACCGGCAGGAATGAATCAAGGACAGCTTAAATATGCAGAAATGCAGTTCATACCTCTGGGCAAAAATAATCCCAAACAGAGTTATATAATGGATGGGAGAGATGTGATAGGAAGGATGAAGTTGTGAGGTGTAGGCAGGATGAGTGAATGAGAAGGGAGGAGGGGACAGCAAGTGGAGTGGAAGGGACCTGGGGGGTTTGACTGAGAGCTGCTGAAGCCATCATCCTGGTGGGTTAGATACACTTATGGGGAGGTCATTTTACTATGTGGAACCCTGGAAGGTCTCTAGAGGAAGGCAGCTCTGAACACCGAGCCCCTATGCAAATGTGGGGGTGCAAATGTGTGGGTTCCTTAGTCCTTAGGGACAGAGAAAAGCCAGCAGGCACAGGTGTGGGGGTTGGAGTTCCACAATTTCCCTTTTAAGTCAGTGCATCTCCTTTGGGCCCCCATACTCCACCTCTAGCTCTCATCCCAATGCAGCCCTTTCTGCTAATTGGAATCTTCTTCCTGCTATAGGAAGCTCACCTTGACATACCACCCAGTCACCTAACTCCCTCCAAGGAACTTCCAGGAGACTTAGTCTGATCCTCTCCTAGGAAATTATAAGTTATTGCTGCCGTCTTAAGCCATGATTTGTGTAAATTTCACCCTCCTGGATTGTTGGGATCCTGCAGTGCCCAGTTCTGAGCTGACCACACAGCAGAGCAAGCATTGTCTGCACTGAGCCTGGTGACCCAAGGAGCAGGCAGAGGCAAGGCAGGGGCAAGGGCACAAAGGCTCTGGTGGGTGTCCCCTCAGGCCATAGAGCTATTGGAACCCTGGGATTAGGGAGTGGTGGTGGGAGAGCTGCAGAACCATTTAGAGGGGAAGACTGTGTATAAAATTGCGTCAAAGAGGCACTCAGCTAGACATCAGTTGGAACCCCAACACAGTGTGCAATTAGACGAAGACTTGCGGTATGCATTTCATTGACCACAGCTGTCAGAACCCTGTACTCCACAGAGAAGGAGAGGGAGTCAGACTCACAAGAAGCCCGGGTGATGGAAGAAAAGTGGAGAAAACAGATCTAGGGGCAAGGATGAGTCCAACAAGGGCCACCCAGGTCAACGTCATCATCCTCCTCGTTGTCTTCCTTTGTCATTAGATGCTATTGCAAGGAATTCCGAGCAAACAACAGCCAGGTTCAAGCACTCAGAGCTCCTGGGGCCATGTGTAAGCATGCTTCTTCCCGTGGGCAGCTCCATGGACATCCACAGGAGGGGCTCAAAAGAGCAGTTCTCCCAAAAAACAAGAGTGTTTTTTTGCTAGAAGCCTGGCTAGAAGGGCAGCAGTCAATGGCAAGGGACAAAGTTCCCAGAATTGGTAACATACTTGGAGACTCAGATCTCTTCTTTGAAAGTGTATTGCTGGAATGGCCCTTGGAGTGCATTTTTCATTTCCCCTTGGTTTATAGGCAAATAGCCATTGAGGCCTGAATGGAAGCTTCCTAGGAACCACCAGGAAAAAACTGGCTGAGTTAAATCAAAGGAGAATGCAGGCTTCCTGACCCTATCTCCTTATTGTGCCTGCCTGGAATTGGCAGAACCTGCTCTGGGTGAATTGTGGTGTTCACAGCTATAGGGTGCTCCAGGAGCCAGCCACCTAGAGGTTCTAGAGATGTTCACTTGGTGGTTAGTGCTGGAACTTTCATAAGCTCTTAATCAGGGGCTCCAGGAGAAGGAAAGGGGTGATTTGGGACAGTAGGAAGAAAGCAAACAGGACCAGAGATGGGTCCCCCATGTCCCTGAGATCTCCCAAAGCACTACAAAGTTAGCATCTGTGAAGCTGTCCATTGGGAATTCCCAAGAGAGCTAAGTATGGCATGGAAACCAGTATCCAGACCAGGCCAGAGAGGTTGGGCTGTGGTCCCAGGAGCAGCCAAGCCTAGGGTGGCAGGGCTGGGCTGGGTAGGGCTCAGCTGGGCAGGGCTGAGAAAGAGAAGAGAAATTTTTTGCCTCCAGGCTCATAAATGCCTATATTGGGCAAGGCCTCTTGTTTCCTTGGGCGGTGACTAGGAGTCTTTCCAAATCTGCCAGCCTGGCTTGAATTGTCTCCCACTGCCTGGAAAGGGACTGTACCCTTCTAGAGGATCCTCCTTCAGTCCTCAAGGTGATGGGGATGGGCACTGGCTCCTCCAGCCTGACCTCCCAGAGCAGATTGGGAGATGTAAGCAAATTCCATCTAAGATGGTTGGGGATATGGTTCAGTGATGGATATAGCTCAGCACTTGCCTAGCATGCATAAGGCCCTGGTTCAATCCCCAGTAACAAAACAACAACAACAAACAAAAACAAAAAAAACTAATTACCTTTGATAGACCAGGATGGGACTGCAGGACAACTGTTTTTGGGAACCATGGCTCCCACAGGGTTGCTGATCCTCATAGTCACTATATCCCCAGAGTGATGTAGACAGTAGCTAAGGCCTTACAGCATGGTCCCTCTAGCCCCCAGGCCAGCAAACTTGTCATTATGTCCTTACATAAATAAATTATGTACTTACACAGGACTTGGTGTGTAAGTGCCAGTTAGTATTATTGCTGTGTAATTATGCAGTTAGCTTGAAGAGGGAAGATGGCAGAAGGGTTGAATCACCAATGCCCCCCACCCCCACCCCCGACCCTAGTGAGACAGCCAGGCTCTCACCCCACATCTCAGTGAGAACTGCAGCTCTGGTCACCAGAAAAAGTGTTGGAGTCTCCCAGGTGTCTCCATGCAGATGGGGCGGATTCCCCCTAGGCTGCACCCTGGACCTGACTGGCAGCAGGACTCCAGGGCACTTACCACCCCTCTGGCTTCCCATCAGCCCCTGACTACCTCCCCCAGCCTGACACAGACCTTACCCATGGCAATCAAAGAGTGCTGCCAAGCCAGGAAGCCCTGGAAGGGATGGGCCAAGGAAGACCATGGGGACAGGAGAAGGACCCATGGGCCAATAGCATCTTCCTATTCTGTGGGCCTGAGGGCTGCTCATTCCTCTACTCCCAACCCTCTCCCTCTTGCTGGCAAGTTCAGAACTCAGGTTCTTCAGATGGGAAGATCTCTCAAGATCATCTAGTCCAACCTCACTTTTCCAGGTGAGAAGGCAGGCCAGAGAGGGAAAGTCACTTCCCTAAGGGCGCACAGCAGGCCCAGGGGACACTGAAACTAGAGCCTTGATTGCCTCCTGGGTCTCTGCTCTGCTTCCCTCCTTTGTCCTCTTGCTCACCCCCACCCCCCATTGTTGGGGCTGCTCCAGCTTCTCACTTCCTCTCCCGTCCTGCTCCCAGCTCTGCCCAGGCCTGCCTGTCGCCTCACCTCTCCCCTCGTCTGCTCTCCCATTGCTGCCTGGCTTTCTTCTCCCGGCCCCTGGAGCCAGGGGAGGCTCCCCACTCTCTCTTTGGCCAATGCTTTCCTCTCTTTCCTGGTACCTCCCAGTTTGCTCCTGAGGCTCCTCCTGAGATGGGCCTGCCCTTCCCTTCCACCTCCTTCTCCCTCCAAAGAGGGTCTAAATTGAAGAAAAGAGATTAAACTCCTGAGCAAGGAGCATGAAATCTCTTCTGGGTTTTGAATTGGATGAGCTGAACAAGGAGGCTTCTAAATGGTGGGGATGGGGACAGAAGTGCCCACCCATAGCCATCCCTACAACCAGAGGCCAAACTCAGAAACCGGAGCTACTGACTTATGCACCAAGGGAGCAAAGGGAAGGGGGTGGAGTCAAAAGGGCGTGGCAGGAGGTGTGGCTCAACACCTCAGCACTATTGAGGTGGGCCTTCGACCCTAGGGAGCTACCCAAGATAGGGCCCTTTTTAAGCATCCTCAATTCTGGAATATCAGAGATAAATTTCCTCAGCCACTCAGTGAAATCCCTGTGAGAAAGGCTTGTGGGCCCATTTTTTTGGAAGGGGAAACAGTGCTGTTCAGAGCTTCATAGTCTGTGGAGGTCTGAGTTTGGAGCCTCTCTGCTGCTGCCAGGCTCCCCAAACTTGATGCACTCTGTTCAGAAGTGTGTGTGTTGGGTAACGGGCACCATTTGGAGGGACTAGCTGGGGTTTATAGGCCTGTGTGCAGCTCCAGAAGTGCCCACGCTGCAGCAAGAGCTTTTCCACAGTGATTTTGAGCCCCTTCCCCTTGCAGTCACCCAGATTCCCAGAGCCATTCTAGATGTGGGAAGAGGAATCTGGAATCTGGAGGACATCTCTCTGTTATATGGCCTGCTGTAGAAGATGAACCTAATCTCAGGGTTTCCTGGCATCCACCCAGCCCTCTTCATGCAGACCACACTGCCCACCTCTCAGTGGCCTCCAGTCCTCAGTCTGAGGGGGTGGGCTATGAGTGAACCTGGGTGAGAGAGAAGAAACCTGTTGTGGGTTGCATGGGCACTGAAGCTATGCCAGGTTGCACACTTGTTGAAAGTCCTGTCCCTCAGCTCTGCTGGGTGAAGTCACAGGGGAATGGGTTTCCCACGCTTAATGGAACCTTCTTCATGAGTGGGCATTTCTTGGTCCTGCAAGGAGTGGCATTTTACTGTCTCCTCCTCTGGTGACCTTATTGCATAGGGAGTAGGGAACTGAAGCCTCATGATTTAGAGGCACTAAAGTCAGTGTGACTCAAGGTAAGGGTGGCCTCATCTTCTCTAAGGACTTTAAACTCACAGAGCAATATACAGCAGCTCAGAGGTGTCCTCTCTGGCATGGGGGATGGGGGAGGTCCTTGAGGACATTGAGGCTGTCCCTGAGAATTCCCATGGAATAGCAAGTCCAAGGAGAGGCAGGAAACCTTGGGTAGATCCCAGCAACCCCTTGGCAGGAGAATTTAAGGCTTTTGGAGCCCCAAAGTCTCCAGTGGGTGAAGGGGTGGTGTGATTTTTTTTCTTCCCTTTTTACTCAAAGGCATTTTTGCACATGACTCAAACAAGTCTAAACTTTCCTAAACTTCAAAGTTTGCCCATGGCACAGCCTCAAAGTGGAAGGGAAAATGTTAAAAAGGAAAAAAAAAAACAGTTTGTAAGTCAGTTAAGCATTGTGTTTTGCTTCTTAATGGAATTAAATTAACTTGTTGTGTTACTATTAGTGTCCCGTTGTGAACCAGGCGGGGAGGAGGCTTCCTTTCTGGGTGATGTGGTCTCTCTGCGGTCCCCAGGCCCACTCACTCCACAGGAGTGGTACAGGGCTTCACACAACTGTGGTGAGGGAAAGGAGCTCCGTGGCAACAGTCCTGGCCCACAGAGTCATTTATAAACTCCCATAGGGGTCCTGATCCAGGCTGTTGGCACCCCAATGGCCCAGCTGTCCTTCTTCCTCCTGAGAAGCTTTGCTCTGGGAACAGAGAAGGCAGGATATGGGAGCTCTCCTGGCACATCCCTGGTGCCAAGGGCCTCTCTCCACCTGGCTGTGACCTGAGCACTGAACGTCAGCCCTACAGCTGTGAGGACTATATTGGTTCCGAGGCCAGTAGCTGGCTATAGGGGGTCCTTTCCCCATCTCTCTCTTCTCCTGTCTTGTTTTGTTGGTTTTTTGGGGTTTGTTTGTTTGTTTGTTTGTTTTTAATGGCAGCAGGTATTGAACTCAGGAGTACTCAACCACTGAGCCACATTCCCAGTCCTGTGTGTGTGCGCATTTTTGTTTAGAGACAGGGTCTCGCTGAGTTGCTTAGTGCCTTGCTAAGTTGAACTTGCCATCCTCCTGCCTCAGCCTCCCGAGCTCTCCTGTCTTCTTGAGCAACACCATAGGATGGTGCAGAAGAGCACGAGCTGTAGGTACCCAACTGCAAGGTTCCTAATTCAGCACCACATCCAGCTGTGGACTGAGGCAAATAACCATAACATCCCCTCTGTGCTTCAATGTCCTCATCTGTAAAATAAGAATAATAGCAGAATTCCTTCACAGTGTGGTAAGGAATTAAGGGAATGAACCCCAGGTTAGTTCCTCTTCCTATTACTGTTTTCACTGCGGTCCCTCTGGGTGCAGGCACTCCTCCCTGAAAATAGGGCCTGGCATATTGAAGGCTCTAAATAAATGCCTGATAGTCACGCTGCTTCACAGGTTCCCTTGCCTCCACTTCTTTCTCCTTTTCACCCATCCTGTCTGCTCCAATCATCTGCCACTCCATGAATTTTTCTCATTGCACATCATACCTTTCTTCTAAAAAGCATCAATGAATGCCCACTATATTTACTAAGGTTCAAAAACCTAGCCTCTAGTGATGAACATGGCCCTCATAGAAGATGGCTACCGCTTGAGTCCTGGCTTTGCAGTTTCCCAGGTTAATGACTTGACTGAGAAGTCTCATCTCTCCTAACCTCCACTCCCTCTTCTGTAGAGCAGGGAAATGACTGAACCCAGCTCTTGGGACTGCTGTGAGAATGAGAGGTCATGTGTATAGGGTGTGCTGGGGGTGCCCAGAAAATGTTTTCTGTACTAATTATTAGTAGCTCTCACAATTTCCTAACAGAAACCTCCTGCTCATTGTCTCCTGAGCAGGTGCCCAGGAAAGGGTATCTTCAGCTGGCCTGCAGGGCCTCACATGGAGTCATATTGTCCTGCTGCTACCCTTAGCCACTCTTTGCTAGTTGGAGGCAGACACTTCCTGTCCTCCAGGGAGGTAACTACCACCTACCACATGCCAAGTGCTGTGGTCACAGCCCTGACAGAATCTTAGCCAGAGGGGAGGGAGGTGGAGAATAAAAATGATATGAAGTGAGGGGGAGCTTATAGGGATGTATAAAAATCATTCCAGAAGCAGGGGATCTAATCATTGTCATCTCCCTCCCATTCACTACACTGCTTAACAGCCTTGAATAGCAGGCCATTGCTGGTGAGATAAAGTTCAGTGTCTTCACTGGACCTACAATGTCCTGCTGAGTTTGATTGCTGCTTGCCTCTTCTCCAGGCTCCTTTTACAGAATGTGTTCCACCCTCCTACACACCCCCACACTCCCCGTGCACACACACATGCCTCACACACACACACACACACACACATACACACACACCTTAGCAAACTGACTTTCTTTTGATTTTGCAAAGATACAAAAGCTCCTTCCTGCCTCGGGGCCACAGCATGCACTGTTGCCTCTGCCAGGAATACTCTCCCCAGCTCCCCTTTGGTCTAGCCAACTCCTACTCATTCTTCAAATCCCAGTTTAAATGTTTCCTGGGGAAAGCCTTCCCTCACTACAGTTTGCTTTCTCTGTCAACCTGTGTGTCAACATATATAAGTATTTGTTGAATGAGTACATCTTCTTCATATTGGACCCAAGTTTTAATTAATCCATTATTTGTGTTATTAGCTATTTGTCCGTCTCCACCAAGACTGGAATCTTTACGGGAAAAGACCCATGTCTGTCTTGCTCACATCCATGTCCCCAGCACCTAGTATTATGCCCAAAACAGAGGAGACTTAACTGTATATTTGCCAAATAAATGAACAGAGGGGCCTCGATGACCCCTCATCTGTCCCTCATCAAAACTCTACCCAGCCTTCCAGACTGCCCTTGAGTCCCACCTCCCTTAGCACTATGTGTGCATACCTCAGCTCTTAGAGAGAGCTTGTGCACCTGGAATTTCCATGGCATCTCTGACTTGTTATTCCTCTGATATCAAGCCCCTGAAAGCCATCCTGGACAGAGAGATTGGTATAGTGTGTGCAAGTTATAGAGCTGAGATAGACAAAGTGTGTGGCCTGCAGGTAGATGTGGCTGCGGCACAGGCTTAGGGACTAGAAAATTAGGAGCTGGAACTTGTGGAATGGGACTTCAGATACTTATGAGTTTGGGTTTAACCACTGGGGTAACAGTGAGTGACAGGATCTTGTTTGGGTTGTGGAAAATTCACTCTGACGATCTTGGAGAGGTCAGACTGAGAAGGCAAGACATCAAGTAAGGAAGGAGACCAGAGAGTCTGGGGGCAGGAGAAGGGAGTGTGAACTGAGGCAGTGGCTGGGGAGGGACGTGTATGAATGCCATTTTGGAAGCTGACTGCACAGAAGGTTGGAGAAGTGAGACCGAGTCTTGGGTGCTGGCTGTGCTCAGGACTTTTGGCTGGCTCTGCTGCCCCTCTCACAGAGAGTGAACCTACATGAAGTGGGCTAGGTACACACTATCATTTAAATATTTCTTATTTTTAACCTCCCCTGAGCTGGCCCCTGATGAGACAGGCTTGAGGTCCAAGGAGCACCAGAGATTAGCCCTCTGGGTGGACATCATCTCCATCTTCCCTTTTTCTGTACTCCACCCCCCAAGTTTGGCCTCAAGTTCTGGCCAGGCTCTGCAGGCAGTACTGGAGCCCCAGAGTCCCTGGCCTTGACCCAGAGTCCAAGCCTCCTGCAGGCTCTTCTAAGGAGGATCCTGTCCAGAGGTGCCTTGGGACCTCTGCTGAGGAGGCAGAGGACTGGCTGGGATGATCTTTGACTGGGATTCTAGTAGGGATGGCTGTAAGGGGACACCTCAGGCAGAACTAGGCAGGCAAACCGCAGGCTCAGGCTTTCTGGGAGCCAGGAGAGGGAGAGCCTTCCCTGTGTAACCCTTTCAGCACCACGCCCAGGCAGGAGCCAGGAGCCAGGCTGTTCTTGCCCACAGCACTCACCCTGTGGTTTGAGGGATGGGCCAGTGGGGAGGTTGGGACAGGGAGTGGTACAGCATCTGGGTTCACCTCACAGGCCTTGCAGAGGTGCCAGCTGGTGCTGCTTCCTGGGCCAGGGAGTGCAGTCCAGTGTGTGTGGGAGGGGGGCTATGAGCCACCTGGAATGCCCAGGCTCCCAGGCTGCATCCCACCCTGAATGGGAGGGGCTTCTGGGCCACAGACCTCCTCCTGCCAGGCACAAATGTGGGGTGCATTAAAGGTATTCCCCCGATTGTGGTTTCTCATGGGTCTGTGACCAGATCTTCAGGGATGAGGAGGCTCAGGCCAACTGCCTGTCCAGACTGTGGCCACCTTCTGCAGCAGGCAGGCCAGGGTGCTTCCTACCCTTGGACTGGCTAGTGGTCTCCTTTTTGGTCCCTTCCTGGGCCCTTCTCTCGCTGTCTCCCCACCCCCATGCTGTCCTTAGTTTGGCCCTCGCTGGGGGATCGCTACTCCCCTCACCCCAACCACACACAGGCCCCCAGTCCAGCGAGCCCGCTCTCTGTGAGCAGGTCGGCGACACTCTGCTTGGGCGTCGGTCCTGCCTACCTCGGTGGGCCCGGGGAGGGGCTCGGGGACCAAACCCGGCCGCCCACAGGGCCCAGAGGCCCGAGCCGGTGGGCGGTGGGGGGGCCCGAGGGCGGCGGGCGCGGGAGGGGAAGAGTTAAGGCTCGCTGCTCCCCTCCCCCGGAGGGTGTGACCGCCTATAAGAAAGGCGCCGCGCTCGGGCACTGGGGCTGCAGGCGGCGGGGGCGCAGCGCGGCAGCGGAGAGCCGAGGCCGTCCCACCGCCTGGGACCCCGGGCAGAATGTCGGAGCCCAGGAGGAGGGGCCGCGGCCGTGGCAAGAAGCACCGAGAGGGGAGGAAGGGGGAGCGGGAGCGAGAGCCCGACCCCGGGGAGAAAGGTAGGGCACCTCGGCGCGCCCAGAAACCTTGTTTCGCTGGGAGAAACCTGCCGCCCGCTCACCCGCCCCCGGCGCCGCGCGGGTGAGTGTGGGGCTGAGCGAGCAGCGCTGGGGTGACAGGCACCCGGGACGTGCATGTCTGTGTGCGAGCTGGGCGGCGCGGCGGGGCAGGCAAGGAACTGAGCGCCTGGAGCCAGGCGGTGGCAGCGCGCGCCTCTCCCCGGCGGCCGCGTCCCCAAGGAGGGGAGGTCGCGAGCGCTGCTCGTGGGTACCGGGCACAGGCCAGTAGCGCAGAGCGAGCGGCAGCACGCAGCGGGGCTAGACAGGGATCGCGGACGATCAGATGCCGGGCCAGGCCTGGCCGCCAGGTTTCAGAGAGCTGTCACTGCCTTCCCTTCTTTGGAGGGATCCGGAACCGGGTATGCTCTCGGGTTGCCCCCATCCCTCTGCCACACCTCCATCCGTTCTGCTCGGCCATTGGAGAGTGGGCAGCAGTGCCCGCCACCTCCGGAGACTCAGAGCGGATGCCCTGCCCCTGCCCTGCTCGCGAACCCAAAGGAGCAGGGCGCCCGCTGCTCTGTGACACATATTTCCCTCCAAACTGGACCATACATAGGGCAGTTGTCCTCCTCTGGTCTTCAGGAGTTACTAACTTGGACCCTTGAATTCTGAGCCCCTCTGAGTGAGCAGAGCCGTGGGCTGAGATCCACTTTGGTGCCCTCCCTGACTGGCTGCAGGGTGAAGGAGTTCGCTGGCCTAGGGCACATTCTCCCAGTAGAACCAGGCTCCTCTTGAGGCCCAGTTGGGGAAACCCTGGACTCTCCGTTCTTTTTTCTTCTGCAAGCAAGCATTTTATTAAAGTCTACTTTGTACTAGTCAGCAGACTAGGCATGTTCAAATGCTTCATCTCCATTAAATCCTCATAACAACCTGAAAGCAGGTGGTTCTGCCCCCATTCTGCAGAGGAGATAACAGGGGTTTACTAAGATTGAAGTCTCTAAGTACTTCTGGAGGTAAGACTTTGGGTTTCAAGTTAGCATTCTCTAAACAACTATGCCCATCTTGCTGGCTCTCTATCCCCCCTGCCCATACACACACACACACACACACACACACACACACACACAGTTCCCACTTGAGCTATAATAGAAAAATGGCTTCAAAAGTGCACTGGACTGGAAGTTGATAAGCTTCAATTGTGGCTGATAGGTTTGCGGGTAGGACAGTCTCTTTCCTATCCTGAATTTTTGTATAATGGGGGGCTGGGGGTGGGGAGAGCAAGGTTTTGGTCTTTTTATTGGGAAAAGCCTAGGAATCAATGCTATCTTCAGCACAGTAAAGAAAAGCAGCTAAGGAAATTTAAAGGGTAGGCTGCCTCTCTGCCCATTGGCACTGGACAGGACAGCCGTGAGTGGGAGGTGGCTGTCAGCTCATGCTGGCTTCTGAAGTGTGAGAAAGGCTCCTAATCTGCAACCTGAGGGAATGCAAGATACTTCTTATCATGATCAAAAATTTATAGATTTGGCTCAGCGAGTCACTTCTATCCCTCCTTACTTCCCCTCCTTGCTCCCCCCACATATACATTGTATCTCAGGTGGCTAAATAAAGGCACCCTCCAGAAGTCAGGGAGGTAGGAACTGAACTGGTAGCAAGCCACTTGGTGGGCTTCAGCTGTCGAGAGTCACCAGCTTGAGAAATGAGCATGTCTGCTGCCAAGGATAGAGTACTCAGTGGAGCGGGGCCAAGGGGATCAAGGATTATGAATTGGAGATTCCACAGGCCTCTCAATTATCTGTTCCAGCATCTTCTACCCCTGTGAGAAAGTCCTTCCTAATGTCTCACTATAATCTTTCCTTCTGTCTCTCCCCCTCCCCCCCCCCCCCCCCCCCCCCCCCCCCCCCCCGGCCACCTCATGTTCTCTATTTCCCTGTCACCACTGGCTTGAAATGCCTTCTTTCAGGGACTTGGCTGGTGAGCAGATACAAAACAGACTCAAGGTCTGGGCTAGAGGAATTTGGAGGACTTAACATTTTAGATTGAGGAGAAGGTAGAGGAGAATCATGTTCCAAAACAAGATGTCAGGAGAAAGTACCCTAGCAATGAGAACCAACAGTCTTAGGTAACTAAAGGGGTCTGATTCAAACCCAGTAGGAGGGTGATTAAGATGACGGTGGCCTACAGGACTAGAGAACTTCCCTTTCTGCTTGAGCCAAGCCAGTCCCAGGGTGCCAGGACCATCTCATTACATCTCAGAGTGCCCTAGCAGGGGAGAACATGGGCACTGAGCATCAGGAGAAGGGGTCTTAGCCAGGACTGGGCCACATTTGTTTGAAAGATTGGGAGGTAAAGACAAGAAAGTGTAAGCAAGTTATTTGCCACAATCTTCAGCTTAGATGTAGGGAAAGAATCTGGAAAGTGGGAGAAAGAAAGGAGGGAGAGAGAAGGGGGCATGAATTAAGACCAGGCTCCCCCTGGTCTTTGACCACATACCCAGCAGCACCTCAGCTCCTCCTTAGCAAATAGCAGGAGGGGGTAACCCCACCTACACACACAGGAACAGAGGAGAAATGGGCTTCTCCCCTGCCTCAGCACAGGAGGGCTGGGTGGGGCAGAGGTGCAGGTGTGAGTCTTCATGCATCATGACTCACTCATGAAGAGTTTGTGGGGCTGACGCCTGGTATCCTACCAGGGGCTGCCCCCCTTCCCTATTTCCCCTTATCTCTGGGATGTAGCCTTGCCAGGGGTTTGGGAGTTTGGGTTATAAGTCCATTAATGGTGTAGTGAAATGGCCCAGCTGGACCAGGCAACTGGGATCCACCCCTATTTTGCCTCTGTGTGACCTGGGGCATTGTCCTCCAGATCTCTGGAAATGTTCTCTGCTCTCAACTCTTACTTTCCACACGGTGAGGTCAGAACCTCAGTCTTCAGGCTCTGTGTCCCTGAGAGCCCTCAGTGCAGGAAAGCTGTTAAATTGGGGGGCAGGGAAATCTAGTCCCAAAGAAAATGATAATCCCATGCTGTGTTGTTTGAAGAGTGGTTTTGGGACAGATTCTACATGCTCCTTGAAAGAACAGTCAGGGTTTGATGGAAATGTCCCATGAATTGGGAATCTTCATCTGCCCACTGGAGGACATGGGCAGGCTTTGGTTTTCACCAGGATAGTGTGGATGAGCATCATTAGCTGAGAGCTCTGGACATGTGTCATTTGAATTCCCTAGAAATAAATAAATCTTCCCAAGATCTTCTTTCCCATCTTTCCCATCTCCTGCATGTGCTAAAACTCATGCCCAGGCTCCTAGAACAAACTCCCATCTTTAGGCTGTCCAGGGCCAGACAGAGGTGGGATGTGCTCACATCCACGTGTCTGAGCCGCATCTGGAAGTTGGCAGACTCATTCACTGGCCTTGGCCCCTGGCTGACCCTGCTGAGCCTGGCACTTGGATCAGTCCTCCTGCTACTCCGGGGTACAGTCTGCACCTCTGCTCTGGCTCCCTGGCACCTCAGGATTCATGAGGAACAATAACAACCAGCAGGGAGTGACTCTGTACTTCCCGCCATCTTTCATCCTGAGAGCTCAAAGCAGTTTAGAGACCACGACTCAGCAGTCCTCAGCCCAGGTCCCAGGCATTTGGTATGGGTGAAGAGAGGACAGAGAGCTCTAGTCTTTCCAGATTGGCACAGCAGTGGGTCTGGCGTAGGGCAGTGAGACATCTGGGATGGGAGATTGGGGTGACCAGTAGGTCTACAATAGAAGTAAAATTGGTCTGTGGGCTTCAGGTGAGCTGGGCCCTTCCTCAGGTGGAGACCAGGGACCTCTGACCTGTGTGGGCTCTGTGAGCTGCTGAAGGAAGAAGTAGAAGCTTTATGGGAAGCAGAGTCCCTTGGACTCCAAGATGCTGCCTATTACTGCACACTACTCTAGGCACCAGGAACTTCGAGGCCAAGTCAGGGCAGTCCAAGTCAGGCAGAGTGAGGAGCATATGGAGGAAGGGGGCCATTGCCCTGGCCTCAGAGTTGGCTTCAGAGATGGTGACACAGGCCTGTCTATTCCTCTATCGCCCCTCTGCTTTCTGGCCACCAGGCTGGCCTGAGGGACAGTTGGTAAAGTGAAGAGGGGCTTTTTATTTTTTAACTCCAGCAACCCTTCCAACCTTAGACCTGGGCCCCATCTGAACCACATTCTCCTAGTGTTTTGCCATCACCTCTGAGCTGGTAGTACATACACCTTTCATTATTCGGTGGCAGCCTACCTTGCCAGCACTCTTCCAGCCTGACCTTCCATTCCTCAAGGTTTCTAGAACTCCAGCCACATGGTAACTACACAAACTGCATGTACTTCCACTCACTTTCCATGTATTATTTCTGCAAGTATTAACTGAGCTTCTACTGTGTGAATAACCCTCAGTCCCCACTCTCAGGAAGAGAGACAGATCCTAACACAACTACCTCTGACTGGAACTGAGTTTAAGGACAGAGATAAATGTGCAGCGTGTAGTGAGGAGAGGGATTTGTTCTCCTGGAAAGAAAGAGAACTTCACAAAGGAGTGACATCTGAGCTGAACCTGGATGGTAACTAGGAATTCACCAGGGAGAGAACAGGCCTTTCAGGAAGTGGGATCACGTCCATGCCCAGCACACATGGGAGTTACTGAGAACTTCCTGCAGGTCAATACTGATTCCAAAGGTATAGACTTTTTTTTATCATCTCCACTTTACAGACAGGGAAACTGAGGCAGGGGATGTTCATGACTAGCGCACAATCAACCATGAATTAGTGGCAGAATGAGATCTTGAGCTGAGGTCTGACCCTGCCCTGCCTCAGCCAAGCCTGTCTGCCTAGCTCCAGGTTCTTGCACATTCTGTGCCCCTCAAGACATACCAGCAAGAGGCAGAGGATCCCCATGGATCCACTTATTGAAGCGGGCCCTCCCCATCAGACCAACCAGTCAGATATTTACTTCTTGGGTTCTTCAGTTGCAAAGGTGAGATACAAGGGGATACAGAGATGAGCAGATTGGGTTCCTGCCCTCACCAGAATCTGGCAACATGACTATGGCTGTCAGGTATGAACAGGAATTATAGATGCTGACACAGGAGGGCAGCCCCGAGGCCCTGAGGCTGCACCAAGAGGCAGGAGTTCCTGGGAAGATGGAAGTTATTATGGTCAAATGGCCTATCCAGAAACCTAGCTGGGAGCTGGAGAGTGCAGCCAGATCTAACACCAAATTGGGTAATTATCTGGTCGTATGTAGTCCATTGTACAAAAGATGAATGTTTAACTTAGTGAGAACCTGATTTAAGGCACAAAGTGGAAATAGGTTTGAAATACAATGTCTTGGGCTCTAGCCCTGCAACACTATATCATACACTCTGCAAAGGGGACAATAATTGTTTTAGAAAGTCCCCCAGTTGACAGTGATGCTTGCTGTAATTTGAGAACCACTGGTTTAGGCTGGGCACAGTGACACATCCCTGTAATCCCAGCTATCCAGGAGGCAGGAGGAGTGAAAGTTCAAAGCTAGCCGTGGCGACCTAGCAAGACACTGTCTCAAAATAAAATTTTGAAAGCTGGGGATGTGAGTCAGTGGTAGAGCACCCCTGAGTTCAATCCCCAGTACTGAAGGGAGAGAGAGAGAGAAAGAGGAGAGAGAGAGAGAGAACACCACTGGCTGAAGTGGTAGCCCTCTCTACCGAGCTGAGTCCTGTAGGGGGCCTATCAGCAACACCCGCACCATCATCCCACATAGTGCTCAGGCACAATGCTCAATGCCCCCAGGGGCTCCATCTTGTGGGACAAGGTAGACCTAGGTCCCATTTCAGTCCCAATCCTGACTGGTCAGGAGTGACACAGAGGATGGAAGGAGAGAGTACTTCCAACCCAAGTAGTCTGGGGAGGCTTTCAGAAGGGGATGGGGATGAGCCAGACTTGGTGGAATGAGAAAAGACCAGAGTAAAAGGCTGGGCACTCAGACTGAAGCGACCATTTGAGCAGAGTGCAGTCTGGGAACCTAGTCAGGGAGAGAAATGAAGTACACTCCTAAGTCTATGTTGCCCAGCACCATGTACAGGAGGGAGAGACCACCAGGGCCACATTGATCTTCTGAACGTCAGGCTGGTGAGTTGACCTTCTCTGAGCAAGCAGAGAGTAAGGGTCCTGAGCAGGAGGGCAGCCTTGTCAGAG
The DNA here is from genome assembly GCA_020662805.1 of Glaucomys volans. Taxonomy (NCBI): domain Eukaryota; kingdom Metazoa; phylum Chordata; class Mammalia; order Rodentia; family Sciuridae; genus Glaucomys; species Glaucomys volans. The sequence goes on from JAJEJO010000979.1 coordinate 604,467, forward strand.
CTGCCCTTCAGGCATCCTCGGCCACCCGCTAGTGTGTGGAAAGATGGGCCAGGGGAGGGCTCCGTCAAGATCCCCTTAGTCATCCTGCTGACCAGTCAGGACACGGAGTGGTGGTAGATGGGTAGGTGGCCACGGGCTGTGTCTCCCCACCCAGAAACCCTTGCAAAGACTCTGGAGGTTTGGGCCTGGCCAGGGGGCTGTGGCTTCTGTGTATTAGCTAAGGCTCCATCTGAGTTGATAATTCACTCCCCTCACTGTATAGATGGGGAAACCGAGGCTCAGAGAGGGAAGTCCACATACTTAAATGCAAAGGGCTTGGCAGCTACAGGACAAGACTGAGGGGAACACCCCCCAAGGCATGCTCCTTCCCTAGTCACTGCCCCCTCAGCTCTTGCACCTTACAATGCAGTGGATGGAATTTCTCCCAGTACCTTGAGGGCATTGCAGTCTTCTTCCAGCCCTAGGAATCTGCTCCTCCCTTTGCCTGGCGCTCTTTCTGCCCTCTCCTGGCCAACTCCCACTCATCCCTCAGTCCCAGCATGAGTTTTGCTTCCCCTACAGCCCTCCCTGGTCCTCAGTGTAAGGAGGAAGGGTCAGCATGTCCTCTGTGCCCCACAGCACCCCACACTACTGTCATAGGCCCCATCCCCCCATGATAGCATTGCCCTGCTAGTGAGGCTCTCCACAAGGACCAAGGCCATGTCCACAGGACCCTCAGCACCCAAAATATGCTGCATGCTCAATTTGTACCAGAGCAGAGGAATGAATGAAGACATTCTCAAGCTACTTCACCTCCATGTGTGGAGACCTAGTTGACCCCTCCTCCTCTGAAAATTGACAGTTTCCTGGAAAGAAGCTTCTCTGTCTCTGCTCCCTGCCTGTTCTGGGGCCCCTGAGTGGTGGGCAGTGGTAGGCTGAGCAAGAAGAGTCTTTCTGTGAGGTCCCTGATTGCTGTCATCTGCTGTGCTATTCTAGGGCACAATGCCTGTTGGGGCTGAGCAACGAGCTGGGGAAGAGTGTTGGGTGGGAAAGAGCTCTGAGATTAGCTGTCAGGGGCCCCACCCTCCCCTGAGTGTTTGCAGCAGTCTTGATTCAGACTGCTTTAGGTGCCCGTCAGTCACAGTCAGCCTTACATTACGAATTCGTTTGTTCAGCTTGTGATCGGTGAGCACCTACTCTGTCCAGACACCAGCAGCACAGTGATACCCCTTTCACATCCCCTCCCCAAGGTCCCCACAGTCTAGAATCAATAGAGCCCAGTTTTCTCCAAGGTAAGAAGCCCCAGAAAGAGTTGGTAAAAGGTGCAGGGAGTCTGTGTGGGACAGAAACTGCTTCTGACTGGGCGGATTAGAGAAGGCGGTAGCATCTGAGGAGATCTTAAGGGATTTAGATTAATAAAAGCTTCCAGTTATTAAGCTATCTCTCTGTTCCAGGCACTGTGCTAAGTTCTTGACGTGAGTCGCCTCCATTTAATTCTCACCACAGTCTTAGAAGGGGGGTAGGATTGTCCCTGTTTCACAGTCAAGGAACTAAAGGCTCAGAAAGGTTAAGTAACTTGCCTAGTTATACAAGACTCTGGGCAGAGCCAGAATGCTCACTGAGACCTGTCTGACCCTCAGCCTACAAGACTGACCTTCTGTATCCTGCTTCCTGTGTGGGCAGTGGCATTTTTATTTGGGGTGGGGGCGGGTACCAGGGATTGAAGTCAGGGACACTTGACCACTGAGCCATATCCCCAGCCCTATTTTGTGTTTTATTTAGAGACAGGGTCTCACTGAGTTGCTTAGCGCCTCGCTTTTCTGAGCTGACTTTGAACTCAGGATCCTCCTGCCTCAGCCTCCCCAAGCCTCTGGGATTACAGGTGTGCGCCACTGCACCCTGCTGGGGAGTGGCATTTGATGGACACCTGAGCATGGGACATGGAGGCAGGTCAAAATATGCACATTTGTTCTGCCTGGAATATACCACCCTGAAGAAAAGTGATAGAGGAAAATAGAGAGGGATGTTTAGGAGGAGAGCTCACTTACTGGCCCAGCACGTGTCCCCTGAGGACTCTGGCTACCACAAAGGAGAGTAGCAGCCTTTCTTCTATAGACATCCAGGAACCAAGGAAGGTTTCTGAATGGCAGCAAAGCATAGAGGCAAATCTGCCAGGTATTCCCTGCTGGCACAGTCGTCCTGGGGTAGAAATGGTGTGACCTGAAGCAGAGTCTGGCATATGATGGAGGGTGATGAGGGCAAGAGGTTTGGTGGAAGCTAAATGAACTTGACCTTTGAAGAAAGTCAAGAGAGATGTGGGATTGTCATGATGCCAAGGTGACTGAAAGATGGCACCAGGTGGAAGAGTGCTTGGGGAGAGGAGATGGAGAAACTGGATTTCCCCCTGTCGTGTCTGAGCTAATGCCTTCATATCCAGGGATGGAGGCAATTTCCTGGGGTGAGTCCTTTCTAGTCCCCTTGGCCTTGCTAACCTGGACCACAAGGACCACCTCACACCTCCAGCCCTTCCCCTCCCTACCCCCCATGCCTAGCCAGGGCTCTCCATGCTGTAGGTGGATTTGGAGGGAGAGCCTGGTGATCATGTGACTGTCGCTTGCCTGCATCAGAACTGCTAAGACCTTTCCCTGACGCCCAACATTGCTTTTCGAAGCCTTCTATTTTTATTTTATCTTAAAAATCCACATGAACTTGACATTCTACTACATTATATGTTTGTTTGTTTTAATACAAAAGTGCTGTTTTTCCTTACTAATGAGCTCAGCAGACCCTCCAGTAAGAGGCCCAGGACCATCCTGTGGCTTCCTACATATCTCAGTTGAGGGGCCATTCTTGTCTTGAGAACAAGGTGTCCCCATCCCACTACATTCCCCAAGATCCAGAACTTCAGAAACAACTTTCTCCAGCCTGGCTGAGGAGACAGGAAGTGGAGGCCTATTCCAAACAGGACAGAAGCTCTGGGATCCCCTCCTTAGCCCCCTGTTGGTTCCCTGAGCAAGAAGTGACCTAGCCCCCCCTACTTCAGGCCATCTCCACACTGGGTTCTCAAGGGTCAGGGCCCAAGACTTTGGCCCAGAGCCCAACCTTCCCCAGCAGGAAGCATAAGAGGGTTTGGGCAAGTGGCAGTGGCCTCCATCTCTGCTTTATCCCCATCTCTGCCTCCAGCAGCTGAAGAGATGATAAGATCAGAAGCTTCCATCTCTCCTTAGAGACCTTCCTCTTACTACACTCCCCTCATGTAGGCAGAATGTGGTTTGTAGATGAGTCATTTGAGGCTGAGAGAAGCTAAACTGCCTACCTATGGGCAGACAGCTGAAAAATTGTGAGCCCGAGACAAAGACCTGAATTTCCATATCCTCAGCAGCCACTCTTTTCTGAAACAGTGCTGCATCTTCCACATCTCATCTGTGCCAGCTCTAGATGTCTGTGCCCATGTTCCAACACTGGTAAGAACCCAGGAGACTGTGGTGTCTGCACTTTTGCTATACACCTGCCCGGCAACAGGGCTCTGCTCTGGGAACCTGTGCAGACATGGGTGCCTCCCTTACTCCCTGATCTCTACACACGTGTACCTGAGACTCAGCCCTGAGCTTAGGCAGGCACAGAAGCCTGGACTCCAGGGGCTGGACATCTCTTCCCCTGGCCTTGGCAGAGCCCCAACAAGGCCAGTGTTTCTCCCAGAATTCTGGCAGAGGGGCTAGGGGTGGTCATGGCCTTGGTTTGGGGGCCTGTGCCTTTCCTGCTCTCCAGTGGTGCAGTTGGGTGGCAGTGGATGGTGCTTCTGACTGGGCAGACGAGGCTTTAAGGCAGGAATATTTGTTGGTCTTGGTGCTACTAAATTTTCCTCCTCCTTCCTCCTCCTCATCCTCTTCCTCCTCCTCCTACTACTACTCCTTCTCCTCCTCTTCCTCCTTCTTTCCTCCTGGTACCTTGTTTGCCTCCACTCTTTGGTTCTCATCCTTAACAGTCCTGGCCCCTCTTCTCTGCTGGTTGCCGAGGTGCCAGGCATCAGTGGCTTTCACTGGTGCAGGGAAAGTGACTCTCTTTGAGGTTCTCTCCCTCCTCGGCCTCAGTGGAAGCCCTGAACTGAGGGCAGGGACCATGTTGTCTTGTTCAGTACCATATCCCTCATGCCAGTAGCCACCTGGCACATCAGAGCCTGTTGGGTGTGGATATTTGTTGGATGGATATAAAAGGACAAGACAATCCCAGGCACCAGGCTGGGACTCATTGGCCAAGGATCTGTGGCCCAGAGAAAACCAAAAGCCCAGCTGGGCACACACTCCTTTGGGAGACCTGTCCTATGAGCATCAGTGGGGCGGATACCTTACCGCACACTTCACAGATCAGTTCCTCTGTGCCCACTTAAACCAGCTGTGTTTTTAGTTTGGTTTCTTTCTGTCTTTCTTTCTTATTTGAACTTGGAGTCTGTAATTAACCTCCAATAGGTTGCAGTCACTTTGTAGGTGGGAGAGGACTGGGGAGGGGGCTGGGCTGCAGCCCGCTGGCCCAGGACAGTGGAAGACTTTGATGCTGGGCAGACTGGCCGAATTGTCTCCAGGTGTTGCCCTGCAAAGGGGACTGCTCAGTCTTAGTCATGAGGTGAGGATCATTAACCCTTTTAAGAGCCTGCTGCCCCTGCCCCTGTTTGCTGGGAGGGAGGCAGGGCCAGGTCTTCCCGGGCCAGGTTGCCCAGCCTTGTCCCGGGCGTCTGTCTTGCTCTCAGATCTCTACAGGTTCCGCACCCACCGCCCACTGTCGAGAGGAATGAGGTCAGGCTGGCACAGCGGCCCCTCCTGGCCTAGGGCTGGGATGTGGGGAACAGCGCTGGTTGTTGTTCTCTGCTGCTGTTTTAATGAGGTACTTTCTGGGGATGCTTGTCAGACAGAGACAGGCCAGATGCTCTGGTTTGGCACCAGGGGATAGGAAGCAGAAGCCACCAGATACCCTGTGGCCCAAATTGTGGCAACGTGGAATGTGTCCTAAGGTTTTATGGAACCTGTCATTGAGGGAAATCTTTTTGTGGAGACCTTGAGAGACCTTCCTCTTGTTCTTCTAAAGCTGTCAAAGGTGATCCTTACACCCCTATGCTCCCACGCCAGAGAACCCTGGTTCTAACTTCTGGTTAGCATAGATCCAAGAGGATGAGACCAGGACAAAGTAACCTCTGGGCTTCCTCCCAACCCAAGGAGTATGAGGCCTTAGTCTGAGGAGGATGTTCCAATACCCATAGACCTATCTGGGCCATCAATTTTCCACCTGCCCTTCTACCTGCAGGAAATTGGTGTCAGAGACAGCCATGGGGAAGGGTATTAAGAATTTCCCTCCCACTTCTTGTGCACATGGAGCTTCCTCTTGCTTTTATCTGACAACCCTTGTCTGTGTACTCTCCTGTGCACTGGACCTTTGAGAGTCTCCTCTCTCTACAGGGAAATATGCCTGGACCCTCAGTACTGCTATTCCTCCCTTTCACCACAAAGCTGAATTGATGGAGAAGTTTATTACAGTATTGTTCATCATAGCAAAACACTGAAGACAACTTACCAAATTCATCTGAACAATGGAATATTAGGCAGTCATTAAAATAATTTACAGCTGTATTTCTAGACTTGGAAAAATGCTTTTGTAATGTGTCCACTGGGGGGAAAAAGTGAATCTAAAGAATTTCAGTAATGTCTTGCAGGAGATATTTGAAAATATGAACAGTGGTTTTCTCTCCAGTGGTAATTGAATTTATTTAAATGTGTTTTTCTTTATCCTTACTTGTATTGTGTAATTTTTCTACAATAAAAGTGTATTTGTTATGTAACAAAACAATGACAGAGGGGGACAAGCTTAATTCCTGGAGGGCTGGGGATGATTACTCTATATGTGGCTAGATCATTTCTGTCTGGGATGAAGCACAAGAGCTAACACATAGTAGGCACTCAGTAAATACACATGGTATATTTACTCACAAGGGCAAGTGCCTGCCCACTGTGTTGCTTCAGCTCTTGTCCTGACAGATCCTATCTATCCCAGGAGGCCTGTTCTGCTTGGTTCAACTCTGGTCCCAAGACACTCTTGGGACCTGTCAGGATGCCCACACACTATCAAGGCATTCTGCGCCCTGGGCTGTAATAGAGACTTGCCAATCCCAGACCCAGCTAAGAGAGGGTGCCCAGGCCAGGGCCTGGAGCTAAACCAGGTGCCCAAGGTCTGTTGTGTGAATTTCGTCTGAGCCTTGTCCCAGATGACCCCAGGGGTTGGTACTTGATCCAAGGACTGGAAGCCACAGGGGGAAAAGTGATGGTGGCTCAGATTAAGAAAGAACTTAAAGTGCAGACAAGTAAGATCAGACCATTCCCCAATTTGTAAGCTGCTAATGCCTTCCCATTACACCTACAGAACAAATCCAGGGCCATGTTGGGGAGGTCACCTCAGTCCTTGCTGCAAAATGCCTGGCAGGGCTCTGGGCCCAGAAGTGAGCGTATGGAGGTCCCCTAGGCATTGTTTCAAGGGCCATCTGGTATGTGTTCTCTGTCCTGCCCTCTTAGCCACTGTCATTGCCTCCCACTTGAGGAACTTTGCTGCAAAAAAAAGCAACCTACAAGGTTTACCTGCCTTAGCTTTCAGGTGGTTCTTATGAGGAACCTTTAAGAGCTATAAAACTCTTTGGAAAGAACAGAGCATGATTCAAAGAAAAAAAGAAATAAACAAAAGAACATGGCATGATTATTTTTGTCATCTTTTAGATCATGCTGTCCAATAGAAATAAAATATAAATCTGCATACATAAATTAAAATTTTCTGGTAAGCACATAAAAAGTTATAAAAAAGAATTTTAAAAGCAAATCCAGACTTCTCATCTTGCCTTTCGCAATCCCATGCAACTTGGGTCCTGTCTGTCTCTCCAGACTCCCCTCATCTCACCCTTGCTTTCACCCTGTTCCAGCCACATAGGCCTCTTTTAGGCCCCTAAACTCAACAAGCTCATTCTTACCTTGGGGCCTTTATCCAACTGGACTCCTCACTTCCTGTTGGTGACTTGCTGAATGTCTGTGCCCCTCACACAAAGCCAAGCTCCCTAAGACCAGGACACGTATCTGCCTAGTTCACCACTGTATACCTAGCACCAGAACAGTGCCTGGCAAGGGGTAGGTTGATTGGAAAGTATTGAATGAATGGAGCCAAACCAGGTGCCCATAGTGAGCTGGCACTTACCCTCTTGAGTAAATAAACCATATGTACACCCCGAGTGCCTACTATATGCTAGGTCCTGTGCTTTGTCCCAGACAGAAACGATCTAGCCATAACTGGAGTAATCATCCCCAACCCTCCAGGGCACACCTCAATAGGGGTGTTTTGAAGCGAGTGGACTATCAAGAAGTGACTGTTGAGTCACACAGGGTCCACAAGGTGGGGTGAGCTCCTTGTGATCTGAAATACAATCCTGTGTTTTCCATGGGGTCAGGGAATGACTTTGGAGCCCCCAGTTCCTCAGGACCTCTGAATGAGATCATTCCTGCTACCCATCTCTGTGTGGTACACCCCCAGTCTATCACCACAGCCATTAAGCAGTGGCCGCTGGCTCAGTGCACAACCTTGCACCAGAACTCAGTCAAGAAACAAGGTGGCAGAGAGAGCACTGCTTCCTCCCAACAAGTGCTACCGCCGCCCTCCCCTGTGTGGCTGCAAGTGAGGTGGCCCATAGTGCTTGGGATAGGGGCGCTCCCTGGTGTCAGAACTGCAAGAAAGGTCAACACACTTTAGAACCTATGAAGAATTCTTTGTGTTCCAGTTCACAAAAGGGGAAGGGGGCTAGCTAGAGGTCACCACCAGACCAAGAGTTTAGATGACCAGGTAAAAACCAGAACTTGGGAGCAAAGGCAACTGCGCAGATGTGTTGTCTGTCACAGTAGCTGAACTGCACATTACACAGATGCGCTTTTCCATGAGAAAGACACTCAGGAGCCTGTTAAAACCACCACCTGGACAATTCTCACAGGTTCTGCTTCAGAATGTTCTCTTTCTAAATATCTGTGCTCAGAACTTAGAGGGAGGGCTGGGTGTGTGACTCAGTTTTAAATACTCTTACAGTTCTAGAAATGCCCTGGGCATCCACGGAAGTTTTGAAGCTCCCACGTGATTCACATTAGCATCTGGGTTTAAGCACTACGATAAGGCATGGCTGGGAACTCTGGAGCAGATGCAGGGCAGCAGGGTAGAGGTTAGGGAAGGATGCTGAGGCAGGACTCCAATCTCACCTAGAATAATGAAGTGCCTGAAAGTCCAGCAGATTGGTAGATTCATCTCTTAAAACGTCTGGGTGAAAAAAATAAAAGACAAAAAACAAAACGAAAAAACCCAGCATTTTAAAATGTAAGAAGTAGGTAACTAGGGGGAAGAAAAACATTGTAGCAAAAGGTTAATAGCCTTAATATTTCTAAAGAGCTCTTACGAATCAATAAAAAGATGAGCACTCAATAGAAAAACAGACTGCAGACATGAACAGGCAATTCCAGAAGAAGAAATACAATGGACCAATACACTTCTGAAAAATGTTCAGCCTCATCAGTAATCAAATAAATGCAAATTACAACAACAAAGAGACGTTATCTTTTGCTTAGCTAATTGGCATAGATTAAAGACACGATAATACCTCCCGGTGGGAGGGTGTGGAAAAACAGGCCCTGTCATTCACTGGGGGGAGTGCAGACTGGAGCAGCATTTCCAGAGGGCAATTTGGCAGTTCACAAAGCCGAGAAGACTGCATACCCTTTGACGCAGCAAGCCACTTTTAGGAAGATCGCCTTAGGAAAGAACTGTGGATGATAATAATGATAATAATAAAAGCTGACCTTTACTGAATGCTCTGTGCGTGCCAGGCTCTATGCGCATTATCTCATATAATCCTCACGGCCAGCATTCCATGAGGCAGGAGCTATTATTTATCACCTGTGTTTTACAGATGAGGAGACTAAGGTGTAGAAGTATTCAGTCAATGACCTAAGGACACAAAACTAACAAGTAGCGGTACCTGGATTGGAAAACACGCAGTGAGTCTAGAGCCACACCACCCTTATAGATGTGTCCATTGGACAAGTGTGGAGATGAAGCCACAAGAATGTTCCTTTGGGGATGTTTGTGATGGGAGGTGGGGGCATGTTGACCACCTCACAAAAGTTACATAAATTATGATACACCCACGCAGGAATATTATGCAAGGATGAAAAATAATTCGGTGGAAAACGTGTGTGAGTGCCAGGGGTTTTTTCATATGTGCTTTAGGAGATCTCTAAAAGGTTTTCAAAGAAACTGGCAAAATTAGTTGCCTCCTGATAGGGCAACTGAATATCTGTGCTCAGAACTTAGAGGGAGGGCTGGGGGTGTAGCTCAATTTTAAATACTCTTTTACAGTTCTTAAATTTTGAATTGTGAATATATTATCTATTAAAATATGCATATATCTATAAATATATACACATAGAAGTTACATTATAGAACACGTTCCACATAATTTTATATTCTTGAAATGCTGTTAAGGGATCCAAGAAAAAAGTTTTTAAAAAGGCCCTTACTTAAATAATCTTTTGAAGCCAATGAGGATGCTCCATTAGCCAAGTCCACCCCATGCTCCTCACAAACGTTTTTTCTCAAGTGATGTCTATTTTCATCTCTTCAGATACTTGTGTCTCATAGAATTCAGTTTGGTAAATGGTATTATTAATATTTAACACCAAGGTGAAAGGATTACATTGCTTTCTTAAGTGAGAGAAACATGTTACTGGCACTGACCATCCCATTTTGTTTAAAAATGTGTGTGTGTGTGTGTGTGTGTGTGTGTGTGCGTGTTCATTCTGTGTACTGGGATAATGGGTGATTTTGTTTACTTCTTTTTAGCCGACTGTGTTTTTTAATTTTCTAAAATGAACAAAATTGTTTCACAAGAATCATTGCTTAAGACATTCTTTTTTGTGGTACTGGGTGTTGAACCCAAGTCCTCACGCATGCCAGGCAAGCGTTTTCGGCTCCACCATGGTGCTATATCCCCAGCCCTAGGTAACACATTTTAAAAGTTTTCTTTTGAAGTTCTCTCTGTTCCTGTACCTCATGCCATTGACTTTGTACTTACAAGCAACAGCTCGGGGTTAAGTTAAAGGAGGGGACCCCCTACCTCTCTCCAGGCCCTCTCTGTCTACCTTTCTCCAGAGCCAGGCCTTGCCCATTGTGAGACTCTGAGCTACCAAGGAAAGGACCAATGACCTACACAGGGACAGCAGTCTCCACACACTTCTTGACCTTCACAGATCCTCCCTTCTGCTATTGGAAAAATTTGAACCAGGGTCTCCATTCCTCAAAGAGAGATGAGGCTGCAAAAGTGGACACTAACCTGCTACCAGCCCAACACATTGCAAATTCAGATTCCTGGGCTTTGGTCCCAGCTCTGTGGCTGCCCAGTTAGGTGGCTTTGATCAACTTTCTGAACCTCTGAGTCTCATCTTTACCATCAATGTCAGTATGACACTTGTCTCACAGAGCTCAGGGACCAAATAAGTGTGTGCACAACATTATTGCATGTCCTGCAAAGGGCTGCACTGGAGGAATTTATTATTTACCAGAACACTGGGAGCACTGGTTTCCCCTCACTTTTCTCAGAGCAGGGCACTTTTCCCCTGTTTTATTTTTAAGGCAGTAGAGAGGGAAGCAAGGAAGTAAAGAATTGGGCATGTTGAAACAGAATGTGTTTAAGAATAATGGGGACTGTGGTTGTGGCTCAGTGGTAGAGTGCTTACCTAGCATGTGTGAGGCACTGGGTTCAATCCTCAGCACCACATTAAAAAAAATAATTAATTAATTAAAGATATTGTGTCCAACTACAATTAAAAAGATATTTTTTAAAACATGAATAATGGGGGAAGCCTCTCAACTTAGCACTCACAGTTTGTGTCCCTGGTGGACCTGTGCCCACGAGCACAGCCCATGCCTGGTTACCCGGGTCCACCTCACCTATTTGCCAGCCCATCCTAATGGACCACATGCGATTCTCCCAAGCCACAGTGCTGCCTCCACCAGACTCACCTCTCCTCATCTTCCAATCTCATCTTTAGCTCTTAGCTGAGTGAACCCCAATCCCCAGGACGAGGATAGCTCCTCTGGGCTCCATGGTCACCAGACCACCAAGAACCACTCTGTGATAGCCAAATCAGATTGTAGTTCCTCTGCTAAGCTGGACTTTCTGGGAGTGGTAGCCAGGTCTGTCCTCTTGGCCTGCCTGTGTCCTCTGGGACAGACCTGAGGCTTAGGGACAGTAGAGATCATGAGCACTGGGACCATGATCTGGGTTGAACCCCAGTTCTGTCATCTTCCCTTAGGGAAGTGACTTCACCCTTCTGAGCCTCAGTTTTCCCATCTACAAATGGGTTTAAACACTTCAATAAGCTGATGAGGTTATTGTGAAGGTTTTATAAGCTAACATAAAGCTCCTAGTACCATGCCAAGTATGAAGGCAACTCCATGAACAGCAGTACACGGATCTCACTACAGACTGTAAATGCAGCCTAAGTTGAGCTAAGCAACGACAGCAGGAGCAAGGACTTCCAGGCTCACCCTCCCCTCCCCGGCCTGAGCTGCAGACAGTAGCCCCTAACTGCTTATCTCAGTGCTGCCTCCGCCACCACACTCACTGGCTTGGCTTGTACCCCACAGCCACCCGGCCCAAGCTGAAGAAGATGAAGAGCCAGACAGGACAGGTGGGCGAGAAGCAGTCGCTGAAGTGTGAGGCAGCAGCCGGGAACCCCCAGCCCTCCTACCGCTGGTTCAAGGACGGCAAGGAGCTCAACCGCAGCCGAGACATCCGCATCAAATATGGCAATGGCAGGTGAGCAACATCCATCAACCCTCTGTCCCACCAGCCACCCTCCCTTCTGAGAAGGAGGGGCTGAGGTGGCAGAGCCCAGGGGTGTGCCCCAGGCCGGGCACAGAGCCAGTGCCATCCCCTCTCTGTGTTCTGCTTCCTTGCCACCCCCAGCCCCCTTCTTTCAGTTCTGGGCCTTTCTGGTTATGGTGGCCCAGTGAATTGCACACAGCAGACAAGAATTAAGCAACCAGTGTCTCTAGATGGTTGGAGGCAATTTGATTGTCAGCTTTAACCATAGAAGTCCTTGTGAAGAAGTCCAAAAATTTCTCAAAAGACCTAGCACAGTATCTGAAAGCCCCCAAAATCTGGCAATTTGGGATGAAAGACCCTGCCTCCAAAGCACCTTTTGGGAGGTCACACAAGATGATGGGCTAGTTTCTCAGCTCAACAAGCTGTCCCTTGTCAGAGAGCTTAGTAAGGAGAAAGGGTTTTGTTGGTGTGAGGGGAGTCTGTGCTTCCTACAGTATGAGAATTGTCTTTAATCTTGAATCAGCACTCCAGAGGATGGACTCAGAAGCTCCCCAAGTCTCAGGCTGGCAGTTGGCTTCTCATCCATGTTGGGTTGGTCAGGCAGGGGGGCTTCAGGCACCAGGGGAGCCAGAATTCCATAAGCAGCCCCTCCTCTTTCTGCAGGCTAAACAGATTTTCCAGCTGACCTTGCTCTGTCAACTCTGTTATCTGAGGAGCACCCTGGCCTTCTCTGCCCCACCTGCAGAGGACCTTATAACTACTCCCTTTCTGGCTGTCATTTTTCCACTCACCTCCCACCACACGCAAATGAAAGGATTTTAGAGAATGTCCAGCCTGACCCACAACAGGAAGTGAAGGAAAGGAAGCCCAGGCTCAGGCCACATCTGGTTTGTTGTGTGGCCTGATGTGCTCGCCTGCCTCTGGGCCTTAGTATTGGGAACCTGTGCAGGAGGGGTAGGGGGAGTCACTGGACGGGCTCTGACCCTCGTGGTCTCTGACTCTCCTTCCAAGAGTAGAGGCAAATATAGAACTGGTCACCTCAGAAAGTGGCCCAGGCAGAAAACATGAAGTAATTTAAGAAGGGTTTGGTCTAGATTAAAGGTTTCTGGCTGACAGAATGCCACTTCCTAAAGAAATTGTGATGGCTGGGGGCAGGGTCAGGGGTGTTCCTGTATGTCCCCAATCTAGTGTTGTCAAGAAATTCAGGCCTCCCACCTGCTCACCTGAGCCTCCACCCCCAGCACCTTGCCCTGCCAAGACTGGCTCCAAGCTAGAGAGAAGACTAAACAGGCTTCTTGGAACTAGAACTGGTAGGACCCTGTCTACCTCCTATCCTCTCTGTCAAGAAGATGGCCTCTCCCCTACTTCACTGAGACAGTGGAAGTCAAGAGAGTGCTCATCCTCCCCCTCCACATTACTCCCAAGCTCAGCCCCCACTGCCCATCCCCATCCCCTCTACCCCACCCCACACCATGCTGGCCCCCAGGCTCCCCTGCACACATGTGTACACTCACCCCAGAACCATGGCCCCACCAGCTACCTCCTTTCTCTGGTAACTTCAGCCTTTCTCTTCCTCCTAGCAAACTCACTACTGTGCTTCTCTTCTTAATGCTTTCCTCCAGGGTGCTATCTCCTCATGCTCCTCCAGCTATCGCCCCATCTTTCTTCTTCCCTCCACCTCAAGAACAGTCGCTGGAAAGGTTCGCAGCACAGTGGCTGCACCCACCCTGCCCTGCCAGGGTCTGACTTTTCAGTGTTTCCCTGGCCTCTCCATGGCTGAGGCCCTTGAGAGACCCCACTGACCTCTGGCCTCCAGGCCTCTCAGCAGCCCTGGCACAGGTCATCTGCTCCCTTCACCCTGTGGACTCCCCCTGTTCCTCCTATGAGTGTGACCACTCAGATGCCATGATGCTGGCTTTCCTGTGTGTTGGTCTTCACTCCTCCCGCCCTCCCTCTGATGATTTCACCCTCTCCCATGGTTTTAAACATCTGAGGCTCCAGGCCTCCATCTCCAGGCTTGATGGCTTTTTCAAGAGCTCCAGACCCAGGGTACCAGCTCAGCATCAGACACCATCCCTGAATCACCCACAGGTGTTTCAATTCTGAATGCCCCAAGCCAGCCTCTCCACCCTGACCTCTCCAGCCCAAGCTCTGCCTCCTGTGCTCCCTTTCAGCTGTGTGCACCCAGCCTCCCTTCTGCCCAACAGCTGCCCCTTTGCCATGCCTGCAGGGAAGATCACATCTCTGGAAGGGGTGCCCTCTTCTCTGCCTTTGCACTTTTTTACCTGGCCTCTCTGCCCTCAGATGCTTTTCTGCCACTCTGCACCATTCCAAGCTACAGGCCCACTGTATAATCATCGCTGCATGCTATCCACATGCCAGGCACTCTGCTAGAGGCTCGGAATACATTGGTAAAGGAAACAACAGTGGCCCCTGCCTTCACAAGTCTCTAGTCCAGCTTTTGGTATAGAACCTGGAGGAAATCTTCCTTTCTTCAGAAAAAAAAAAAATGGGCCTTACATACCCAGTTTTGGAGATCCACAGACCCCTGTGAGTGCCTACAGAGCATGACTTTCTATCAGGGACACATATGTGATTGTTCATTTGTTACTTGACAGATCTGGAGAACCTGCAGCATACTGGGTACAGCCTTAAGGCTCTTCAGACCCTTCTGTCTGCACATCACTGCTCTCCTGTTCCCTAACTCTACTGCACTCCTGACCTCTGGTCTTTACTTTCGTAACTCTGGTCTGTTCCCTGTGCTTGTCCCTTCTGTCCCTGGCAAAGTTCTCCAGGGTTCAGCTAATGTCACGTCTCAGGAACACATGCCCAAGCCCTGCAGCTCTTGTCTCCTCCAACAGTACCTTAGATATGGCTTCACTGCGTTGTGGAGGGATCTGTCATGGCTAACATGAGAGAGACTCAACAATTAGCCCCCGTGCACTCTTCTCCCCTGTGGACCTGGTGGAGATCTACATTCATTGTTGAATTGATGAGACTCAATTGATGAGGCCCTGCAGGGCTGGGCCTCATCTCCTGGGGATAGGTCCCACTGGGGTTGGGCAAGAGGCCTTTGGATTTTCTCACCTTCTGAACCAAATGCTTCCTGGATAAGCCTCAGTTTCATCTGACAAATGGGTAGCCTGGTCCAGAAACAGCCTGGTCAGGTCTTCCCCTGGGTATGGTAGGCCCCTGAGTCTAAAGTCTGCCCCAAGCCCCTACCTGTCAGGGCCCTACCCATTGTGCTATTCTGAACCATCCTGTTCCACCTGTCCTGCCTCTGGGATGCCAGAAGTGAGTTGTTAGTGGTGGAAGAGTGGACCAGAATGGGAACTTCCTGTTACCAAGAACTCCTCAGGGTGACTCTGATATTGCTGCCACCTCTGCATGCTACGCACCCTCCTCCTGTACACATCTCTCCTAGCACAGGGGCCAGTGGTAGGAGGCTGCTTTCTGGAAAGCCCTTCTCTGTCCTCCCTGCCCGCCCTGCAGCATGCTCCGAAGCCCTCCTTGAATACACTCCACCTGCCCAGGCTGTGCTCGGTCTTAGGGTCTCTGATAGCCTGAGAGGCCCCCTCCACATTGGCACTGTCTGTCTCTGTGCCCACCACACTGCAACATCTGACCCAGCCTTCCTGTTCCAGCAGAAAACTGCCCCCCAAGCCCTGGGCACAGGGCCCTCCCCTGCAGAACCGCATGTTCCCTTATTTATGAGGGGCAGGCTGGAACAGGCCCCTCGGGCTGGCAGGGGGGTAGGTGCTGAGGAAAATGTGCAGCCGCCCAGATCCCATTCCTGCCAGCAGAGAACCAGCTGGGGAAGGTGGGGATGGGCACCCTCCATAGGGACAGACCTGGGTCAGCATGGTGGTGGGGCACCAGGAACACAGGTAGCATCCTGCTGCCAGGAAAGCCAGAGAGAGAGCTGTGCATCCTTAGGGACTGCAGCTGGAGCGAGGAGCGAGGAGAGAACATAGTGGTCCCAGGCCTGAGATACCAACAGAGCCCTCCTTCTCACCCACCCCAGAGCCTCTGTGTCTCTGGAACCCACCTCCCTGAGAGCCCTGTGTCCCCAGTAAAGCAAGATGCCTGTGACTGACAAATCTGGAGAGTCATCGTCACCCCTTTTCATTCCTCCAAGGGGAATCTTGGAGCCCTTCCTTAAAGTTCCAGCTTTCCCCCTTCAAATACGCTGAGCCTCACTCTGCCTTGTTCTGCTACATATGATGTCATGTAAGGGAAGCTCCCTTGAATGTGACTGCGAGTGACAAGGAGGGTCTGGCTCTGGGTTCCCTCAGGTGATCCCTGCCCTCCTGGTCCGGTGCGTCCGGAAGTGAGAGCTGCCTCGTCCCAGGGAAGCTGGGCTCTGTGGTATCTAATTAAGCCAGAGCAGGGAAGGAGATGCTGTCTCAGTCAGAGGGGCCTCCAGGGCTCTACTTAATGAAGGGAACAAACTTTAATTGAGAGAAGAGGGCTGTGGGCAGGCACCAAGCCAAGGAGACAAAGATCAGCTCAAGCCAGGAAGGGTAGGGCATAGTCAAGCAGCTGTCACCACACTAGTGAGGACATCATCACAGCCATAGGCTCTGTTGACAAGACAGCTTTGCAGCACTTTAGTCTGGGGGTCTTGGGGTGAGGATATCAGGGAAGAGGCCTATCCTCAGAGGTAAAGGCAAGCCTAGGAAAGAGGTCCCCAAAGCATAGGCACAGGTAGGGACTGTGTGCCAGCCTCTCTGCTCACCTGCCCTTGCCCTTCTTACCCCAACAGTGTCCTGGCTCTGTTTCATGTCCCTGGGGTTCAGGACAGCAACAACTCTACTACACCCTGTCCCATGAGCTACCACTCCTCCAACCCACTACACATATTCTGGGAATCTGTTGTTGTTGTTGTTGTTGTTTTTAACTCATCATTAAAAAAATAGATGACATTATATAGAGACATTTCCTCTGTGCTACTTCTTGCTTCCCCCTGGGGCCCAGGTTGGGGTCCTGGGCTTTTTCAGAGCTCTCACTGGCCCCTGAGAATTCTGGGACAGAAGGCAGGATGGGAACTGTGGACAGACCCTGGCACAGCCCAGGCATGCTGGGATAGGTGCAGGGAAGCTCTGAGAAGGAAAGAGAAGTTTGACCAGAACTTCAGAAAGAAGAGGGGAGCCCAGGCTCTGTACACTGGAGTCATAAAACCAGGGGCAGTGGCATGCAGGGACTCCACATGCAGGGACTGGATGAAGAGGGGACTAGCTTCAGATGCCCAGAAATGCCCCATGTCTTCACTAGCTGCAGCACCTACTTCGCCTCTGCCTTTACCTTGCCGGGTGACCTTGGACAGGTCAGGAAGCCCTCTAGGATTTAGCTTTCCCATCTATAGGAAGAGGCACCCAGTTCAGCCCCAGGAACAAGTCCAGGATCTTTTTGTTGTGCGAAGTACAAGTTCCTGGCACACAAAGACACTCGGTAAGCATTTGTCAAATGAATGAATAAATGAAACAAAAGTCCCTTGGAGAGTTCACAGAGTGCCCCTTAGTGGTAGGACTGATTGCAAGGCAGGTGAGAGCCACAGGTTTGGACTGGGATCTGGGCACAGGAGCCATCTGAACTTCTCGGAATAGCAGCTCTCCCAGGTACCTGGTGTGTCTGAGCCCACTTTCCGCTGCTACAATGGAGTGCCACAGACTGGGTGATTTATGAGCAATAGGAGTGTTTTCTGCTCACAGTTCTAGAGGCTGAGAGGTCAAAGATAAGGAGTTACATCTGGTAAGGGTCTTGCTGCACCAGAATATGACAGAAGGCATCACTTGGTGAGAGAAAGAGGATGAGGGGACTGAACTTGCGTATGTGACAAATCCATTTCCACTAAATCAACATTAATCCATTCATGATGGAGCACTTGTGACATCAGCCTCCTATTAGGCCCCAGCTCCCAACATCATCGCTTTGGGAATTAATGATCTTTGGGAATATAATCAAACCATTGCAGTAGGAATGGGTCCTACATATCCAGAGTGACAAGCGGCCATTTCCAAGGAAGGTTAAAGCAGCTGAGAATGAGGGATGCAGCCATGTGATGTCCTAAGGGACCTGACTCTCTTCCCCCAGAAAAATGTTACAAAGAAGGCCCAGCCTTAGAAAAACAGACGTGAGAATTCATAGATTTAGAACATGTGTGTAGCCACTAGCCCCACCCTGTGTTGTCCTGAGGGCCCAGGTCTCCCTCCAGCTCCCGGGGTTCAGCATTCCTTCTGGACCCCAGGAAAGGCCAACCTGAGGAATCTACTTTCTAGCCAACCTGCAAGGCCACTGTGGGTCTGTGGGGAGAGGTGACTGCAGGGAGATTGCTGGGGAGCGTTGGCGCCCCACCTCAGCTCATGCCTCTCCCCCTCTTTTCCCCTCCCTAACCAGAAAGAACTCACGACTACAGTTCAACAAGGTGAAGGTTGAGGACGCTGGGGAGTATGTTTGCGAGGCTGAGAACATCCTGGGGAAGGACACCGTCCGGGGTCGGCTCCACGTCAACAGCGGTAGGTGGCCCTTTGAGGAAGGGAAGGGTCCTAGAGGGTTTGGCAGGGTGGATCAGTTGCCCCCACCCCCGCCCTCAGGAGGCCTGCACATGCTCCGTCCTGCACTGACTCCCCTCCCTCCTGCTGTTGTCATATCAAACCCGAGATCTCAGCCGATTCAGAGAAATGCAGTCGAAGCATAAATGTTTAGCTTTGTTATCTGGGGCTGGAAGAGCCGCCAACTCTCATTTTAAATACCCTGAAAACTAAATATTTTGAAATCAAGAGGTGGGGGCGGAGGGAAGAATATTTTTAGAAGGCAATTATGGGAGGCTGGGCTGCCAGGAGCAGGGCTGGGGAAGAGGCAGGCCCGGGGCACTGCCAGCTGCTTGCCCGTGGCTGCTGCTTTTCAGGCACCTGAGTGCAGGAGGTTGTCTCCACTGGGCCATGGGCGGGAGGCCTGGGGCTTAGATCCCCCTGGAGCAGCCTCTTCAGAGATGCCAGACCTTCTCCCACAGGACATCCTCCCTCCTCGAAGACTTACATGGTCAGAACCTCACAGCGACCCTTAGCTTCTCTCTGCAGTGACAGATCCAGTTTCAGAGCAAAGGGTGCCTTCCTGCTGAGCTGTCCTCTCAGGCTCTGGTCCTCTCCCTTCACTGGAAAGTCACCTCTCTTCCCTGCCAGTGCTGCCTGTCCTCATGCAGTACCCCCTCCACTCTAACCCCAGTGCTGCAAATCCCACCAAGCGCCTTCCTTCTCCCAGCACCCACAGACTGAGCACACCATTCGGCCACCTACCTATTGGGATTTGCTTTCAGTCCAGCCAGACACAGAATCTAATCCTGTATTTATTGTCACCTGCCTGTTTTCCACCAGACTTCCAAAACTCCCCAAACCCATCAATATCTAAAAGAAAACTTGTAACATTCCCTGTCCCATGACCCTCAGATGAAAACCTAGCCAAGACCTTATGTGCCCTGTACTGGTGAGGGGCAGCCCTGTCCTCCCAGCCTCTTGGGCTCCTTGATCTCCCTCGCCATTACCCAGTCTGGATATTTCTCTTAACCACCTCTTCCATTCCAGGCCCACCTTAAGGGCAGCCCTGGCACAGGTTTCCTACTCACCTGCCTCAGAACAGAGGCCTTCTCACACACATTCATTCAAACATGCCCCTAGCCTGTGGAGCCACAGGCCAAGGACCTCCTACTCACCAATCTGGTGATCTTTCCAACTCTAACTGCGGTCTCTCCCTGCCATCCCATCCTTATTCCTTCTCCCAGGCAGCCTGCCTCCTGGACCACCCCAGGCCACTGCAGTGTCGCTCTCAGCTTAGGCCCCAGAGGTCTGGTAGCATCTTTTGAATTCGGGTCTTCGATCATTCCTCAGGTCCCATACTGTTGCTGAACTTTCTCTGTGGGTACCCCAATGGAGGATGAACCTCAGGAATGGGGAGAACAGGGACAAAGGGAGTTACCATGACAGCTCCTATTTACTGAGCCAGACTCCGCATTATCTCCTAAACCCTGACTCGGGCCCAGGATATATTTTAGAGGTTATGAGAAACTCAGAGAGGCTAAATATTTTGCCCAAAGTCAAACACCTAGTTAATGATAGAGCTGTACAATGTAAAATTCAAGGCAAACTTAGCCATGGAACTCCATGGGGGTGCGTCTAGCCTGTTTACCACTCTGGCCTCAGGGCCTGGCACAGTGCCTGGCTCATGGTAGGTACCTGGTAAATGTTATATTGAAGAACTTACAACCTGTTCCAAGGCCTTCACTGCCTCCTCCATGTCCCAAGCCAGGCAGAGTAGCAGTACGGGTATTTGCATCCCCACTTCTCAACCTGTCCCAGGCCTGGGGGGAGGGGACACCTAGCACCTGCCACCCATCACAGTGGGCAGACATCCTCAGATCCACCTTGGACTTGGAGTCTCCTGTTTTATTAGTCAAGACTTTCTTGGTTAGAACTGACAAGAACTCAAGTTAAACCTACCTTAAGGAATTCATTTATTGGCTTGTAAAACTTGGAAGTCCAGAGGTCAAACTGGCCTTAGAAATGAGAGTCTAAGAACAGAGAGGATGGGTCAGGACACTCTCCCTCTGTGTGTCAGCCTCATTATTTCCTGTTCTGAAATAGCTTCTCCCACATTGGGGGATGGAGTGGGAAGAGGAGGCCATGGCTGCACTCTGGTCCAGGCGTACATCATCCCAGCCTGCCACCTGTGTCTCCGGGTCCACATAGCAATCATAAGGATGGACTCTGATTGACCCTGCTTACATCATGTGCCCACTGGCCCTGTCACTTGTTCAGGTGGGAGGGCACCATCTTTGCGAGGCTTGTCTGCATGTACGGAGTGGCTACAGGGAGGCAGCATGCCCAAGCCATGGCCCTGTGGTACCACATGGAGAAACATCCCCTCGAGAAGTGCTATTCATGGAGGAAGAAGGTAGGGTTGCCATGCAGAAAACCACAGCCATGCTTGCTCTGCTGTACTGGGCTTGCGACCTGAGACCAGGGAAGGTTGCGAGGCCCTGAGATAAACTGCAAAGCCCCTTCAGGCTACAGCAGGCCTTGCTCTGATTCGTTTGGGAACCAGACAGTGGAGCTTTGGGCTGGGCCTGGAGGGCAGATCTGGAATCCAGTTGCCCACAGTGTCCCTTGCCTCAGTGCCTGTAGCCTGGCGAGATTTGATCTAGTCCCAGCTCTGTCATTCACCCCTGAGCATGTTGCCCCACATCCTTAGTCTTCAGTTTTCCCCTCATGAGGCTGATCTATTAGCCTCTTCCCCCGAAAATTATGAGATTCTTGGTTTGATGTTCAGGCTGATGTCCTGTGCACCTAACCCACATGCACAAAGAGTACACACCTCTTCTGCTGCTCAGTCCGTGGCAGGCAAGAGCCTGCTCTTAATGTGGGGAGGTGAGCAGGGCCACTGAAGATGACCAGGAGGCCCAGGTTGGGGACATTTTCACAGGCAGAGATGCCTGGGCTCTTTATCCACAGAATCCAGGAGACCTGCAGCAACCACACCCTGAGGAGGGGGTGGAGAGCTGGCTGCAGGCCGTGCCTGCCCCCCTCTGACTCATCCCAAGGTGGGTTGGCTTGGCCTGCCCAGGCCCCAGGGAAGCCAGAGTTACAGGGGCGGGGCATCAAGGAACTGCAGGCTGCGCAAGGGACATTACTCTGGCTCTTGGAGGGCTACTGCTTTCTGGTGGAGCCCAGTGCTCCTTCTCCAACCAGAGCAGGCTCTCCATGCTGTCACAACTCTGCCAGCTCATAAGAGGCTTCCGGCCTTCCCACGCTGGCAGGAAGGAAGAGTTAGCAGAAGTTTGTGAAACTTTCAACAAAGCAATCAGCTTAGTTCAACCACTTCTGAGAGAAACCAGCATCCTTGTCCCAGGTGAAAGGGAACTCAGGGTTGTCCTGGGGTAGCCATTCCAGATCCAGAATATCAGGCTTTGCCCCCAGAGGGCAGACAGTTTGATCTGGGGTATTACAGGACTATGGAAGCCCTGCAGAGAGCTCCAGGCTTGTCCCCTAGTTGGGGACAAAAGGCGAGCTGTTGGAACACATGCCACGCATGTGTACACTCCCACTCACATTCAGCACGGCCCTGCTCTGAGCTCTGAGTGGTTCAGTCTTGGCCCCCAGTAAAGTCCCTCACAAGTCAGCAAGCTAAAACTGGGCTCAATAGCATCTGCCTTTTTGAACAGGCCAGGGAGGAAAGACAGTCCACCTTGCCAAAGGACAGCTGGGTATCGTGAGAAGAGAACCAAGATGTATCAAGAGGTGTTGGGTCTGCATCTCAAAAGAGAAGCAAAGATTTTTCTATGAGCAAGGAAGAAAAGTAGCTGCTGTGGCAATGAGCAATGGGGAGATGGCTCCATAGCAGCAGCTGCCTCTCCATCCTGGTCCTTTCTTAGTCTTCAAAGGCCCTGAAGGACTCACTCATATGAAGTCACTAATGACTGATAATGACTTCCAGGGTTTGCCCATTCCAGATTCTTTAAAATTAATTTTTGAGGCATAATTTACATTTCATAAAATTCACCCTTTTAAATAAGTATATAATTTGGTGGTTTTTCCCAAGTCACCAAGTTATGAAACCATCACCACAAATTCCACAATATCTTCATCACCCCCAAAAGAAACGCCATACCTATTAGCATTGCTCCCTCCCTCTGGCCTCTGCCAACCATTAATCTATTTTATGTCCCTTTGGGTTTACTTATTGTAGACACTTTATACAAATAGATTTATATAATATGTGGCCCTTTCTGCCTGACTTCTTCTAGTTCATGTAATGTTTTTTTTTTAAAGTTCAGCCACATTATAGCATGAATTAGTACTTCATTACTTTTTATGGCTAAATCATGTTCCACTGTATGAATGTACCACATTTTATTTATCCATTCATCAGTTTATTATCCATTCATCAATTTGGATTATTGGGTCACTTGGATTATTTCCATGTTGGCACTATTGTGAATATTGTTGCTATGGATATTCATATACAAGTTTGTGTGTGTACTTAGGTTTTCAATCTCCTAGGGGTATAGCTAGGAGTAGAACTCTGGAGCACATGGTAATTCTGTTTAATTTTTTTAGGAACTACCAGACTACTTTCCAAAGCAGCCACATCGGTTTACATTCCCACCAGCAATGCATGAATCACCAATTTCTCCACAAACTCACCACTACTTGTTATTATCCATCTTCTTTCCAGCCTTCCTAGTTGGTGTGAAGTGTATCTCATTGTGGCTTTGATTTCATTTCCCTAATGATATCTCAGGAATATTTACATTTAATAGAAGATAATGCTTTAACCTACAGAAAAGATATCATCAGCTGAGAATACCAGACTAGCTCCTGGGCTGGCAGCAGAAGGCACTTTTATCCAAAGAATCAGATATTTATTTGCTCATTTATTGATTCAGTAAATTTATTAAGCACCTATTATGTTCCAGGCACTCTGCTAAATGTTGGGGTTTAGTGAAGCATGAAAGATGTGGTTTCTGCCCTAAGGGAGCTTACATTCTATTGAAGGAGCTAATAATGGCATGCCTCATCATTTAATTAGATTCAAATAAGTATTACAAGCAGAAGTATATGAAGCAGAGAGGAAGAATCAGGAAGGAGCCTGACAACTTGGGAAGCTGGGGGAGGCCAGAAGAGACTCATACTGGGAATGTCCTGGGTAGGAAGGCTCCTGGCTCATTAGAGGAGCTGGGCTGTGACCAGAAAGAAGAGTAAGAGGGGTCAGAGGTGAAAGGAGAGGTGAGGCACAGATTCTACCTGGGAGGAGGTAGGGCTTTATTCTGAGTGCAAAGAGAAGCTACTTCCATCATGGAAGGAATCAACCCAACTTGCATAGTTTAAAGATCACTGTGGCAGCTGGCAAGAAAAAAGTTAGAGATGAAGGCAAGAAGGTGGAAATGAGGGTAGGAAGACCAGTGAGGGGACCATGTGGTCATCCAAGGAAGAGACACAGTGGCCTGGAGGAGAGGAGGAACTTGGGGGACATGGATGAAGCCTCTTGAAGAGTTAAAAGTGGCAAGCCAGAGGGATGGAGGGTGGAGAAATAAAGGAGACATAAAAGATGCCCTCTAGGAGTTTGGTGTGTGCCATTTGCTTACTTACGGACAGAGGAAAAGCTGGAGAAGATAATTGGGACAGATGACTGGGAGCTCAGTTTTGAGCACGTTGAGTTTAGGGTGGTTGTGAGCCATCCAAGTTCAGGTGTCAAGGGGGCAGTCAGGGAGCCAGGCACAGGGCACATGCCTACAGTCCCAGCTACTGGGGAGGCTGAGGCAGAAAGATCTCAAGTTTGAGGACAGCTTCAGCAACTTAGGCCCTGTTTCAAAATAAATTTTTTTTAAAAAGGGCTGGGAATATAGAGCATCCCTGGGTTAAATCCATCATACTTAAGAAAAGGTGGGGGAAGAGGGAGCAGTTAAACCTTCCCACTTAGAATCCATTTGTCACCTTTGCTTCTCCAAACATGAGAGAACTCGGTCGAGAAATACAAATACGCGACGAGGGAGTCTAGAATTATTGCCTTGGGACATGCGTGGTGTGAGTGTGCCTCCGCAGCATGCACATCTCCCTGGGGTGTGGCTTCACCCCAACAAGAGGTGGACTATAGTGACTTGGGAAGGCCCTATCACTAGAAAGTGGCCTTTCTGAGGTGGAAAGGCCTGTAGTCATTGTTCTGCCATACCTTCTATGACCAGCCCCCACTTTGTCCTCCCTTTTTGCCTTTCTGGGGCCCCAGCCTCATCTCCATGCTCATGTGGTCTTGGCAGCCAGGCCTCAATGCACCGCAGCTCAGGGTCCATCTTTCTTCAGTCGTCATCTACCTCCCAAGGCCTCCTTGAGTACAGGCATGTATCTGTGACCAGCCCAAATGTGCAGCTGTGGACCCTGCCAGCAACCTCACTGCTGTCCACTGCTCCCTCAGTTTGGGAGGAATAACAATGAGGGCACAGCAACTGGCAGTCTGTGCCACCCATGAATGCAGAGGGACCCATGAGGGCCTGGCAGCCCCAGGCTGAGGTTTCTCTGGCTTAGCCAAGGCCCCCAGGATGACCCAGGCCTGTGGTCCACATTGTGTTTGCATTCATCTACTCTCAGCAAGCCTTGGTGCTGACGTCTTCTTTCACAGGGGACTGGGTAGCTGTCAAGATTGCACAACTAGGGGCCAGGAGCCTGAAGGCCTTGTCACAACGCACACTGTGACTCTGGATGGGCACTTTGCCATTCTCTTTCCTCACTTCTCCTTTACAGTGTAATTGAAGGGCAGGACAACCTCTCGGATCTGACCAGCAGTGGTACTTTATAACTTCAGACATGAATTACCTCGGTTATTTTTCTTCTCTGGCCCTTTCTTAGTTTCCTGGGTCTCACTGACCCAGAAGTGGGGCAGACACCAACATGAAGCTTCCTCCTCTCCCCAGCCAGCATGTGGGTCCCAGCTGGGTTTGCCATTGAGCTTGGAGGAGACCTCAGCAGGGATGGGGCCAAGGATGCCAGCTCTGTGGCCCATGTGCTGGGGAGGGGAAGGTGGGAGCTGGCCCTGTCCGCTGGGTTTTATCAGTGAGCTCCTCAGACATATACAGAGGCAGAGCTGTGTGTACGCTCCCAGTCCTCCACGCTCCATCTGTCTCCCTACATGTCTAAACACTGAGGGCGCCAAGTGCCTACCCTCCTCCTCTCAGCCCCTCCCATTGCTGAGGGGAGCCATGGAGACTCAATACCCCTGAGGAGATAGGGCTGGACAAGTCAGGATGAGCCATCTCTGACAGAAGGCTACTTCTGGGTGGAAATAAGAGGCCCTCAGAGCCCCCAGAGAGCTGAGCAGGGAGCAGGAATCCCTTTTGGCAGCCCCATCTAGATACACAGCATAGGGCAGTATCTCACAGATGAAAACTGACATTTGATGAAGAATTTTCACTTGAAACCAGCTTTCCGCATGCCCTCCCCTGATGGGGAAGAGCTTTCTTTACTTTGATTTTTTCCAATGAGTCTGCTAAATCAAACGTACAGTCTGGGTCAATAGCCTCAGAGCCCAGTCTTTCTGTCAGTCAGTTTTCACATCCCAGCTGCCCTGATCCTCCTCAACCCCATCTCCTCCCCAACAACCTGAAGCCCATGATTTACAGTCTGGGCCTTCCATGACCTGGAGGCTCCCCCAAGAGGCAAGAGCTGATGAGGCATGATAGAAGGGGGGCTGCCTGGTGTGGGGGTATGTGAAAAGACCCTAGATGCTTCTGAAGACAAGGCATAGTGGCCTTTGTAGCATTCTGTCCACCCCTGGGAGGAAATGGCAATGTCCCAAAAGTGCCATTCCTTTCAAGTCCCTACCCCTTCCAGCCACCCCCAGGTCACCAAAAGAAACTGAACAATAAAGGTAGATGCAGGTGTCTCCTCCCGGCACCATTACCCAAACCAGACATCAGCATCTCATCTACTTCCTGGAACCCCCAGGAAAACAGAAGGGAAGATGTGGAGGTGGGCCCTGATTCCAGCAGAGGAAGCAGTTTCTGCGACCTTCTCACCCACCTCCAAAAAATGAAAACCTTTTAGTGGTTTGCCCAGAGCATGGGTGCAGGGTCACACTGGGCAGATGACCAGAGGTTATGGTGGCCTCCTATTTGCTTTGTTGGCAACCAAGAGGGACCCCTAGACCTCACCTCCCTAGTCATGCCTGCAGTCTCTGAAGATCTTCCAGTTTTGAGATAAGCCATGAAAGGCCATGAAGAAAGTGATTCCTCACTGGGACCTAGAGGTGGTCTCAGTGGGTCACTGGCATATGTTTCTCATACCTCCAGTGAGCACTACCCTGTCGTCCTGGTCGGGGCATGCCCGGAAGTGCAACGAGACAGCCAAGTCCTATTGTGTCAATGGAGGCGTCTGCTACTACATCGAGGGCATCAACCAGCTTTCCTGCAAGTAAGTGACCAGTGGGGTCAGCATGGGGCAAGAGCAGGGTAGGAGATGCTGGGGCAGAAGTGGAGGGCTCTAGGAAAAGTGTGCTTCCAGTCACTGGCAAGGGGTCCCCAAAGGGTATAGACAGCAAGGTTTGCCCCCCTTCCTAACTCTTTCTGGATTATATCAGGAAGCATAAGTCCCAACCCCTCTGGAACATAAGAAATGTAAGGGCACATGGGCTCCTGCTGTTGCAGTGTGCTAGGCCCCTCCCCACCCTGTCTCCTGACACCCACCCTTTCACCAGTACCCTTTAGGGAGATGGGGATGCCAGTCTAAGGCACTGGGCTTTCTTTCTTTCTCTATCGCTCTATTTTTCTCTCTCCTCCTTCCCCATCTCTCAGCAACTCTCCAAACTAGTTCTGTCCCAAGCTACATTTTCCCCAGCAATAGGAACCTGGCAGGGTCAGGCAGGCCACAGGCTCCCAAGCCCTTGGCTCCTGAAGGTCCTACTCCTAAGGTTTTAAGGGGAGGAGAGGGATCTGCCCAGAACCCCTTGAATCTGGCTGCTCTCAATGCCCTACAGCACCCCAGTGACCAAATATGCCCGAGTGCTGTCTGTGCCCATTTAGCCCTGGCCCCTCTCTATGAAGTGAAAAGACACCAGCAGGGACACCATTGTGGGTGTTGCCCAGTGGAGGAGGTCAGGGTGGCCCCAGCAGGAACTCCCAGGAGCTCAGAACCACCCACTCCCCATAGCACACAGGGTAGGCGGGAACATGGCAGTCAGGGAGTGCTTGTTCAGGCCTAGCAGGGTCTTCTGGGAAGCTGGGCCCCCAGACCCCATGGAAAAAATTTCTGGTGGGCCTGAGAGGAGGGGGAAGGGACTTGGGGAGGGCAGCACAAGCTCTGGCCAGATCTTGGGGAGGAGTGGGTAGGGGGCCTAGTGAACAATTTGGGTTTTTCAAAGCAGCCCAAGTCTAGGGCCCTCGAAAGGTGCCAAAGCTGCCCCATTATTATGGCATCTGGGCAAAGACCACCAAAATACTGATGGAAATTCAGAGAGGGGTCTGAGCTCCTGTAGACAAGAGAAGACTCAGCACTTCTAGTTTTCCTGTCTCTGGCCTCCCAGGCCCGATCTACATCCTCCTCCTTGGCTTCAGCCCTTTCTAGGAATATGGGCCTGGCAAGGAGACTTTGAAAGGGACTTTTAAAGTCCCCTCCACCTAACCATGTGGTCACAAGGGTCCACACCTCTTCACACTCATCCTCAAGGTGGGGTTGCTGGGCTACGGTGCCAGGCGGGACTGTGGCTTTAGCCCCCGTTGGCCTCCTAGGCTGGCTTCCTCCCTGGTCCCACCCTTCACCTGCTACCATCCCCTTCCCACCCTCCTCCCATCCCAAACCTCTGGGAAGAGTCCCAAGAGCAACAGCAGGTCCTCCAGGGAAGTTCTTAACCTGGCCTCCACCCTCAGCCTTCCCTGCTTCTTCCTCTGAGAGGCAGACACATTATTTATAGACCCTGGAAACGTTCTAGCCTTGAAAATGCTCTGAGCTCTTTGGACTAGACCTACTTCAAACTCATAAGGGCCCTGGAATACCTAACAGGGATGGCCCAGTCCTGCATCCCCCTTTCCATGTCCCCAGACACCAAGTCTTTCCTCTTCCTTAGCCCCTTGGACCCTTGTCCCTCAAATGGATCCAGCAATGTTGCTAAAATCAGCCCTGGCTCCAGACAGGGAAGACTCAGCCCCCAGGACAAGCACCAGGGCTGAGCAGAGCCAGCTCTGGAGCCCAAGCTCTAGTCTTGGAGTTTCATGTGGGAAAAGAAGGAATGAGATATATAGGTACCAGGAGACCCCACCAGCAAGGCTGCACCCCTAGGAGCCCAGGTCCTACCTAAGTCTAAGGGGCATAGAAGGCAGGAGCCTGAGCTTTGTGAAGATGGTGGGTGCCTGTTTCCCTCCCTACCAGGACAACTGGGCTTCACTGCTTAGAATTTGAACTTGGCACCCAGAGCTACCCCCTCCCCATTTCAGTGCCCCCTGGGTCAGCCCCAATCAGGGCTCATGGATCTGACTTTCCTGGCTCCCTTTGTCAGCTTGAAGGGAAGAGGAACATCCCTGGCTGGGATTGAGGTCCTCTGAGTTGTGCTGGAGAAGGGCAGGGGGGAGGGGGCCGGGCAGAGCCCAGAGGCCATTCTGGGGGTGGGCAAGTTGGGAGGGAAGGGGGGCAGGCCTCTTGGGATTCCTGATGACACCTGAATGGAATAAAAAGGAAAGAACTTAGGAAATGGAACTCACGTCTTACCATTTGTGCTGTTTGTTTACTTTTTATTTTGATTTTTTTGCATTTCCGCTTAGCTTGGATAATGAAACTACACTGGTCAGTTTCATTCCAGTTTCTATAAAAATCAGTTTTCCTTCCTGGTTTTCTTACACTTGTTGTTGTGTATTGGTTCAAGCCCTACAGGGAGTGTTGGAAAGCAGGCACACTCCGTAACCCTCCTGTTTTTCTGGAACTCAGTGCCAAAAGAAACAGTGTCACTGATACTGAATTTTGTTTTAAAAAGAAAACTTAGGGGGATTTGAAAATGGGGATCCAAATCAAGGTGACCGTCTCCTGTCTGGCCCAGACAGGGGCCCCCACACTTCCTCTTGCTGCTTTCTCCTCTTCTCTCCGTGTGTTTGTTGAGCACGGTTGGTGCGTGACTCTTGGGGACTGGTTCAGGGGATGATGACAGAACAAGACTCTCTTTCCAGCCCTGTGCACATACCAGTGGCATGCCTCCCTCTCCCATCAGTCCATCCCCATTCGTTCTGCTCCCTCCAGCCCACCCATGTTCAGGCAATTCTCCCATCCCACCCCATCTGCCTGCTCATCCTCACCACATCTCCGCCCACCCCTCATGGACTCTGAGACCCTCGCTCCCTCTGGTGCCTGGGGCACACCATCATCCTTCATCCTCCTCTCTCCCCAGGTAAGGGCAGCACACATGGCATTATCCCCAGGCTACCAAAGGAGAAATTGAGGCCCGGGAGGTGGATTGGGGGAAGGGGAAGGCAGAGGTCCTCACCTCTCTGTCACCCCAGAAGCAGCCCGTGGGCTCTCCTCTCTGCCCCCCCCTCACCCCTGCTCTTCTCCAGCCCTGGGTACCGACCTTCCCAGTGTCATAGCTGGTGACTCAGCAGGAAGGGCTGGGAAGGCTGCTACCCATTGCTCCTTCTGATCTGTCCTCTGTGCCCCTGAAATTCAGAGGGTCCATCCCTGTTTAAGTGGAACCCACAAGCCACCAGCCAGCCACCCACCCACACTGAGTTCAGACTCCCACCCTGGTTGATAGGGAATGCACACTGGTCTTGGGGACAGGTTAGAGAAGTGGAGGCCTGGCTCACCCCCAAAGTCTGCCCTAGGGAGACTCCAGCCTTAACAGACAGGACAAAGGAGAGGGATAGGAGTGTCCAGGAGCACCCTGAAGGAGCTAGTGCCCCAAAGAGCATCATCGACTACCAGTCCTTCCTGCCTCTCACAATGCCCCTCCCTGAGGCCATACTTTGTTCAGAGAGGAGAAACACTCTCAAGGCAGGAAGACTAGCACTATAATTTTGCGCCATTCCAAGGTGTGCATTTGTGTTATAGACTGTGTCAATAACAGCCCTTGGGGTTGTGCAACTAAGTGGCCATGAAGGATATGAGGATGCAGTCAGGGAGTTCAGACTGTATGTGGGATTGAGATACAGTAGGAATATACTTAGTTGTCATTGGTCTCCAGGGGTCATAGGACAGCAGCCCTGCTAATTAGCAATGGGAATAACTTTTCCCTTTGTCCCCTCCTGCCCCTGCACTCCCTTTTCTCTCTCTTACAACACACACACACACACACACACACACACACACACACACACTCATATACATGCATACATACACTGGGTTTACCTGACTCCAAGAGCCAGGTTAATCTCAGACATTGCACACAGTTAAACCTATCTCTTTTATTCTTTTGTGGATTCCAAGAGTTATTTTGGCAACTTCCTGGGTCTTTATCCTCCACCCAAAGGTGCTTCTGTTTGAAAAAAATCACTTCTCCCCCTCTTGTCCCCATCCCCCACACCAGTGTCCAAAAGCTGAGGAAGAAGAGCTGGAGTTGGTTGGAAATCCTTAGCCACTATCCCCATCTCCCTTGGGACAAAGGCCAGGAATTAGAGAAAGATGGATTGATAAGGGACCTCATTCCCTGAGCCACCCTGTTCAACAGAATCAGCGTGCATGCCTGTTGCCCACCCCCAACACTTTCCTAGAGCCCTCCCAGCCCCTAACCCCACCCTGGCCCTGTGTACCTGCACACACCCCTACCACTCAGAGACTACCTCTTATCTCCCCAGAGAGCTGCCATCACAGTCCAGAGAAACAAGCTCTCTGCCCACCAACCACTCCCATTCCCAGTCCTCTAGCGTTGAGGCCGCAGGGTTCCATGAGTATCTGTCAAAGCTAGTGGTCACTGCCCACTATAAACCCCAGGGGTTTCCTGAATGGTTGTAGACACTAGAAGGTGAAGGGGCAGAGCACACTTTACTTCTTGAGGAAGTTTAAATTGATTCATGCTGAACAGTAGCCTATCATTATCTAATTTCCTAAGGAAAAACAGGCCAATACAACATAGGCCCATCCCTAAGTAGGGCCATGTGAAGAAGGGGTCAGTCTAGCCCTGTTCATAAGCTTCTCCTCAGCTCACTGGCCTTGCTGAGGTTCAGAAAAGAATAGGAGGCTGCCAGAAATCTGCAAGACTGAGACTGGCTTAAGGGGAGAGGTGGCAGCCAGAGAGCAGAAGGAAGTGTACCTTGCGGGTGAGGATAAGGTCAGGGACATGGGAGTGGGTGGTGCCTTGGAGCTGCAGGAAAGGCAAGATGGAGGAAATATGTAGGGCAGAGTGAGGCTGCAATGGAAGAGCAGGTCACAGGGAAAGGGCAGGAATGCCCAGGCTGGCTGCCAGCAGGACCCTGATGTGCAATAGACTTCCAGGTCCCCCAGTGAGCCTGCTCCAACCTGCCCCTGCACTCAGCCTCAGGAAGGCAGCTTTGGGACACTGGTAATTCCAGCTCCCCTCCAGCTTCCCCTTCCCCTAAGCTTTCCCCATGTTTATTTTCTAGGGCACCCTTCCCCAAACTGTGTTCAACAAAGGTTCCTCTAAAAAATGCCTTCCACGGTCAAAAAATTGGGGACGTACTGGAAAGTTCAGCTATTTCCTCCTATAAAATTTTTATAACCTTTCATATGCTAATGTAAGCTGCAATTCTATGAGGAGCCCTGGGAATGAATTTCCTAAACTTATTTGGCCACAGAACCCTCTTTGAGAGAATAGATCAGACATCTTCTAGGTCACTTTTGTCATGGACACACAGTCTGGGAACAGCCTTCCAGAGTTCTGCTTTGAACTTTCTGGGAGTTTCATGTATGAGAAAACCTGCCCAGGGCCCCAGAGAGAATCCTCCACCAGGGCCTGAAGGAGTGGCTCCCAAGAACTTGGTCTCCCTTAAGGCTGACTGCCTGACACCAAGGGGCTGCAGTGCTGGCTTCATGGGGCACCAGGCAGGTAAGAAGGAAAGCTCCTCGACCAGGACAACTAGGCAAAAACCTCCCACCTTCCCCCTCCCCACTTCCCTAAATCATCCTCCTCCCTGCCCTGCCCCTTCCCACCACCCACGGAGCCACATCTATTAGAGAGGTTTATAAGATTTCAGAGCCCTCCACCCAGCCCCGACTCCAGCCCCTTCAGCTACAAGTGTGACCCCAAGTGCCTGACTTGGTTTTTCTCATTCATCACTGAGCACTTTGATTTCTAACCTTAGCCTCGCGGATGATGCCAGTTTGTTCTGTGATTTTTCCCCTTTTCCTTCTCCAGATGTCCAAACGGATTCTTCGGACAGAGATGTTTGGAGAAACTGCCTTTGCGATTGTACATGCCAGATCCTAAGCAAAGTATGTTTGAAGATACAAACACAAGTCCCTGCTCCTTAGAAAGCTTCCGGGTGCAGTCCCCCCAATGTAGGGCATAGGGCCAGGGGTGTTGGTTGTTTTGATCTTTGGCTGTTTTGTTTTGTTTCTCTTTTCTTTTTTGTATTTTGGTTTGTTAGTTCTTTTGTTTTGTTTTGTTTTGCTTTGTTTTTCATTTTTGGCCTAATCCTTGGGTTTAAAATTCAGGGCTGCAGGTAAGGGGCAGAGTGGCCAGGCCAGTACAAATGGTAACGGTGGCAAGGAACCCAGCTGGCATTGGCAGGAGCCCGTGCCGGGGTGTTGCAATGCCTGTGTCTTGCTATCCTGGCTCTCTCTTTCTGGTTTTCTTTCTTTTGGTAGGTGTCCTGTGGGATACACCGGGGACAGGTGTCAGCAGTTCGCAATGGTCAACTTCTCCAGTATGTCTCTTTCTTCTATTTCTTCTCTTCCCTGGTG
The DNA here is from genome assembly GCA_020662805.1 of Glaucomys volans. Classification (NCBI taxonomy): domain Eukaryota; kingdom Metazoa; phylum Chordata; class Mammalia; order Rodentia; family Sciuridae; genus Glaucomys; species Glaucomys volans. The sequence continues at coordinate 637,707 of JAJEJO010000979.1, forward strand.
ACTGGCAATCTCCCCCTGTGGGAGGGATGGGGCCTTCTTATCATGACTGGGAGGGAAGTGGGGGTGTCCCGTGCTCCTCTTAGTCCTCAGTGCTCACCAGAAGCCTGTGCAGAGGAGAACGATATACCCTCTGTCCCTCCAGCATCCATCAGCTACACGGCTTGGGCATGGTCATGCTGAATTCTCTCTGCAGCAGCAGGACCCTGCTCAGGTCTCTTTTCCACTTCTGGGGTCAGACAGCCTGGACAGAATGGGAAGAAGCATTTACAGAGCCCTCCCTGGCCTCTGAAGGCTGTTTGAGGGTGTCAGACTGATGATGGGTCTGGGCAGTGAGTGTGTGCAGGTGTGTGCAGGTGTGCTTGAGAGAAAGAGAAGGTCTCAAAAAACTATTTTCTGGTCTGGCCAGAAAAATGTTGGTTTGGGGTTCAGAGACCAGAGTGGGGAGGAGAGGAGACTGAGGAAAGCAGGACTCGGGGCAGTGGTCTCCATGGAAGCCAGAGGACATTTGTGTGGCTATAGGATAGGGTGGGCTGGGGATTGCTCAGAAACTAAAAGATAAGGTGGGGGGCGGGTGAGGAATCAAGGGGTCATTGGTGATTCTCCCCAGGACGTCTCTGGTCTGAATCCACATCCAAGATTTCATTCCTTTTCTTTTTTCCACTTCTGAGGTTGGAGCTCTCTGGTTTACTTAGTTTATAAACCGAAAAAGAAAAAAAGTGAGCCCTGTGACTGACCCAGGGATGCAGCTGTAAATGTGAAGTGTTTATATTAGGGCCTGGGAGCAGTTCCTTCAACCACCACCAGGTGGAGGTGAAGCAGAGCAAAAAAAAAAAAAAAAAAAAATCACTGGCTGCCCCCAATTTGGTCTGGGGTCCAGCGGGCCATTGGCCTGCAAGGCCTGAACCATGTTACCTATTCTATCCTGAAGAGCAGACTAGGCCCCTGCCCATCCAGTCCTCCCCAGGCTGGATGACTGGGTTCAATAAGGAGTTGAGAACTAGAGCATCCAGATGGTACCTGGATGTTGGCAAGTAAAACTCTAGGAGATGCTAAAGGTAGGACCCAGGGGAGCATTTAGGTAGCTCATGGAGAAAAAGAGTTCTGGAGCATAGGTGTCAGGGTAAGGAAATGAACCTTCCCAGGCCTTCTCAGACCACATCATGAAGGCCTGGAAATTTATTCCCTACCTTAATCCAGGAGAAGATTAGGGACCCCAGCAGTTGGGGGCTAGTGGTCCTAGATGGTCACCTGTCTTCATAGCAAGGGAGGCAGTGCTCTCCACAGGCCCCAAGGGAGGAAGGCCTTGGGGACAAGGACAGAGCATGTAGGCAGGACATGTGGCCCAAAGGAATTCTCTAGAATCTAGGCTCTGGAAGAATTTCACAGGTCCAGTCTATGTAGAGAACTGAAGGGCAAGAGAGGGCAGAGCTGACAGGCCAATCATGGGCCAGGTGAGAGGTAGTGAGGGTTATATTCCTTCCCACCCTTTGGCCAAGAGCCTCTCTGGCTCATGGGACTGTTCTGGACAGGCAGTCCTGGCCCCTCCTGAATCAGAGCAGCAAGGCCTCCGGAACTCGGGCCACTGTCCAAGGCCTCTCTGCCAGCTGGGCTGCTTCAGCTTTCAGCCTGGATCTGCTGAGAGGGTCAACAGAGCCCCAGGAGCCCAAAACAGCCTGCAAACGCAACCCCTGATCCTCCTGCCTTGTCGTCAGTACCATTACTGTCACCTTTCTGTGAAGGACTCATGCTTCTCCAGCACTTTCCCGCAGAGTCCTTCATGTGTGCCTCTAGAAGATAATGACTGCAGAGGCAGTGTGATGTGCTCAAAGAAGTGGCCAGCTTCTAGTTCCAAGAGACCAGGATGAAAATGCCAGCTGCCCAGCCTAGTAGTTCCGGACCTTGTTTAACCCCTCTGGAGTTGTTTTCTCATCTGTAAAATGGGGCTCACATTTATGCCTGTTGGGCTGCTGTGAGGATGTAGCAAAGCAAAGCATGTGTGGGGCTCAGCAGAGAGCCTGCCATTGTCACTGGAGTGCACTTTAGTACTTGTCCCAGCTAGAGTTGGCAAGTAGAGGGCAGGAGGAGCACCGGCCCCCTGGAGGCCACCTCCTAGCATTCCAGAGCAAAGCACCTGACCTTGCCCAGACCACCAGGAACCAGGTTACCTTTCGCAGAGAATAAGGAAACAGAACCTATAACCCAAGTAGCACTTTGAGGCTTCTCCTTCAACTGACAGCCCCTCGTATCCCCAGGAGGCAAAGCTTATCCATACATACACACACACACACACACACACACACACGAACCCATGAGTATGCACTCACCCCTGCACACACACATGAAAACACAGGAGCATGTGCTCACATGTGCACACATATCACTGCCTCCTTGTCCAGGCACCTTATGACCATGGGTCATGGGATATGTCCAGGATAAATAATTTGCATATTACCTGAATAGCTTGGCCCTGCTGGGAGTCCAGCATCAGGTTGTCATGGTCACTGGCTAGTATGCAAATTTCTGGCCAATAGGACCTTGCTGTGACTCAGTGGCGCCACCCCATCCTGGCTAAGTGGCAGGCAGTGAACATGAGTTAGAGACTGATTTTTTTGCTGGGGCAGATACAGCTATAGCCCCCTCAGAGTCCTTCTCCATGCATCCCAGGAAGGTGGCTGCCTACCTGGTGACTGGCCAGGCCCTCAGTGATCTCACTAATCACGCTATCACTGGTCCACCCTAAACAGTACTAGCCTTTGACTCAAAGAGCACACCATCAGAAGCCCTGGAGGCTGCTGCTGCTGCTGCTGCTGCTGCTGCTGCTACAGTTTGGTTTGCAGAGGAGTGACACAGACGAAAACTCTTAAAGGGCTGGGAGCCTTTCCTTGCTTCTCCAGGACTAGCCAGAGAGGCCTAACCAGAGACTCTATGGCAGAAATAGCCATAGTATAGTCCAAAAAGAACAGAGACTAAGCCTCCAGTCTCCCTTCCGTTTTCTGATTTCCTGTGTGACCTTAGGAAAGTGTCCTGGAACCACTTGGCCCCAGTTGCCTCACATAATATAACAACCTTGTCCAAAAGTGGGGCTTAGACCAGCTCTTGGTATCCAGGAGGCCATGGTCAAGCCACATTCCTCTCTCCAAGGAGCATGACTGGAGATCCAAACAATGTGAATGCTCTCGAGCTGCTGGAGGGTTCTGGGACCCCAGAATTAACTATTCAGTGAAATATCTGAGACCCTTGGAGTCTGTCAAGATTTTACATCAACTTGCATGGCTGGCAAGCTCTTGGAACCCTGGAGAGGAGAGGACTCATGTTTGAAGGGCTGGGATCAGTGCTTCCTTGGTGTGTCCCTGAACAGAACTGGGGAGCCCAAGCCTCAGGATCTTCCTCAAGGCTTTTGCAGTCAAGAACAACCTGTATCCCTGGCTCAGAGCCACCCTCTTCTCCTGCCCTTTTCCAAATACAGAACCATCTAGAATCCCTTTTAGGAAGCAGAAAGAGAGAGACCTAGCAGTGGATAATACTCAAGAGTTTCTGCTGGTTGCCCATGTTCCCCCTCATCTGCAGCAGATGAGAATATCACACATGACTTCATGCCCTCCCTGGGTTTAGCCAGGATGACTGTGCTTATGTGGAAGCCAGAGAGGGAATGAACCTTGGCAGGAGCTGGGGCCTTGCACACATGTGCTGAGATTTTGCTGTTCAGGCCTGTTTGCTCTGCCTCTGGCTAGATACAGGCACTTTTGACAGATTAGGAAACAAACTGACTTACCCACATTCACACAGCAAATTAGGGGCAAAACTGAGACTCAGTCCTGCAAACCAGTGCTGGCTGCACCATAGGATAAGAGATGAGCTTTTCAAAAACACTTGTGATTTCTGAGCCTCTACCCAAGCCTGATCCCATTGGTCTGGATGAATTCTGAACTGCAGGCAGGTTTGCAAACCTCCCAGGATCCCATGGCCAAGTCTTATCCCTATTTAACAGCTAAGAGACTGAGATCTAGATAGGTTGGGTATCTCTGTGTCACACAACAGTTCAGTCGCAGAGTTGACACTTGGGCCAGGGGCCTTTCATTTAACCTCTCAGTGGTGCGGAAGTCTACCTCACAGGTCTCTGAAACCACACATTCATGCCATGAATTTATCCAAGACTGATTTATCCAATATATGATGCACTTACAAGTTCTCCCATCTTCTTACTCTCCTAGTTGGAGTTTGCTCTTCTAAGTAGCTATCTTGGGCACCATGCCTAGCCCTTGCAGGTTTCCAGGCTATGGGGAGCAGCGAGTAGAGAAGTGACCTGCTGCCTAGAGCCTCCTCCTCTCTGTGCTCCTATTCCTCACAGATTCTGAGGCTGCACCTTAGGCTCCTAGGAAATAAGAAAGTCAGCTGGGCCTGTGGGACAGGCCAGGGACATGAGGCCAGCCTGGGGATCTTGCCCTCATTTTGAACAGAGGAAAGGACCCTATGAATGAGCTAGGAGCTGGTCAGGCCCTCTCCAGGAGGGCTTGAGAGTGCTGAAGGGTGGGTGCCAGAGCTGGGAGAAGGGGAACAGGCACTCCTCAGAACCCTGCCCCTAGACACCCTTTCCTCCACTGGGACATTTGCCAATTGATTCTCACCTGTGCCTCCCCACCAGGTACTAACTCCACTGCTCACCTCCAAAGAACATGCTCTGCCTATGAATTCTAACATTGCTTCTCTCTAGCCCTCTTGGGGCTCTTGGGGACTGGGCACCAGAGAAGGATCTCAGGAGGCTAGGAGGGGACACTACTAACCTGCTTTCACCTCACAGGCTGGCTGCCAGGTGTCTGAAGAATCCTGACCAAAATTTCTCTTTCTCTCTCTCCTGCCCTCCTTCCTCCCATCTCTGTCTGCCTCTCTCCCTTCACCCCTCCCCCTCTTACCCTCCTCTCTTCTGCACTGCCAGAGCACCTTGGATTTGAATTAAAGGGTATGGAACCTCTATGTATCACTCTGCGACATCTGCTCAGCCCCCTCCACTGCCCCTGACCCCATGGGTGCTGAACGTTTTCTTTCCTTTCCAAAAATGGAAAGGGGATGATTCCAAAAATCTCCCCTGGCCCCATCAAGATGTCCTAGAATAAGCTGATTTGGGGGCAGATAAAAGAAGCTCATGACCAGCCATGTACCCCAGGGTTCAGACTGTGCCTCTACCGCACAGTAGCACCCCCCTGCATAGAGAAGACCTAGTGCTGGGAGGCCTCAGGGGAGGGGGCCCTCCTGAGTTGTGCAACCCAGTAGGCACCAGACAAGAGGCAAGGTCCCTGTGTGGACATGGCCTCTTAAAGGGCCAATGTCCAGAAACCACCAAAGCCTGGGAGTTGTGCAGAGCAGCATCCCTTTCCATCTGACTTGAATCCTCTTTCCTTTTCTCATGTCCATTGCTTTTCATTCTGCACCAAGCTGGTAGCTAATAATCCACATTTCCTTCTGCCCCTGCCGTGTCTTATCTGCTGGGCTTTTCCATCTGCTTGAGGCTGTCACTCCTTCCATGATTTGTCCCCAGGATGGCACATGTGTGCATCCATGAGCAATACCAGCAAGGGTCTGGGTTGGGCTGGCCTGGCCTCTGGTGCCTGCCCCTTGTCCTGGCTCAGAATTTGACATGTTACTCCCTACCCTGTGCAAATGGCCCTGGAAGACTCCTTGGACTGTGAGGGACTTTGATGGTCATGGTTTCCAACTCTGTGGCTTTGCTTAGAGAGGCTTTGCCCTGGTCCCAAATGTCTCAGTGCCTTCCAGCAGGAAACATGCAGGAGATCAAAGGTTGGGAGGTTTCTGGGGGTTAGGACTTGAGACATGATGCAGAGCCTGCAAACATGTCAAGGCTGGTCTCGCAGCAGGTTTGGGGCGGTCCTAGCTCTGCCACCACCTGGCCCCTATCAGCTGTTCTCAGGAAAAGACAAGGCTCATAGTCTGTGTGTTAAGCATGTCTGTGTCCACAGCAGTTGGGTGGGACGGAGCGGGTGGGGGCTCTGTGGGATCTAGGATCATGGAGGCAAGGTGCATGAGGTAAATCTGCAGGCATGTGTGCTGTTGGGGTGTGGGAAATGTGAACACTTGCAAGGTCTCTCAGGGCAGGATGCAAGGGCATGGAGGGGCAGTGGAACATCTCTGTGTAAGCTGAGCATTTGCAGTTGGACCTGTGTATGTGTGGAGGTGAGTATGGGGTGTGCACATGTGTGTGTGTGTGTGTGTGTGTGTGTGTGTCTGAAAGAGGAGTGTATATGCATCACTCACCAATGCATCAAACACTCATCACCAGAACCTACAGACATGTGTCCCTGCCCTCCTGGTGCTCCCAGGTGGCAACAAACAGGAAGATATCAGGTGAAAGTAAATGCTAACCAGAAATAAAATGAAGTCATGAGATTGTGCTATTGTGCTTAAGTGGTCAGGGGACAGAGGGGCTGGTCCCATGAGGTGACTTCCGGTAGCCAGTCCTGCAAACAACTTGTTGGGTAGCAGGGAATGTTGAAGGCACGAACACAAGTCCAGGTCTCCTGTGGTTCAGTAGAGTTAGTCTTGTTCAGTGGATAGAGAGACCACCAGTGACTCCAAGCACTTCGGAAAGAACCACAGGTAAGATCCAAAAGGAAGGTTAAGACCAAATAACTGAGGTCCTTAGAGATCTTGGGAAGACCTTGGGTTTTATTTGAATTGCAATAGAAACCATCATGAGTTTTAAGCAGGAAACTAAAATGATCTGCTTTATGGCTGTCAATAAATATAGCTTTGAGTTGACAACAGCCTGGCACTGGCGGCAGAATAGGGAGCAGCAAAGCAGAAAGGCCTGCCATAAGGTGACCATCTTTGGGTGAGAGGAGATATCATCCTGGACTAAGTAGGGAGCCATGGAAATGGTCACATGGTCAGATCCAGGACCTACTTGGAAGGTAGAGCTGAGAGTACTTTGGGTAAATCAGGTATCAGGGAAGATGGGAAGAAAGGGAGTGATCTAGAATGGGTTGTGGTTTGAGGCGTGAGCCACAGGAAGAGAGGTGCTATACAATGAGATGGGGAGGAGTGTGGAAACTGGTTCTGGTTGATCACAGCCCTTGGATCCCTGAGTCTGAAGCTCAGAGAGAAGTCAGGGCAAGAGACAGAGGATAGAGAATGCAAGCAAATGGTATTTAAAGTCTGCCTAAATGAGATCATTCAGGAGGATAGGGCAAACATAGGAAAGAAAGAAGGCTGAGAGCCCCGGGCCCTTCCACCATCCAGCCCAAGTAGAGAAGAAGGAAGCAACCACTGACATGGGAAGACCAGCCTGCCATGTAAGACAAAGCCCGGTGGGAGTGCCACTCCAAGGCTAGACAGGGACCTCACAAGGAGGCATTCTAACAACCACAGGACTTGGCAACGTTGAGGTTGTTGATGACCATGACCAGAGTGGTCTCCAAGAAATGGTGGAAGCAGATGCCTGACTGCAGAAAATTGAGGGGGGAAGAGGGGAAGCGGCCTGGAGGCAGGGAGGCCCCCAGAGCCCAGATGGGGATATGGGGCAGAGGATGACTCCACCTGACTGTGGGTCAGTGCACCTGAGCCTGTGTGCACCTGTCACTGGAGTATGTGGTTAACTCGTGTGTGTGTGTGTGTGTGTGTGTGTGTGTGTATGCACGCGCAAATGCGCGCGCAGATATGGGTTTATCTTTGTGAAGGATGTGTCTGTGACTCTGGCGGGCATAGTTGTGGGCATGTGTGGGTCTAGAGGGTCTGCAGCCCTGGAGTTGCTGTGTGCTTGCCTCTGTGTGGGAGATATCATAAGCCTAAGGAGTTAGGGACATTTCCCAGGGCTCCACCAAGGCATGGGAGTCCCATCTCCACTTATCCCTAAGCATAGAAGAGGGGCCAGCCCACAGGCATAGGTGGGGCTGGGTGAGCTTTCTGGGCTGTGGCCTTGGCTGTGGCCAGTACTGTCACCTTTTGCTTTTCTTCCTCCTAGCAGTCTGTTTTAGAGGCATGGAGAGTAGAGAGGAGAATTGAGCCTGAGAGTCTGGAAGCCCAGCCTCACTCAGCTCCTCAGCAAGGGTAGGAGCTGTTCTTTGCACATGGTCAGCCCTAGATGCCAGGGGCCTTTGCTGCCACTGGTGGGCTTCTCACCAGCAGACATGGGTGGGTTCAGTGGCCAGGCCACAACCCTGACCAGGCTTCTGGGATAGACAGAGGCCTTTCCCCATGTCCCCTCATGGGCCCAGTCTGCTCTGTCATGCTCCTGGCCCTGGCATCCCTCCTACATTCCACCTCTGGGTCTCACATCCTGTTGACAACCCTTCTTAGGGAAGCTAAAGTGTCTGAGCCAGGCCTTTGCTCAGGGTTTCCATGTTCACTGTCATAAAGAACAACCCCCCAAAGCCACCAAGATTCTTTGCAGCTGCCAGGCTGCTGAGGTGCAGGGCAGGGGTGCTGCTGGCCAGGCTAGATTACCCTCCCCTGCTCTATGGCCTTGGGAGCTTCACCTCTACTCCATCCCCTCTCATTCCCTGCATTTTCCACCCCCATGTTCTTGGCAGGCCTGGGATCTGGGAGGGTGTAACCAGGCCCATGGGTGGGTGGGAGTGTGGGAGGCCATCCAGATGCAGGCAGGAGGGAGGGACGGAGGGAGCTGGCAGGACCTAGGCTGAGGGAACCTGAGGCTTTAGGGGCAGGGGGTGTCTGCACCAGCATCCCCACAGGCCTGCCTCCTGCCCTGCCTCCTCATGTCTACTCTACCTCTGCAGAAGCCGAGGAGCTGTACCAGAAGAGGGTCCTGACCATCACTGGCATCTGCGTGGCTCTGCTGGTTGTGGGCATCGTCTGTGTGGTCGCCTACTGCAAGACCAAGTGAGTGACAAGTGCTCAGGATGGGGATAGGCCAAGCCAGGAGATGGCCACCAAGATATTTTTGTAAACCACTATGCCTGACCTCCGCCTCCTATCCTCTGCAACTATGGGGCTCAGAGGCAAGACCAGGAAGCAGGAGTGGGGGTGGGGAGACAGCCCTAGACAACTGAACAAAGAGGGTTCATGGGCACAGGATTTGAAAGTAGACAAGTCTGGGTTCCAACCCAGCTCTGCCATTTCCCATGGGATCTTGAGAAAACTGAGGAAACACTCAAAGTCCTCAAAGGACATTGTGAGGACCTGAGAGGAGCAGGTGAACACACAGAACACACAGCAGGTGAACCCCACTTTGGGGTTCACAGAGTGAACCCCAAAGGCTCCAGGAGCATGTGCCCTGCCTGGCAGGAGGTGCTGAAGCACTGCTAGGAAAGAAAGAGGGAAGCACAGAGAAGGCTGTGTTCCCTGGAAAGAGGCACCTCAAAGGCATTGCCTGACCCCATCCTGGGAGCACAGTTGAGATATGAGCACAGAGAAGGTTGAGCTGGGCCACCTCTGGGCAGAAGACAGGTGGGGGCAAAAGCTCAGGGAGCTGAGCAGGTTGGGTAAAAGAGTGCCAGCTGAAAGACAAGCACCTGCAGCAGAAGCAGCCCATAGTACATGGGCCAAAGAAGAGGAGGAAAGAGGCTAAAAAGATAGCTGGGACCCAGATGCCACCATAGGACCTTGATGCCAAGCCAGTGAGTCTGAGTTTATCCTGCAGATGATGGGGAGCCCATGAAGGTTGGAGCATGACGGAGTACAGAAAAATGATGTTTGTCTCATTGGCTCACATCTGGAAAGCAAGGGTCTGGACATAGCCACTGTTTGGGGGATGGAGCCTAGAGGTCTGAGCTCCTGCTACCCCTATTGATAGGATCTAAGGCCCTGCTGCCTTCATTTTGGATAAGGTCAAGACCAGAAAGACTAGAAGGGAGTAAGGAGAGAATTAGGGTCCAGGGAGCCCAGAAGAGGAGCCCGGGCCTAAAAGGGATTGTGTCCAAGAACTGCGGGAAAGCAAGTCTCTGTTCTGACCCCACTGCATTTATTCACTTCTTCAACAGACTTTTATTCAATGCTGTAAACAAGGGGTCCAGTATCACAGGACATGCTTTAGAGTCACCTGACCTTGGCTGGAGGGCAGGAAGTGTTTTCCCATGGAAACAGCATTTAGGCTGGAGCCTGTGAGCAAGAATTAGCCGGTGAAAAGGCAAAAAAAGTATTCCAGGTGGATGGACTAGAATGTGCACAAGCCAGAGGCCAGAGAGGACAGGAGTATCCAAAACAACCTGTCCAGGGATGCAGAAAGCTGGGATGTAGGGAGGGCAGTGAGAGATAGGACTTGAGGGTGAAATGGGACCCTGAGACCCAATAAAGGTTTTAGATAGGGGAGTGACATGATAAGAATTGCTTATTATAAAACAAAGTTATTGAGCATTTAATATGTGCCAATGTAAAATAGTCCCATAGGCCCTGGCTTCCTAACCACAGCACCCTGTTTTTATTTTCTTCATAAAACTTAAGGGTACATTTACTTGTTTATGTGCTTATCATCTGTCTCCCCCACTGGCCTGCAGGCTCCATGAGACAGGGACCATGTCTGTCTTCTCTGCTCCAGAGTAGTAATGGAACACAGTGAAAACGCAATAAATACCAAATGAATGAATGAGGAGGGAGAGTGCCAGCACTGTGCATGAATAGTTTATGCATTTTTAATGCTCAACAGTCTTTGGAATGGTTTCGCAGATGGGGCAAGTAAAACAGGCAGAGCGTCCAACTTGCCCAGGGTCACAGAACTAGAAAGCAGTGGAGTTCCACATGTTAAGGTACTACTCATGTACCCTGGAAGGAAATTCATCCACTGCAGGGGACATGCCAGGTTCACCAACCCTCCCTCTGTACAGAAAACAGCGGAAGCAGATGCACAACCATCTCCGGCAGAACATGTGCCCGGCCCACCAGAACCGGAGCCTGGCCAATGGGCCCAGCCACCCCCGGCTAGACCCTGAAGAAATCCAGATGGCAGATGTGAGTGGTGTTCCCAGGATCCCCTCTGAGTCCTTGCTGGTCAGCCAGCCTTCTCACACAAACTGTAAGGACAGGCCAGGACAGCAGCCAGCCCCACCCCGATCATCCCTACTGCTAGGCACTGCCTCACCAAGATGCTGGCCTTGCTCTGCTCACTTGCATGGGGAAGGGTGGGGAGTTGACTGGCTGAAGCCATCATTGCCCCAACATCAAAGTCACTTGTCATTCAGTGATCACCCCACCAACCTAGAGCTCAGTGCTTATTACTTTCCTTTCTCCACCAGAGAGGGCCTACCAGTCCCTATCACTAATGCCTGCTAACTCTCTGTCTGTCCCAGTACATCTCCAAGAATGTGCCAGCCACAGACCATGTCATTCGGAGGGAAACTGAGACCACCTTCTCTGGGAGCCACTCCTGTTCTCCTTCTCACCACTGTTCCACAGCCACGCCCACCTCCAGTCACAGGTGAGTACACCAAGGCCCACAGCATCTTGAGGATTCCTGTCTTTTATCTCATTCATCCAAAGTTACATGACACCCTCTCCTGAGTTTGGCTCATAAATTGTGGTCTCCCTTGGCCTTCTCTCCAGAACTGGGGTAAACTGTCAACATAAGCACAGAGGCTCATACAGCTTTAGAAATAACATGGCTGGCCCTCCTTCCCTGAGGAGTACTATGGAATGGTCAGGGCTCCCACAGATTGATCACTGGGGCTGGGTTCCTGAGATAAGGTGGATAAGGGCTATGAGAATGGAGGAGTCCCAAACAAGGACTCTGGGGCAAGGCTAGGGGGGAAGATGGCTGCAAGGAGGAAAGGAAGGGGCCTCTGCACATTGCAGCTCACCCAGCCACAGGACCCAGCCCTCCTCCCAATGTCAAGTTTGGACATTTGTGATACTCCACATCAGCCCATTATTCAGGGGAGCCTGAGATGGGATGAAGAGACTGGGAGGGGTGGCCCATAGGACCACATCTGTTGGGCCACCCTGCCCCTTCCTAACCCCTTGCCTTTTTCCCATCTGGCTATCCCAGACATGAGAGCCACACGTGGAGCCTAGAACGTTCTGAGAGCCTGACCTCCGACTCCCAGTCTGGTATCATGCTGTCATCAGTGGGCACCAGCAAGTGCAACAGCCCAGCATGTGTGGAGGCTCGGGCACGGCGAGCAGCAGCCTACAGCTTGGAGGAGCGGCGCAGGGCTGCCGTGCCACCCTACCATGACTCCGTAGACTCCCTGCGTGACTCTCCACATAGTGAGAGGTTAGTTCCTATCCCCTAACCTGGGTCCCACTTGGCCAGAGGGCTGGCACCACTGACCCTAGGCTCACCCTTAGGGTACCTTAGAGGCCCTTCAAGGAGCCTCATTTCCATTTTTCATGTGGGTAAACAAGATCCCAGAAAGGTTATATGGTCTGTTCAGTTAATGATAGACTGGGATTATAGCTGGGTCAGTGGACCCTGGCATAGAGTAACCACCTAATTTAATTATCCTACTAGGATACTTTTCAAAGTAGAATGGGAGATTAATAATTGCTCTGAAATATCAGTAACAAATAGGGGCTGTTCCAGACAACCAGGATGTATGGCTGCCCTATCCTCATATTACCTAGAGGCCTCATGTCCCAGCAGAAGCAGAAAGATACAAAGACCAAGTCGACTGGAGGGTGGGAAGGGAAACTGTCATCAAGGACACTGACCAGTGCCCAACAGACATTGCCAAGAACGACATAGACCCAGGCAGCACTGGCAACAAGATGCAGCATTCAAGGCATTGTTGAGTTCTCCATCAAAGGATGCAGAAAGAACCCAGGAAACTCCCCTTCTCTGACTCCACGCTAGAACCACAGGACCTGACCCACACCTTGCTCAGCCCTCAAATGGCCCTTGGCAAGTTGAGTCTGTGGGAGAACAGCAGAGGAAGGGGCACAGTATAAGGAGCTTCAGGCCAACAAGAAAGAAGAAAAGCAGATACCCTCCTACTTTTGACAGCCTACTCTGTGCCAGACCTGCCTAAGGAGGTAGAGGTGGTCTTCCTGCTTCCCAGTCACTGGAATAAACCACTGATGCTCACAACAGGCTAGGAAAAGTGCTAAGCACAGGACACCACACCAGGGCAGAGAAGCCCAGTCTGACTGCAAGCTCTAGGAAACAGCCAGGTTTTCCAAGACCAACCTGTCCAAGCCAGCTCCACCACCTGCATGTTTCCGGGCAGGCTGATTGCCTCTATACTCTGTTTCGTTAGCTGTAGATCAGAAAGAATACCTAGTATGCATGGTTCTGGTAAAGGCCACCTGAGATAATATGTGCAGAGCCCTTTGCCTCATACCTATCACTACTATCATCAAAAGAAACCACAATACCAGGGCTCCTTAGCGGGCAGTAGGAAAGCAAGAGGGAGAGAAATAGGGATGGAAAGGCTTTCATGCACAGAGAACCACTGGAGCTGTTCCAACAGAGGCACTTAAGAGGAAGATCAGTGAGTGAGGTTCCTGGAACACAGTGGGCTGTGGGGAATAGTAAAGCTGGCCTGCTGGGGCCACACAGATGGACCAGAGTCAGGAGCTTCTGCTCAGGAGGTAGAATCTGGGTGAGTAAGCAGGAAGGAGGCTCCTTAGCAGAGTTAGGACTTAAAAGATTGCTCTGGCAACTGTATAATGAAGGAGACACCATGGAATGGGGGCATAACCAGAGCAAACAGCTGGCCCAGGATAGGATGGAGGGTGTGCCCCAGGATGGGAGGATGGGTAAGACTTGATAGTTAATCAGATCCACATATGAGACTGAGATGTGGGGGACCAGGGAAGGGGGAATCAGTTGATTCAAAAAGAACGTAACATGGGGTAGGGGATATAGATCAGTTGGTAGAGTGCCTGCCTCACAAGCACAAGGCCCTGGGTTCGACCCCCAGCACCACAAAGAAAAACAAAACAAAAAACAAAAAGAATATAACAGAGAAAATTTAAAAAGAGGATTCCTAGAGCTGGGGTTGTGGCTCAGTGGTAGAACATTTGCCTAGCATGTGTGAGGCACTGGGTTCAATTCTCAGCTCCACATATAAATAAATGAATACAATAAAGGTCCATCAAAAACTAAAATAAGTAAATAAATATATGTAAATATATATATATATATATGCAGGATTCCTGCTTCCTGCAATCAAAAGATAGTTTGTTTATCCATTCACCTCTCCAACACCTTCATTACAATTGTAAATAAAGCTGCTATAAACATTCATATTCAAAAAAAAGACATAACAGAAATTTTGGCCTAGTTGCAGGCAGCAGTGAGGTGCCTGGCTGTGCAGTTTGAAAAAGAATCATGGAAGTGGGTGGTCCCTGTCCTGAAGTGGACACTGGTGGGCCCAAAGGCTGATGGGCTCACAAGAGGGATGTGAAAATGAAAAGGGATTGCCCAGGATCCTGACTGGGAGTTATTAGCTTTTGAAGGAACTGAGGGTCATTGGCTCCAAGCAGAGACCCGTGTAGAGAGTATCTGTTAGCCCTGGCTGAGCATCCTGCCAAAGGTGTGAGTGATCACTTTCCTGAGGCAGCTCTTAACTTCAATACAGGAAGGAATGTATCCCTCACTGAAGCCATGAGACCATGGGATGAACTGTCCCTGCATGAGCACTGAGTCCAGGTCACAGGAGTATGTGAATAGGGACTAGTAGCTTCTGGAATTGGGCAGCAGGCATCCTGGTTCTTGCCTGTCCTGGGTTCAATTCCAGCTCTTTCCCACTTCCTGGCTGTGGAACCCAGAGCAAAGAACGTCCCGAGTCTCAGTTTCCTGTGTGTAGTATGGCCTTAACCTAAAGGTCTTAAAGAAATTGCTATTAGATGAGATTGTACATCGATAAAATGCCTGACCTGTTGACTGTGAGCATCCCCACAACAAACGATCATTCGTGGAGATTTACCACGGATCAAATGCTGGACTAAGACATTGCCCTGGCACATATCTGGAATCCCAATATTGCAATGGAATGAGCACTATAGTTATCCCGCTTAACAAACAAGGAAACAGACTTGGAGATGTTAAGGGAATTGCATGAGGTCACAGAACATTACCGCCCATCATTCTTGCAGACGGGATCCCTCACAAGACTATTTCGGGGTTGGGGCCCACCCTCTCATCCTCTCACCCGCGACCCCCCTGACCCACACCTCTGCCTCCCCCTGCAGGTACGTGTCGGCTCTGACCACGCCCGCGCGCCTCTCGCCGGTGGACTTCCACTACTCTTTGGCTACGCAGGTGCCGACTTTTGAGATCACTTCGCCCAACTCCGCGCACGCTGTGTCGCTGCCGCCGGCCGCGCCCATCAGTTACCGCCTGGCGGAGCAGCAACCGCTGCTGCGGCACCCGGCGCCCCCAGGCCCCGGCCCAGGCCCCGGGCCAGGCGCGGACATGCAGCGCAGCTACGACAGCTACTACTACCCTGCGGCGGGGCCGGGGCCACGGCGCGGGGCCTGCGCGCTGGGCGGCAGCCTGGGCAGCCTTCCTGCGAGCCCCTTCCGCATCCCCGAAGACGACGAGTACGAGACCACGCAGGAGTGCGCGCCCCCGCCACCGCCGCGGCCACGAGCGCGCGGCGCGTCCCGCAGGACGTCGGCGGGGCCCCGGCGCTGGCGCCGCTCGCGCCTCAACGGGTTGGCGGCTCAGCGCGCACGCGCGGCGCGGGACTCGCTGTCGCTGAGCAGCGGCTCTGGAGGCGGCTCGGCTTCGGCCTCGGACGACGACGCGGACGACGCCGACGGGGCGCTGGCGGCCGAAAGCACGCCTTTCCTCGGCCTGCGCGCGGCGCACGATGCGCTGCGCTCGGACTCGCCGCCGCTGTGCCCGGCGGCCGACAGCAGGACTTACTACTCCCTGGACAGCCACAGCACGCGAGCCAGCAGCAGACACAGCCGCGGGCCGCCCCCGCGGGCCAAGCAGGACTCGGCGCCCCTCTAGGGCCCCGCCGCCCCGTCCGCCTCGCCCGCCCCACTGTCTTTAAGGAGAACAGAGACCACCGACTGGAGAAAGGAGGAAAAAAAAGAAATAAAAATATTTTTATTTTCTATAAAAGGAAAAAAGTATAACAAAATGTTTTATTTTCATTTTAGCAAAAATTGTCTTATAATACTAGCTAACGGCAAAGACGTTTTTATAGGGAAACTATTTATATGTAACATCCTGATTTACAGCTTCGGAAAAAAAAAGAAACAACAAAAAAAAAGAGAGATGGGCCAATTTTTTGACTCTTTAATAGAAACCTATATTGTGGTGCCTTTTGCTGTACGCTAATCTGGGGCTCCTGGAGAGACGTTCCGGGTTGCGGGGTGGTGGTGGGCCATAGGATCCAGAGCTGGTTGGGTGAGAGAAAGCAGGGAAAGAGGCTGGGAGGTTTTTATGGGGTGAAAGTGGTGGGTACTGAGGAAGAAACTGAGGACAGAAGTAACTTTGTATCCAGGCCAGATCTGGAGTCCTGGGCCCCTGGGAGAAGTCAGGGATCCTAGATTTCAGTAACTTAACAGGGGGAAACAAAAGCCCAGCGACAGCAACCAGAATGGGGAGGGGCTCTCCCCGCTCCTCACAGCTGCTAAGGGAGGGGGGACAGAAAGCGGTCTCCCGAGCAGCCCTAGGCCCAGGGAGGGGGCAGCTCTGCCAGGGGCCCAATATTCATGGCTCCTCCTCCCCTACGGCCTCCAGGATGCCCTCTGTCCTCTGCAGCACCTTCGTTTACAGGTCGTCTTTTCTATTTTATGCCTGCATGTCCTTTGCATTTCAGATTCTTTAGATTGGATGCATGGTCACGCTGGGACCGAGAAGAGCCACTCGACAGTGTATTCAGTTCCCCTTTTAGCAATAAAGTAACCATTTCCTTCTCACAACCCGGCCCCCTGTCCCCAACCCACCTATGACTTCCACTTTCTCTCCAGTCCTACCCTCCCAACCCTCAAAACTGGATCCAAGCTAATTTGTCAAAAAAGGAAATTTTTTAAAAAAAAAAAATCCCAAGCAGAAACAAATGGGAACCCTGCCCTGAAATGTCCAAACACCTGACTGTTGACACTTGAACATTTTTATATTATAAATAAAATCAGAAATAACTCCTGTTTGACTGTGTGTGCCTAGCCTAGGTGAGAAGGAAAGACAGGATGAGGACCTGAGGTGGAGGGGGAAGGTTTTTCAAGTGAAGGTTGAAGAGGGCCGGTGCAGTCTAGGGTAAAGAGTGACCCTCTCTCCAATCTCCCTGTCCCAGGCTCCCAGGACAGGCTCCAATCCACCTCCCTCTTCCAAAACCATTTACAAGGTGTCCCCCCTGGCTGCTAGGAACCTGGCCAAGGAACTGACGTAAATTGTTCTGCTTCAAACTCAGCCTCAGAACTCTGGCCCAGTTCCTGCCCCGGAGCTATGGGACTGGACTGAGGCAACAGTTTCCAGGCCTGGGTGGGTGAGGAAGGAAGGATTGTGGGGTTGGCACAGGGGCAGCTGAGGCAGGATGACCCTTGGGGCCTTGGGCACGTCACAGGCAAAGTCTGGACATGCAAAGAAGCATAATGGGTACCCTTGCTGCCAGAAGGACCACAGCAGCTGCAGCTCATAAGCCCACAGGGTATTGCTCTTTCCCCAACTTTATACCCCATCAGAGCCAGGACCTGTCTCATCCTGCAGTCCCCGATGAAGGGTACATGATTTCAAGTATAGAGGAGGAAGATGGAGGTCCAGAGTTAAGAAGTCTTTCACCTCATCAATTAATTTATTAAACCAGTTCCCAGCACCAGGAACCAGAAGGTTCCAGGCAGAACACAAGGAAATCTCTCCAAAGAGCTGAGCTGTGTGTGTGTGTGTGTGTGTGTGTGTGTGTGTGTGTAGTCAGAGCCCTACAGATGGGTGGAACAAAGAGGCTTAGTTTTGGGAGAGCTTAGGCACCAATGGGATCCCACCTGAGTTTGAACACTTGTTCTGTTGCTCACTAGCTGTGGGACTTGTCTAAGCTGCAGGGTACACGATGTGAAATGATGATAAAAAACACCTACCTCAGAGAGTGGCTGTGGACCCAGAACTGCCCTGGTAGACAACTAATAAGTGTTACTTGGGTGTTGATAACACCACCAAGACTTGCATCCTTGAATCGCATTGTCCAGAGTGGCAAAAACTGAATGAGACAGAGAGGTGATGGAGAAAAGTAAAGGAAGACATAAAGTCATTGTACTCATTGTGGGGCTGCTGGGGCAAGCACTTATGACAAAGAAACAGAAACAAATAATTGACTAGATGCTGTGTAAACCTGCACATCACTGCTCCCTCTCAGGCCCCATCAGATGGTCTCATCCAGGCCCCTCTGCGATCTTTGTTTTGCTCTTGACTCTACATTTTTCTGAGGGCCAGAATTCTCTCTGTGTCCTCTGACTTCCATGCAATCCCAAATTAATTCTGCATAACCTCCTGGTAAATTCACGACCTTATCATGACCCAGTTTGGTGTCCTTATTTGACCCTTCTGAGGGCTCAGAGTTGTTGCCTTCTGAATTTTCAGTCAGAAACCATCTCCATGACTCAAATGAACTCCCTGATCTCTATATGACCCTCAGTGAATTCAGTAACCTCCTAGTGAACTCATTGACCTTAATATGACCCCACATTTTACCTTCATTATCTATTTTGAATTCTAAGATACCTGCCATACTTGCTAAGTCCAAGGCCAAGACCTAATATAATTCTTTGGCATCCTCCTCCTCCTCCTCCTCCTCCTCGTGTCACCGCCCCACCACCAAGCACATTTGGCCAGAGAGACTCCTTCTCCACTCTGCCTCTCAAATTTCTGCTTGGGGGGAACTTCAGTGTGGTCTTTCACAAAGTGTCTCCATCCTTTTAAGCAACTTCCGTTCTACCACCCTGTCCCCTAGAACTCTTAGGATATTTGAGCAGTTTTCTTCCCCACTCCCCAAATTCTTTCTTCCCTGTACTGGATCACTTTTGACTTCTCCCCAGCCCCTCCCAGAGTCCCAAACAGTTAATGGTAACTGCCTATCCCTCTTCCCAATAGACTCTGAGCCCCATGAGAACAGGGAACTGGTCTAACTTTTTCACACCACATTGTCCCCAGCACCCAGTACAGTGTGCAGCACGGGGTTGACCCTCATTGAAAGAGGATGGAGGCGCAAGAAACAAGATCAAGGGCCAGCCCCCTTCCTACCCCAAGAGCCCCTGAGCCTGCCTGCGACCACTTCCCAGGACCACCAGGTGGCGCAGACCACTTACTGCATCTCTTGGGGTCATGGATTTGGATAGTCCTAGAAAATTGCACTTTAGGGCAGAAATTGGGGCAAGGAACATGATGGTCCATTAGAATACAGGAAGAAATGTTAGAACTTTGATTTAGATTTATTTTATCTCCTTTTAAATTTCTATTTTTGTGTATGTTTTATAATGTACATAATATTTTAGTCCAGTAGTACATGTATATAATTTACAAATAAATAGTTATACAATTAAGGAAGCAAACTAAAAATTTCTTCACTGATGAGAGGCACAACTAGTGCCCAGGGAAGCACATCTGTCCAAGGCTGATGGAGCTTGCACCTCTGTGGTCATCACCCGCCCTCAACAAAGCAGAGTGGGACGCTGACCAGAAAATCAGAAGACCTTTGAGGCAGCATGGAAAAAGTACAGAGAACTCTTTTATATTGCCTTTTCAATTTCATTTAAATGAACATTTACTTCCCCTGAGCAAAACGAAGGGGCCAGATGGTTTGGTTATAAAACACTTTAGTTGATCCAACTTAAATAATCTGGATTTAAATCACTACATCTCTCCACATACTCACATGTCCCTGCATCAAATGTGAGTGGGCTTGGAAATTTTAGGTACTTAGTCAAGAGGCTGACTTATCAATTAATTAAATATGTTACCATAGAGGTCAAACTGCTGGCCAAACTACATTAATGTATTTAAACAACAGGAAGGATTGGCTCATCATAGCCACCTTGAGGGCACCTTTGTCCCCACTCACTTGTGGGCCTGAGGAATGCAGGTTTTGAAGGATGCTAATCTGTGATGGGCATGTGGAAAATATCTCTATTCTTCCCAGATATGTCCTTAGCTAAGCCTTTCTGATTCACAAGAAAAATGAAAGAAATATCAACAATCAGCAACTTGTCGTTCCACCTCTCCCCAAGATCAAGAATTAATGGCTTCCCTAACCTTCCTCCACCACACTCTTTGGGCTTGTTGACAAGTTGCTCCCTCCAACAGGTGGAGAATCTTTTATTCCTATGCAATAGGTCTGTACAAGAGGCCACCTCTGAGCTCAGAGACCTGGCAGCACCAACATAAATACCCAAGTACAAACAAGGCAATGGTCCCATCCCACTTACCCCCTAGGATAGCCTTGGGACAGAAGGGGTGGCACACACAGGTCCTGTCTATTTAGTCCAAAAGCATCAACTGGAAGATCAGTTGTGAGTCACAGGTGAGCCGGAAGAGGAAAAGGCAGGTTGAGGGAGTTTCATCACTATCTCCATCTTCCCTTCCAGACTGTCAAGGCTATGGAACCTAACTTGATAACAGGCAGAGCTCTGAAATAGGCTTTTCCCTCATCTGTTTTCATCCTCTGATAGTAATTCCAACCCCATCTTTAAAGGGATTCCTTATATATATATATATATAATTTATATATATATGTACATTTGTTTGTATAAAAAGGAGACCAGTAGTGACCTCCATGGATGGAAGGAGATGTGAATGCGCACGTGTGTGGAGACAGCTTGGTACTGATCAGTGGCAGGCCTGGGTCCCAGATTATTGCAATGTGAGGCATAACTGGGCCTGGTTGCAGAGATTTCTGGGAGGAGGAGAAGCAGATGGTGCTGGTGGTCCACAGACCTGCTGCTGGTCAACTCAAAGGAAGGAAGAAGAGAAAGGGAGGATGGAGGTCCAAGCTGAGACCCAGAGTCAAGACCTGCCCTCTCAAACATGGGAGATGAGGGAGGAGCTTGATGAGAAGAAGGCAGCCAGGAGAAGCAATGGCCCTCTCAGCTTCTCCAGTGAGGAAGTGGCTAGAGCATGTACATCCTGTCCTACAAAGTGAGGCCCTGTGTGGAAAGGGCAATGAGGGCTGGGGAGAAGGTCAAGGTCAGAGATGGCCCAGGATGCAAGAAGACCAATGCCATGAATGGCATCTCCAACTCCTTGGTCCACAGGGCTCTGCATGCCCCTCTGGTTGCCTGTCAATTGCCTGGAGCTTGGTCCAAGTGGCCCCAGACTGGAATTGTGCTCACTGACCCCTCTGGGGCATTTGCAGCATGTCCATACCAGCTAAGTATCAGAGCCAGGAACATTCTGTGTGGCTTTGTTGCCAGTCACAGGCCCATGACCCTGACTGAGGGCAGGGCTAGAGTGTGTCTTCCGTAGAGAAGGATCATCCCCTTCTAGCGTGGCCAGCCGAGCCTCAATTCGCTCTAGATCATCTGAGCCCACCTTGATTTTCACAGCCAGGAGGTGAATATAGGTTTCATAACGACTTTTCTGGGGAAAAAAAAGCAAGAGAGGCCAAAAATAAGGTCAAAGGGCACACAGTAAAATGAAAAAAAAAATTGGCATCTTATATAACAAGAAAAGAATTTCCTTAATATTCAGAGACCTCTCACAATCAATAAAAAGGAAATAAACTATCCAATAAAAATAGACAAGGGACATGCACATAAATTTCACTAAGAGTTTTAAAAATCCAAAAAATTACCAATGGTTTCTTGTATATGATACCAAAGGCACAGGAAATGAAACTTAAAACAGACAAATGGGACTGCACCAAAATTTAAAATTTCTGTACACAAAGCATACAACCAATAAGTAAAAAGGCAATCTACAGAATGGGAGAAAATATTTGAAAATCATATATCTTCATGTATCTGATAAAGGGTTAATATCTCAAATATATAAATTTAAAAATGAATAAATGACATGAATAGGCATTTCTCTGAAAAAGATATACAAATGACCAACAAGCACATCAAAAGATCTTCATTGCTAAGTCAGGTGTCCATCAAGAGATGAATGGATAAATAAAGTATATTGTAAGCATACAATAAAATATTACTCAGCCTTAAAAAGGAAGGCCATTCTGAAATATGCTACATGAATAAATTTTTTGAAGGGCCTGTGGGGGTGGTACCAGGGATTGAACCCAGGGGCACTTAACCACTGAGCCACATCCACAGTCCTTTTTATTTTTTATTTTGAGACAGGGTCTCACTAAGTTGCTGAGGCTGGCTTTGAGCTTGAGATTCTGCTGCCTCAGCCTCCAGAGCCTCTGGGATTAGAGGCATGTGCCACCACATCCAGTTTACATGGATGAATCTTAACATTATGCTAAGTGACATAAGCTAGTCACAAAAAAACACATTCTGTATGGTTCAACTTTGAGATATCTAGAGCAATCAAAATATAGAGTCAGGGCTGGGGATATAGCTCAGTTGGTAGAGTGTTTGCCTCGCATGCACAAGGCCCTGAGTTCAAGCCCCAGCACCACCAAAAAAAATTAAAATATAGAGACAGACAGTAGAGCTGGGATTATCAGGGACAAAGGAATGGGAATGAGGATTTGCTGTTTAATGGGTACAGAAGTTTCAGTTTGGAAACATGAAAAGGTTCTGGAGATTGGTTTTTCAACAATGTGAGCAGACTTATTACTGAACTATGCATTTAAAAATGGTTTAGAGCAGGTGCAGTGGCACGCGCCTGTAATCCCACTAGCTTGGGAGACCGAGACAGGAAGATTTCAACTTCAAAGTCAGCCTCAGCAAAAGCAAGGCACTAAGCAACTCAGTGAGACTCTGTCTCTAAATAAAACACAAAATAGGGCTGGGGATGTAGCTCAGTGGTCAAGTTCAATCCCCGGTACCCCCAAAAAATTGTTTAGGAGGTAAATTTTGTTACATGTTTTATAATTTTAAAACTTTTAATCTAAATTAAAATAGTAATGAGATACTTATTAAACCTATCAGATTAGTGAATATTAAAACATTTGACACAATTCTCAGTGAGGACATGAAGAAATAAATACATTCATAAACTATGAAAAGGGTTATAAATTGGTGTTAGCATTTAGGAGGGAGATTTAGCAGTGTCTGAGGGTCTTGACTCTGGCCTTCAGGCCCTATCACAGTCAGGAGAGGCTGGTGTCCTAGACGGACCAGAGAATAAGGGCCAGGGAACCCATTTCTCCCCCAGTTCTGCCATGAGCAAGACCCTTCCCCTGCTGGGCTTCACCTCCTCTTCCACACCACCACCCCTGCATCAAGCCAGGCAAGAATGAGAAAGACCAGGGTACTGGAGCTGTAGGTGAACACCTGGGTTAGGATCCTGGTTCTTACACTTCTTACCTATATCACCTCAGGCAAGTGCTCTGAACTCTCTGAGCTTCAGTTTCCCCATCTCTAAATCAGGGATAACAACAGAACCCTTTTACAGAGTTCATATGATGATTTTATCAGCCAATACAACAGAAGCAAGGAGAACCAGGCCTAATACTTAGCAAGAGATCAATCTAGCTTTTGCTATCACTATTTTTACAGTGCAGAGAGTAGATGTGAGACTTTCAAAAGCTACAAGCTACAGAAGTTTTTCAAAAGGTCAGGGTCTGCTGGGAAGGTGGCTCAGTGTAGAGCATTTGCCTAGCATGTGCAAGACCCTGGGTTTGATCCCCAAAATAAAAAAAAGGGGGGGTCAGTGTCTAAGACTGGAGATGTGGTTCAGTAGTAGAGTGTTGGCCAGCATGCACAAGGCCCTGAGTTCAATACCCAGCACTGAAAAAAAAAAAAAAATCAGAGTCTACCCTGGGAATCATCTCTCTCCCGACACCTCAACAGAAAGTCAATGTGGAAATCTAGAGACTGAGATTGGTGAGGTCCTGCCATTTGTGCTCCAGGAACTTCCTGGATCAGTCTCAGCCTTTTTTTCTGTCTGTCTGTATACCTCCATCTGCATGTCAGTCCAAAATGGACAAGTGCTTCCTGCCTTCCTCCCTCCACCCAACCCTGCCTTCTAGACTCAACCAAGGTCATGCATGGTCAGTCCCATCTGCAGAACATCATGAGGCAGAATCAAGGTAGTAGAGAGAGACAAGAGAAAAGAAGGGAATGTAGAAGAAGAGATAAAGTTGTTCTGCTTGGGGACTGGGGTCATGGCTCAGTGGAAGAGCACTTGCCTGGCATGTGTGAGGCACTGGGTTCGATTCTCAGCACCATATATAAATAAATGAATACAATAAAGGTCTGTTAATACCTAAAAAAACATTTTTTAAAAGAAGTTGCTCTGCTTTATAAACATATGTGCTGAAGGAAAAGGAGACCAAGGCCAGGGGGTAGGGGGTAGGTGGGTAGGAGTTGAGTGATTTGTGGCTGGTTATAAAAACTTCCAGAGAAACTGGGCCTATCTTGGAGGTACACCTGAGAAAGGACCCCAGAAAGGTGGTGGCATTTCCACTGGGGTCTTCTGAGTGCTCTTGGAGAGACCCAAGAGAAGTTCAATTGTTTGATTACCATTTGGCACCTGGGCTGTGCAAGACTGGCCCACAGGAAGCCATGATCCATCACTAGATTACACTTGCCTTGGGGGAGACCCCAAACTAGAAGCCCCTAGCTGTAGAAGGAGAGTGGTGATGGGAGGTGGAGGGAAGGAACTGACCTCTTTCTCCAGTCCCAGTTCAGACCCTCCCCATCCATCCACCTGAGGCCCACCTCGAACGTGAGATAATGCTCTTTCAGCCGGTATTCCTCGGCCTCTTTGGACTTGAGGCCCCTCTCCACTGGGTGGCACCTGTGCTCAGCCAACTCTGCAGTCACCTGCCTCAATTTGTTCTCATGAGACCGCAGTTGTTCCTCCTGCAAAGACAAGCCCTAGATTGTGAGGCCTGACTCTTGGTTTTCACGCGGGTAGGTCACCAATGGGAAATAGGCTAGCTGGAGTTCCCAAGTCCATAGTGGTAGAGTCAGGCTCTGGACCCAAGGGAGGGCTCCTCCCATCTTCCTCCTTCCTCTCCTTGCTCCCAGGGGCACCAACTCTCTATAATGTCCCTGCAAGCTCAGGAGATGAGCCCCTCACACATGTATGTGCTCATGCACATTCCATGACACAGACACACACCCAGACACACTTGACTCATTGGAACTCTCACATGCACACACCAACACACTGAGCCAAGGGTCAGCCTGACCCATTATCTGTGGCTCCATATGACACATAACATTCTCTCACACTCATTCTCAGGTGTGCATAACAGTCATAGATCCAGGATCACACGCAAACATAAACTGAGAGAGACACTGTCACTGACAGACAAGGGCACACACATCCCACCCACTGCAAGACAGTCAGGCCTCTTGTACAGTGTGCGAATGCATGTGCATGCCTGTGGACATGCTGTGGGGCATGTGTATGTGAGTGCACTATGTGTATACACAAGCACACATATGCCTGTGTGGTGCGTGCATGTACATGGTATGTTCATTGTGTATGCATACAGAGGAGCTTGGGGATGATGCAGAAACCTCCAGAGCTCTGTGGAGAGACAAGGGCTCAATAGGAAAGGGGACAACAGCTGACAAGGTCAGGAACTCTGGAGCTTCCCCAACCTCTACCTCTCAAGTTCTGGTCCATTTATCCTTTCCTCTCCAAAAATATCCTGAAAACCTGCAGTATTGATCAGATAAACTTTTTGTAAGATGACAAATGAAACATCTAAGGCTAAGTGAAGATATCAAAAGAGCACTGGATGTTATAAAAAAAAATAAAACAAATGCAGGAGAAGATGTGGAGAAAAAGTAGTCTTTATACACTGTCAGCAGGAATGTAAATTAGTACAGCCTCTCTGGAAAACAGTATGATGGTTCCTCAAAAAACTAAAAATGGAATTAACATGCAATCAGTACCCCACTCCTGGGTATAGATCCAAAGGAAATTAAGTCAGTATACAAAAAGAGATACCTGCATGCCCATGTTTATTTTGGCACTATTCACAATAGCCAAGATAATGGAATCAGCCTAAATGCCCATCAACAGATGAATGGATAAAGAAATATTATATATATATATACATTATATAATTACATTATATGAAATATATATATAATATAATGGAGTAGTATTTAGCCATAAAGAATAATGAAATCCTGCTATTTGCACCAAAATGAATGGAACTGGAGGACATTATGTTAAATGAAATAAGCCAGACACAGAAAGAAAAGCATCACATGTTCTCTCTCATGTGGAAACTAAAAGAAAAAAGTTGATCTGAAATTAGAAGAGGGGTTATTTCCTAGGGCATGGGAAGGGTGAAGGAAGGGATGTGGTGAAGGCAGAGAGTAGATATAGATGGTCATGCTCAGTGCATGATGTATGCCTGTATGGAAATATCTTAGTGAATACCATTAATCTATATAATTAACATGTGTGAATAATGCTTAATTTTAAAAAGTGAAAATTAAAAAGAGCCCTGGAGGAAGGTTCCACCAAGTCTCACCTGTTCCTGGCTCCACATGACATAGACATCCTCTCCTATTCATGCTACAGACTCACAATCACACCCACCATAAGCAAGGAAGTGTGCCCCTGCCACTCACCACAGCACAGCCAGGCCTGTGTGGCATGTGGAGTGTGGCCTTAGTCTTCCCTTCTGTGAATGGGAATAAGGCACTGTGGAATGGAGGAGAATATCTGCCCTACCCTGGTGTCCCTCAGCCCAGAACCAGGAGCCCTAGAGAAGATCTGGGATATGCTGTGGGAGGCCTGGGCCTGGAGCTGCCCTGGGGAGGTGGCATCATGATCCCAGCAGCTTGAACCTGGCAGAGGCGAGTGGTGCAGGAGGGCAGCAGAGGCCGACAGAACTTCTTCATGGAGCTGACCGCTGCTGGGAAGGCTGGGGCTGAGAAGATAGCAGCCACCAGGTTAATCCTCAGGATCCAGGATAGCATTTCTTCCTTGCTCCTGGGGACAGGAAGAGATGAGAGGGGGCACCTGCTTCTTACAACAGGAGTTCCTATCTTCCTACCCAGCACCCAGTATCCAACTTTAGGACTGGCACAGAGAGCACACCAATTCCTTTTTAAAGACAGGGAAAGAAGAAAGGGGGAGAGGATGGGGCAGGGGGCTGGGTGGTCCTGGTCAGAATTGTGTAGGGAATTCCCTTTCTGTCCCAGCTCCCAGGAAATCCTGGACTTTTATGTGAAAATAAACTTGCCCAAGTCTAGAACTAATACCCTGGAGCCCATGAGCTCAGGGGGTCATCAGTGGTAGGAAGCAAGTGGTGGCCCCTCCCCTGCCCTCCTGTCCTGTCCCTGCCACCTGTCCAGCACTTACTCGGATCCCCAGGCCTCACCTACCAGTCTGCCTCCTTTTTAGCTCATCTAGCACATGAAAACCTTAATCTCAAGTTACAGTAGGATAGCTCGCAGCAGAGTGCAAGGAAGGCCTTACGGGTCAAAGGCAGGGCGTAGTCTTTGCCATCTAAATTAAAAGTCAAGGATGATTGATAAAGATTCCATCAGCTCACCCCTCAGGGACTTCAGCATGTATCAGCAGCACCTGCAGAGCTTGTTAAAGCACAATAGCTGGGGCCGTCCTCAAATTTCTGATTGAATAGGTCTAAGGTGGGGCCAGCACCTAACCAGTTAAGTATTTCTAACCAGTTTCCAAGTGATGCATAGGGAAACCCACTTTGAGAACCCAAGTGTTGATCTATGTCAAGTGAACACACTTGTTCTGAGACTCACATGCATGGGAAGCTAAGGTGTCTACTCCCAGGGTACCATGAAAAGGATGTGTGCAGGGTCAATGCTGTAGGCCCTGAGCCCAGGTGGGAACAAGGGACTCTGGCTGCTACTTACGGTGCCTGGAAAAGGAAGACCCTCCAGTCTGCAGTCTTCAGTTTGAGCACATTGGATTTCTTGCTGTAGTCAGAGGCCCTGGTGGCCAGAGCATGATGCACACGAATGGCATTCTTCAAGTCGCCCTCTGACAGAGCCTTGTCAGGCCTGTACTCATCCTAGTGGGTGAGTGGGGATTGTGCTGTCATCACCAGGCTCTGGATCACTACCACAAATGTTCCATTCTCACCTCCCTCCCTCTCACTCTCCTTCTCTGTCCTTCTGTCTTCTTAACCCCCAGGAAGAATCACTCAGGTACCCCCTCCCCTGCACCCTAATCTGTCCCAGAGGCCTGACATGGGAAGGCACTGAGCCACTGGGCCTTTCAAACACCTCTCCCCCAAATCTCCAAAGTCCTGAGTGAGCTCAAGTCAAGCCCTTGATGGGGGAAGGACCTAATACCTCCCTAAGCCCCAGATCCAGTCCAGGAGTCCCTGGGCACCACAAGGCAGGGGCAGGATGGGACTGAGCTGGCCCTTCCTAAGCAAGGACTCTAAAGCAGACTCTCACCTTCTGTAGGTACAGGATGGTCCCTTTGAGCACTGCATAGAATTTCTTCCAGCCACGCCTCCCACGGGGTGCTGGGGAGGGAAACCCAGGTAGTACGCTTTCAATCACCCACTCCAATATCTCCTACCTGCCTCCTCTGCATGTCTACCTGTGTGTGCAACCCCAAAGAAGTGGCCACAACCTGGTGGGACCCCCTTCTGCAAGTACCCCTCCCCAAGCCCCTTTGTCCAGCCTGATACCCACTCCTCTTGCCATCCATGTCAGCATGAGTCTTCCGGGTCAGTACACCATGCTTATAGGTGGTGGCGCTGAGAGCCTGTGGGATATCCAGGAAGGGGTTGCCACCATCCAGGATCCGGGTCACCTTCTTCGTGCCTGTCCCAAACTTGTCATCCACCAGCTCAGACAGGGATTTCCTCAGCTCATCTTCATCACTAAGAAGGTACCAGGCTGAGCATCACCTCCACAGACGCCTCTGTCCCACATTGCCATGGTCTCTCCCACCAACCACCCCCTCTGAGAGCCAGGGGAATCCAGAGGGAAAGGCCAGCCCCCAGAGGTAGAGATGAGGAGGCTCCAGATCCCAGATCCAGATCTCAGACTTCTCTCTTCAGTTCTGACTTCTGATCTCTGATCTTTGATTTGGGGCCTCTAAGCTAATCCTCTACCCTTCATGACAAAGTTGGGGACTTTACTCTCTTCAGGTCTACTCCCAGTCTTCCTTCTCCTCTCTCCAACCCTGAGAGCCTAACCTGGGAAAATTAACCCCTGAACAGACTGAAGCTGCTGCACAAAGGACACAAGGACAAAGGGCAGGCCCATAGGAGTGGCCCCTAAGGTTCAGGCCCACCATGAGAGCCCTGGTAGAGGAGTGCCACCTATTTCCACTGGGGTTGGGGTCTCTGAGCCTGGAACCTCTACAAAGACCCAAAGGCATAGGCTTCTCTGGGGAGCACAGCAGGGATGGGCTCCCTTCAAAGCCTCTCATAGCCTCTCCAAGCAGCAAGGTTGCTACCCCTCTTTCCAGATGTCTGGGCACCTCCAGGTCTTACTACCTTCACAGAGGGAAAAAACAGGGGGTAGTCACCCCTTCCCACTGCCAAGAGCAGTTACCACCTAAACATGGTAATACTCTCAGGGTTCTAAGGGGTCTGTGCTTCCTACCTGCCACTTTCCCAAAGGGAAAAGAGCTGTCATTTTGGAAATTTGGCAATATCCTCAGTACAGAAAACAGTTGCAGACATCATTGAACTAAGTTCACAGTTCAGTCTGTTCCATAGCATTGTAAACACTGCACACTTTTATTGAGACAGAAAATGAGCCCAAAAGAAAACAATGTATGTTGGCCAGTTGGACAGGGGTTATCAGGACCCTTGGTTGGGAGAAATCAGCACCATGGAGAGTGGTCAGTGTGCCGAACCTGCACCCCTAGCCACTCCCTCTCCCAGTGAAGCAATCTCCCCATACCTGTGCCCGTGGGTACTACTCACATGGCCCATTCCAGCTTTTCATTCTTGATGGAGTTGTAAAGGGTCTGGGATAGGGGGGGAAAGAAAGGGAAGTTCAGGAGAAGAGTCAAAGAAATTCCCATCGTCCTCCAGTAATGAGGGTCCAGTGAGGGAGCAACTTTTCAGTTAATGGGGCAGACCGGGTGTGTGATTCAAACTTGTTTGTTGGATGGATAAATGAGAGCATGGGTAGATGTATGGATGGGTGATATTTAGTTATGTGATCATTTACTATTGTATTCCCAGGAGACTAACCTTCATAGGTCAGGAGTGGTCTTTTTCTCCACTGAATCTCAACACACAATATATGCTCAACAAGATGGATGGGTTGATGGGAGGATGAATAAGTAGATGGACAAATGGGGGACTAGAGAGAAGTGGGATAGGTGGACAGGTGAGTGGTTTGTATATGGGAGAGTCTTTGGGAACAGGTGTATGGGTGATGGGTACATGAGTACTTGAGTTATTGAGTGGCTATGTAGATGGACAGATGCATGTATGCATGGGAAAATGAGTGGGTGGATGGAGAAGTGGGTTAGAAATATGTATGAGTGGATTGGGAGAAGTGGACAGGTAGCATGCAGTTTGATCTCACAAATATGTTTACAAGTGCTTCTTGATGGCGAAGAGATCACTGTGTTAAGAGAGATGGAGACAATGTTCTCTTTCTTGATTTAATTTTTAATTGACACATAATAATTGAACATATTTACCTCCAGACTCACAATTCAACTACCCTCCTATCACAACCGGATCTTTAAAAAAAATGAACTTATTATCTACCCATCCCCCCCAAAAAAATAAATCCATGTTTTTTGTCCTCCAAGCTGGAAAACTGACCAGGCTGAAAAAGCCAGAGCTCCACTCTGGGCTTCTGGGCTTCAGCCTCAAAAGAAAACTGATTCTTTTAACCTCTGTGACATTGGAGGAATGAGTGGGCTTTTCTCTGGGGTGATATGAAGATGGTGGAGGTGGCAGTGGTAAAGAAGGTGGTGATGGGTGGCAGCTGTGACAATTAATGGTAGTGATGACTTTTACTGTGGCAGCAATGATGACAGTTGAAGCAAAACAACACACCTCACAAAGTCTACTCTTCTGCCTAACTCAGGGAATATGGAACAGTCACCTGCTGAGCCAGAGGGTCTCTAACTCTGCCCAAAGTCATGGTGGCCCTGACTCTAATATTAAGAGTCTGGAATGTCAGGATTTAGCTGAACAGAGACTAGTCTCCACCCTCCCAGGACATAGCTAGGAGCATGGGAACCCCCATCAGGTAATACCTTCAGCAGGTCTTTGGCAAAATCTTGGCCATCATTCAGCTGGTCCAAGTTGGCAATGAATTGCTGGCAGGACATCTTCTTGCCAATGTTCTGTAATGGAGAAATAGTTCTTCCTGAGGGTAAGGAAGGAGGCTGGTGTGGTCCCCACACCCTACCCTGCCCCACCAGAAGATCTGAGGCAGCATCAAAGTAATGAAAATAATACTGCCTGGATTTTCCTTTGTCTCCAAGAGTTTATGAAACTCTTTCTTTCACATTCAAGATTCTACTTGATCCTCAAGCATCATGAAAGGTCGGGGTTCTTTTCAAACCCAGATGAAGGAGTCAGGTTTGGATGAAATATTACAATAGCTGGCATTTGTCAGGTGCCTATTATGTTCCAGGTACTATACTTGACATGCATTATCTTATTTTCTTCTCACCACATGACAAGGAAACTGAGGTGCAGGAAAGTGAAGTGACATGCCCATGATCGCACAGCGAGGAAGTGGAAGGGCCAAGTGTGTCTGACATCAAAGCCCGTGCTCTCACCCGCTCCTCCATGGTTAACTCTCCCAAGGTCACTCAGCACCAGGACTTGAACCCAGGCCTCTCAGCTCCTGAGCAGAAGCTCTGTGTATTCCGCCACAACCGCCTCACCCTCTCACCTGCACAGAGGGGCAGCAAGACCTCCAAAAGGTAGGTGAAGTAAGGGAGAGTTTGGTTTTATGAGAGTCAAAAATCCATTTCCACCAATACACATGGGTGCCCCATGCTGAGTCTGGCTGATACCAAGAGAACCTGTGCAGATGGTTTCACTCCTGGAGATACAAAGAACTGGGAATGACTATATCCATAAGGTTTGCCTCTTTTTAATCACTGAGGGACTGGAACCCTCCAAACCTAACACCTGATGTTCACACTTTCAGACTTTCTTTGGTGTGGCCACATCTGAAAAAGCACTGGGTGGCACACTTCTTTGTGAGGTTTTGTGGACTTAGGTTTGCTATAAAACAGTATCTTGTCAGACTTACTTATAGAACCCTGGTATCTCATGGGATAGAAATAGGCATTCTCTCAGAAAAGGAGTTCATAATTAAATGTTTATTTATGTGTTTCAGAGTCTTTAAAGCTTCTGGGTGTTGGAATTCTCCAAGGAGGGAATTCCACGTACACTTTCCCAAATTTTATTGACCATTGCACCATTTTAGCAAAGAGAATCTATTAACGTAATAGGGAACATTCACACACCACAGAAATAATTAGAAAAAGAGTGCTACGAAATTTAATAAGCAGACAAGCATGAATTTTCTACATCTTTTCCAAGGAGTTAAGGATAAGGCCCTGTGTGCCTTGATATGTTTGTTTTATATGTTTCTATATATATTTTTACAGGTACATATCTGTGTGTCAGCACACAAGTACAGCCATATACACATTCATCTGTAGTAGAAGAACACAAGGACTGGGTTGGGATTGTAGCTCAATGGTAGAGCGCTTGCCTAGCATGTGTGAGGCACTGGGTTTGATCCTCAGCACCACATACAAATAAGTAAAATAAAAGTCCATTGACAACTAAAACATATATTTAAAAAAAATTTTTTAAAAAGAATATAAGGGCAATGTTGATAGTATTATCTTTGAATTCCACACACACTGAACATTCTCTAACCATTAGTCAGGAGTACAAAATTGAAAAGCAACTAGGCAAGATTTCCAATTGAATAATACTATCTTGTTCCAGAGGAATCTTCCCAACAGAAACAACTGTGATCAGAAATATTAATATAAATATAAATATAAAACATCTGTGTGAGGACACTGGAGAAACATAAAAGCCATGAGGACTTCAAGGCTGAAGATCCTGTCAAGAAGGGAGCATGGAGAGGAGAGACCAGCAAGGAGCAGCTTTCCTTCAAGCACAAGCAACAGCCCAAAGGCTGAGTGATAGAGTGGTCTTATAGGACTGGAGAACAAAACCCAGGGCTCAGGCCCATCAAGGACAAGAGGCCCTGGGAAACATCCCAGTCATACTTTAACAAAAAAAAATAGAAATGAAGAAAGGAAATACTAAAGGGAATTCTTGCGTCAAAAGGAAAATCATTCTGGATGGAAGCACAGAAAAGCAGAAAGGAATGAAGAGCAACAGAAAGAGTGGGCATCTGAATATTAATGGTATAGAGCAATGATACAGTTTTCTGGAGAATAAAATATAAGGAGATATAATAGTTAAAAGCATGATAACCACAGTATGTAAGTTGAGAGAGGGCTGGGCTCAGTGGTAAAGCATTTGTCAAGAATGCATGAGGTTTCATCTCCAGCATCACAAGAAAAAAAAAAGTTGAGAGAAAAACCAATGATACCACATTGAACAGAAAGTGGTAATGGTACTTTAATCACAAGCTACAAAAAGATTCTTGAAAGAATACCCAACTATCACACTAAAAGGGGAAAAAATGGAATTAGAAAAAAATACTTAAATAATCAAAAAGTAGGCAAGAAAAGAAAGGAAAAAAGAACACAGAACCAATGAGTTGAATAGAAAACAACAGTAACCTGGTATATTTAAACTCAAATATGTTATCATTAATTAAATGGTCAAGTTAAAAGATAATTATCAGACCTGATCTTTTTGAAAGTATATGATACAGGACACATGCCTTAAGTATAAAGGAAGAGACATCACAGGAACAGAAAGAAAAGGATATACCATGCAACCAACAAAACAGCAGTATGGCTACACTAACATCTTCAAAATAGATTTGAAGTCAAGAGGTATTATTAGAGGTAAAGAGTGACATCTTCATAATGATAAAAGGGTCAATCCTTCAGAAAACATAATCATTCTACCTTAGTATATACCCAATTGCAGAGCTTCAGATAGAAAACAACAGGGTCTCCCAGGCTGCCCTTGGACTTTGACCTCCTTCCACAGACTCTGTCTTCCAGCAGAAATAAGTCAGCACAACTGATGACAAGCCCCAGCCCAAGACCTGGGCCTAGGCCCTCTCAGGCCAGGGTGGTCAGTTCACTAAGTTCACTTCCTTTCCCAGAGTGGAAGCTGGATGGGACTGGGGAGCCACAGAAGCCATCATCCAGATCCTGAAATTTGGTCACTACCTTTAACCCCACAGAAGCCAGGCCTTTCCCCACAGGTCTGGCATGACCTTCCTGTGCAGCCCTAGGGTTAGAACAATCCTATCCTATCTTTAAATCTCACCCCAGAAGCAGGATGAAGCAGGCCAAGCTGAAAGAAGGCAGATGTCATCTCCCCTGAAGGAAGGGAACTGAGCAAAGGCCTCCGGAAAGGGAAACCCTTATCAGTATTGCAAATCCTCACTAACCCCTAACTATACTGCCTCTTCCCTTGTGTGAAGTCCTATCACCACCCGAGTGGCAGACACCCCAACTGCTGATCTTCAGGATACCAGTCAAACCCCTGGGACTATCCTTGGAGACCCCCTGCCCCAACCTACATCACCACTGACTCCACTCTTCAAGCAATCCAAGGTCTGGGTAAATCAAGCTGCTCCTGAAAAACAACCCACCTTGGCCTCAGCTTGGACTCTCCTGGACTGGCTCTCCACCACCTCCCCTTTCTCTGCCTCCTCCTTGATAGTTCGCCCCCTTGGCTCTGCTGTTCAGCCCACTAACCAGTGCCAGAGGATGGACGTCCAAAATGTCCCTTGAATTTCTCTCCTCACCTCCAGCTCCAGCTCAACCTGCCATCTTTTCTAGCTTGGAGGTTGAAAATCACCATTCTCTGACATCCTCCCCTTCTGGCTTATCCAAGGATCAACCACCTCCAACACCCCCTTTCAAGTGTACACTCCTGACCCATCTTCTCTCCTTCCAGATCACCCTTCTCTGGAGGCTCATTCCAGCAATGCTTTGACACTCTATTGAGATCAAAATCCCCACTTTCTTTTTATCCCAGTTAGATTCCAGGCCCCATCATTAACTACTTCTTCACCAATGCTTACAAATCTGTTTTCCCTTTCTGTTTCTGTCCCATTTTCCTAGAAAAAAAAATGATAAAATCCAATCCAAATATCAATCCAGCCCTGATAAAATCCAACTAGTTTCTACACTGTGGATCTCAACCCAGTCTAATGGATAAGCTTGGAAAGGAGTACAGAGTCATGCTAACAGATCCCATTTTATATGCACTACCCAATCCTATGGGCACCAACACCTCCTGACAATGTACTACACTTGCCTAGAATGTTTGTTCTCCATTCTCCAACATGACTATGCACATCTTTTTCTTTCCCTTAAGCCTCAATACCCCCATAGTAGATATTATGGTTCTCTCTTCAACATTGCTTCTCCATTGACACACTTTCTTGTCTCAGCTTCTGAGATGCACATACTACTGGTTTTCCCCAGACTTCCTCAGCTGCCTCACAGTCCCCTCTGGTCCTCTGCTTACCTCTAAATAACACCAGGCCTGCTTCTCTCCCCAGGGCACTCAGCCAGTCTTCTGGCTTTAAGTTCCATCAGGATGGCAGCGACCACCCTTCATCTCTTTATCCCACTCATCTCTGTTAGGCCCTGGACTCATTGATCCCATCACCCCTGTGGTGTCCCCACGTTGATGTCCAACAGGCATCTCCAACACAGCATGTCAGAAATGGGACTTGAGTTGGGGGCCATGGCTCATGACTATCATCTCAGCAGCTCAGGAGGCTATGGTAAGAGGACTGTGAGTTCAAAGCCAGCTTCAGCAACTTAGTGAGACCTTAAGCAACTCAGTGAGACCCTGTCTCTAAATAAAACACAAAAAAGGGCTGGGGATGTGGCTCAATGGTTAAGCATCCATGGGTTCAATCCCCAGTATCAATAATAATAATAATAATAATAATAATAATAATAATAATAATAGACATAGATTTGAATCCCACTACTCCTACTACCTCCACCACACACACAGAAGCTCCTTCCCCATCTCTGGAAATGGTACCACCAGTCAACCAGATGCCAAAGTCATCCTTACTCCTCTTTCACTAACCAACATCAAGAGCAAGTCCTGTCAGACTCATGCTTGAGAGGTCTCCTTCTGCAGCCCCTTCTCTCCACATCCATCACCCTGTACACCCAAGCCACCATTGTCCATCTCCCACGTGGACACAGTCACTATGGAGACAGTTTTGTGGATACTCAAAAAGTTAAACATTGCTGGGTGCAGTGGCACATGCCTGTAATCCCAGTGGCTTGGGAGGCTGAGGCAGGAGGATCATGAGTTCAAAGCCAGCCTCAGCAACTTAGCAAGGCCCTAAGCAACTCAATGAGACCCTGTCTCTAAATAAAATATAAAATAGGGCTGGGGATGTGGCTCAGTGGTGGAGTGCCCTGGGTTTAATCCTCAGTACCAAAAAAAAGTTAAACATAAAATGACCATATACATAGGCTCCAGCACATCCATTCCTTGGTGTAGGCCCAAAAGAACTGAAAGCAGTTGTTCAACAAACTTGTACAAATGTTGATAGCAGCTATTCACACAGTAGCCAAGAGATGAAAAGCAGCCTTCCTGACCCCTTTTCCTGGACCACTGTGTCTCAGATCTTTCTGTATCTGGCTCCTTCTGATCCTCTAGGTCTCTGCCCTCAGGTCAAGCCTTCCCTGACCCCCAGTCCACCCCCTCCACACTTGTTTATTCCCTTCCCAGACCTACCACTATTCATAATCACTTGTTCCCTTGTCTATTGCCCACATCCTCTAATTAGAAGGCAGGTGGCCTCCTTGTTCACAGAATCCAGAAGGTGCTCAGCAGCCAGGATTGCTGTTGAGCCTCCAACCTCCAGTCCAAACTCCCCTCCTACAGGAAGCCTTCTTGAGCCCTCACCCAGGCTCCACCTACACCCTCTGACAGCCAGTTCTGCCTCCCTCTCTGACCAGAACTCTTTCTGGGGGCACAGCAGGGCCCAGGTTCCTGAGATCCTCCCAACCCATCAGGCACTCAGTTCCTGTCTGATAAGCAGCAGGGAGAGAGGAGAGGCAAGGGTCAGGGAACGGAGCAGGGGTCCTCTGAAGACTCACAGCCCCTGCAACCCTCAGGCCTTGGGCAAAGTACTCCACTATGCTATCTCTGTTCCTCCTCACGGGGACTATGCAATGGGGAGACAGAGGCTAAGTGAGGTAAGTAGCTTGCTCCAGGCCACCCAGCTGTTATGTGGAGAGATACAGAGAACCCTGACCCAGAACCCAGTTCCTAGTCATTGGGCAATGCTGCCTCAAGAGAAATGTGATCCTCGGTGTCTTTCCACAGCAAGGATGAGGGTCCTACCCCACCCACTTGTGATCTGCCAAGCCTACTTTCTCAACTGGGGCATTAATGTGGGGCCATGGCCACTAAGGCCCACCACACTCTGGGTATGCTCTACCCAGAGGCTCGCTGAGCAGGGGCTGCTGCCCTCATAAGCAGCTCAGCTGTGGGGAGGGGCATCCAGAGCTGGGCCTAGGGTACACCCTCAGGCAGTCCAAGAGTGGGGACAGGAGTGGAGTGCATTCACTGCTACTTTTAAAGTAACTAGCAATACCCACTCTCCACCAACAGGGGCAGTCTCAGGAATAGCACTGGTTTATGGGCTTCAGCTCTGGTGACCGTCACATAGAATACACTCATCTCTCCGGTTCCACACTCAGGCAGAACCCAAGCTGACTTTCCCC
>JAJEJO010000980.1:0-27838 GCA_020662805.1 Glaucomys volans
TTTGCTTTAGAAAGGAAGATGCTGGATTCCCGTTAGTCCTGGTGTTTAGATTTTTCCACAATGGGAGGCCTGGGAAAGGCCTCTTTGGCTTATCATCCAAGTTTGCCAGGTCAGTGCGCTGACTTCCCGTCTAATTCCCTAGGTGCTTGAAGACAGGAAAGGATGCTGCTGCCTGGCTGCTCCTGCCTGGTGCCCAAACCAAAGCCAGGGCCAGGCCCCCTGAGGCATGGTTTAAATCATCTCAATTATCTCCCATTCTCTTTCCTGTATCCCCAGCTGCTCTCTGTCTCCTGCGACTTCTTAAGAGCCAGCCTGCGATTATGGCCCGCTTCTTCATCTGTAGGGACTTGCCACCTACCAGTGACTTGAGTCAGTGGTTTGCGAGTGTTTCTGCACATCTCACCCCGACTGGCATCTCACAGTTAGTATGAATGAGGCCAATTTCCTAGACCCGTAGTATGCAGTGTGTCTTTATTTAAGAAATATCTGGAGATCAAATATCTTCAAAGGAGGGGAATTTAAGTTGACCAACCTAGTAATGTATAGGGAATCCTAGTGGTAATTGAAGTACTATAGGCAATGGAAGTGTAATTCCTGTTATGGTTTAGATGTACATGTCTGCTGAAAAGCTCATGTTTTGAAAGTGTGATCCCCAATGCAGTGAAGTTCATAGGGGGATGTTTTAAGCTGTGATTAGGAATGTAGATTCATAAGCAGATGACAGATGGATCCATTGGACGAACAAATAATTTGAATGGACTACTGGGTGGTAACTCTGAACAGGTGGACATGGTGGAGGAAGTAGGTCATAAGGAGTGTGACTTTGGGGACTCTATTTTGTCCTTGGCTTCTCTCTCTCTCTCTCTCTCTCTCTCTCTCTCTCTCTCTTTCTCTCTCCCTCTCTCTCTCATTCCTGGCTGTCCTCCCTTCCTCCCATAATGTTCTCCCTCACCTCAGGCCCAGAGCATTGAATTGGCTGACCACTGACTGAAATTTTGAAGCCATGAATTCAAAATAAACTTTTCCTCCTCTGAGTAGTCTTGTTAGGTATGCTGGTAATGAAAAGCTGACAAATACAGTTCCATGCCAAAGACTGCCAGTGGGCAGAGCCAAAAACCTGGTGCTTCTGTGTGTGCCTTGACCTGGTGTATTCAAGGTCACACTGGGGAAGCTCACCTTACCTCACTTCAGAATATTGGTTGTCTCTCCCTTTACTTAGTTTTTTGGTATTTGCCCTACACAAAGCATATGCTCAACAACAACAATGCTCTTGCAATATCTACCTCTTTTAGGGATACTGCATTGTAATGGAGGGTTCTATGTGCCTCAATCCAAAGAATAAACATTAAGCTTATTAGTTGGAATAAAAATAATAATAGGCATTATTTTACATAGCATTTCCTAAGTGCCAGGTACTATATTAAACACCAAAAAGGCATAATCTTGTTTAATTTTTCTATTATTCTCTTTGCATGAATGAATCATAGAACTCTAATAATTTGCTGAAGCTCACACAGTGGATAGGTGGTAGAATTGCGACTCAGAGCCAAGTCTGCATGCCTGTGAGTTCTCAATCATTACAATATAGAGACTGTTACCTTGTATTCTGTATTCACTTTTCTGCATTAACAGTTCTGCTTTTTACTGTTTACAGTCTTCATTTTCTTTGCTGTATCATACATTTCATTAAAACTGCAATTGCTTATACCTGCTTCTGATGCCATCTTCTTTACTATGTCACTGTGCATTGCAAATGGGTAGTTGTGTACAATATTGTCCCAATTCATATGTAAACCTTGGAGGGAAGGCTTTCTCAGCTCATGGCTTTGTGCTTCTCTGATATGAAGCATTTGTTTTCTTTACTATTTAGTCTCCATGATTTTAATTTGTTGATCCTTGCTGTTATTCACAAATCTGAAAAAGAACTTAAGGTACTCCTCTTGGACAACATGTTTGAAGTTTCCTAGAACAAGGCCATAGGAGGAGGCCATATGGAGTGGCAAGCAGGGACCTGGGCAAGTGGGTCACCAGGGTTTTGTCATTGCCACTCATTTCGCAGTCTTCCCAGAAATGAGACAGGGCAGGGAGATCTTTTAGAGGAGGAGCTCCCTAGACTCACATCACAGCTGGCCATCTTGAACTCCACACAGACCCCAGGGTGCTGGCCTCACGGACACATCCCACATGACACTGCTGCTGCTACTGACTTTTGCAGCTCTGTGCCCAGGTGGTGTGTATTTCGTGGTGTTTCAGGGACATTGGTGGCTTTATGGAGGCACACCAAGAAATGAACTGTGCTTTGGGTCCAAAGAGACCAAAATCTGTCTGAGCTTTTAGCCAAATGGAGTCTGGGAACTTTGCCTGATGACATGGAAAGAAAATGGGCTTTTATGTCACTTTGAAACTTTGTATTAAAACTTGGCTATAATATTTACTCTGTGATCTTGATAAGTAACTCACTTATTTAAGCTTCAATTTTGTCATCTGTAAAATGACAATCACGCAGCTCATAATCTTCAGCACACACTGATAACTGCTATTTCAAGACAGGTTTCTTGCCACTCTAAGGTCCTGCAGTCTGGGACGTCATGTCTTGGTCATTGCATACCCTTGCCTAGGACAGTGTCTGGCAAGGACTAGGTATTCAGTAAACACTGAGTTAGTAAGAATTTACTTCCCTGATGACGTGTGACGTGGAACAGCTCTCCATGTGCTTATTTTCCTTGCATTTCTTATTTGATGAGGTGTCTGTTACCGTCCCGGGTCAGTTTTTACATGGCTTTGTTTATGTCCTTATTGTTGAGATTTAAGAGTTGTTCATATATTTTGGGTAATAGTTCTTTATCAGATGTGTTTTCTACACGTTTTCCCCCAGTCTGTAGCTTGGCTTCTCATTCTTTTGACATTGTCTTTCCCAGAGTAGTTTCAAGTTTTTCTTTTAGGGGTTAAGTCTTTGGTATTTCACCTAAAAGTCAACACCAAACCCAAGGTCATTGAAGTTTATCCTGTTATCTTCTCAGAGTTTTATAGTTTTGCATTTGATATTTAGGTCTGTGATCCCTTAGAGATAAATTTTGCAAAAGGTGCCAACTCTGTGTATAATTTTTAAAATAATTATGGATGTCCAGTTGTTCCAGCACCGTTTGTTAAAAAGACACTCTTTGCTCCTTGGCGCTGCTTTTACTTCTTTGTCAGAAATGGGTTGACTGTGCTCACGGGTCTCTTTCTGAGCTCTTGGTTCTGCTTCATTTACCTATCTGTTCTTTCCC
The DNA here is from genome assembly GCA_020662805.1 of Glaucomys volans. Classification (NCBI taxonomy): domain Eukaryota; kingdom Metazoa; phylum Chordata; class Mammalia; order Rodentia; family Sciuridae; genus Glaucomys; species Glaucomys volans. The sequence continues at coordinate 3,270 of JAJEJO010000980.1, forward strand.
CAGCACCATGTGGCCTGAAAAATCAAGCTTTGTGTAAGTCAAGAAGTCAGGTAGCATTAGTCCTCTGGCTTTGTTCTCTCCTTCAGGGTCTTGTTGGTTGTCCTGGTCTTTGACCTCTCCATACAGTTTTGGCAAGAGTTCAAATTTTCACTCTTATTTGAAGGAAAATTAAATATCTAACAGCATTTAAGTGTACATACACTTATCTTTCTTTTTTATTTTTCTTTTTGTAGTGTAGGGTTGAATCTAGGGCTCTGCACGCAGTAAACAAGGGCTCTACCACTGAACCGTACCCCTAGCTCTTGTTATTTTATTTTGAGACAGGGTCTCACAAAGTTGCCCAGACTAGACCTGAATTTGTCATACTCCTACGTTGGCCTCATAAGTAGCTGGGATTACAGGTGTGTACCACCATGCCCAAATTTTAGTGCATATATACTTAGGCCTCATAAACCCACTTCTAATTTTCCTAGAGAAATTACGAGACCTATATAGGCGAAGATATATAGCCTAGGATATTTTGCAGCATTGTTTATAGTATTAAGAAATCATGAAAAACAAGATATTTATCAATACGAATGTCCTAAATAAATTGTGGTGCATTGCACAACAGAACACGATGCAGCCATTATAAGGACAATACTGACATACTCATGAACGTGAAAACTCCTGTTTTGGTGTTGAGGTTTTTAAGTTTTTTATATATTCTAGATATGAATCCTCTGTCAGAGGGTGGCTGGCAGATTTTCTCCCATTCTGTAGGTTCACTTTTTGCACTGTTGCTTTTCTTGCTGTGCAGAAACTTTTAAAATTTGATGCCATCCTGTTTACTGACCCTTGGTTTTACTTCCTGAGCTTCAGAAGTTCTACTGAGGACGTTGTTGGCTATGCTTATACATTGGAGTGTTTCCCTTACGTTATCAAAAAACAACCCATTCAATAAAAGGGCAAATGTCTATTCTGGTCTGTTAGTCAACTTTCTATTACTATGGCAAAATACCTGAAATAATCAACTTATAAGGAGGAAAGGTTCATTTTGGCTCAGAGTTCTCAGTCCATGGTCAGTTGGTTCCATTTCTTCTGGGCTGATTGGCAAGGCAGTACCTGATGGAGGGATTGTATGTGGGAGGAAAGTCCTTACCTTATGGAAACTAAGAGATAAAGAGTGTAGAAGAGGATGCTTCGGGGTCCCAATGTTCCCTTCAAGTACATGTCACCAAACACCAGAGATTTCTTGCATAGAATACCACACAGAAATAAAGAGACAGGGGTTGGAGGGACTTCTCTTTCAGAAAGCACATTTCAATGAGTCTGATGACCCCTGCCCATTTTAGTATATGGTAGTGTCATTGCAGGTGAACTTGAATTTGAATCCCATCTTTTCCACTAAGCAGTTGTGTCATCTTCAGCAAAATATTGAAATCTCCAGTCCTCAAATTCCTTCTTAATAAAATGTACATCATAACAATCTTTGAGTAAAGGACTGGTGCAGAGAGGGCCTACCTGATGAAATTGTTGTAAGAATTAAATGAAATACAGCTTTTAAAATGCTCAGCACGGGGTGTCTGGCCCAATAAATGCTCAGTAATGGTAGTTCAAAAATATAACAAAGAGTGTATCTGCTTCACTTCCTCAGCAGCTTCAAACAGCCTACTCATGGTGCTATTTGTGACCAGGTCACCCCATTTAACTGTTTCTACTGCTCTGGTGGAGGTGATAGCCCTTTCATGGTTACCATTATCACAGCCTATGGACCCAGAACCAATGTGCTTTTGGAAGAGTAAAAATACTGATCAGAAGGAAAACCACTTACTTCTAACTCATCTGCTGAGTTTGGAGCATTCCATGTGTGTGCCTGTCTAGCCACCGAGCTTGCACAGAGATTCTGACTTCTTCCACTCAGCCAAGGGTCACCTCCTCCAGCAGCCTTCCGACCAGCACCCCAACCCACCCCACCCCACCATCAGGCCATCAGACCCCCTCCTGCAGGTCTCACACAGGCCATGCAGGTGCCACCTCTGCCACTTTGCTTACAATTAGCTTTTATATGCCTGTCTCTCCACTGCTCTTGGAGCTCCTTCAGGAAAGGGACTGGGTCATTTCTGTGTCTCCAGAGAGTAGCTTAAGTTATAGTGCAGAGCCGTTCTCACCAAATACGTGGGATGAACACATGCACCCTCAGGTGGGATAAGTGGCTGTAAATATGGAGCTGAGATCCCATTTCCATTTAAGGCAATGTGGGTGGAAATTCTTTGAAAGTGAATATTTATTGCTTGGGACCTTTGCCAAGCTGACTGGTTTCCTTGGCTTTCCTTCCCTTTCCAAGACTGCAGAGCAGAGATAGTGGAAAGAAATGCCTAAGCATCACACCACAGAGCAATTTAAATAGACTTTCAACAGGAAGAGTCAGGAGTCCACGAAGCTTGAGCAAGACATCTTCCTTAAGCCATATGAAGAAAGCTGGCAGCTCTGCCCCTCATGAGAGGGAGGGAACATGAGGAGAGGTCAGACACTTTAGGCAAAGAGGCCAGAGGACCCCACTTGTCTGGGAAGTTTTGGTATGGGCATTCAAACCACATGGAGGCTGAATCTACCAACCAGGGGTGCAGGCTGAACTTTCCTGAGGAACTTGCCTCCCCTGATCTGATGACAACAGACGTGCCCATGAAAACGCTTAGCATGGCCTGACCAAGCCCTCTCCCCTCTCCTGCCTCCTCCCCTGCCCTCCAGCCATGGTGACTGTCCCTAGGCTCCCAGGCTCCTCTAGGCCTTGATTGACCTAGAATGAGACGAGGGCTTCTTGGTGAGATTTCTTCAAAAATTGACTTGTCCTCTCTCCCTTTGACAGAGGAAGTTCATAATGACTCCAGAGTTTTCCCTCAGCTGGTGCAAGAGACTGCTGTGGACAAGTGGATCTTGAAGTCACTGGTAGGGTGCTGGGGTGAGGACCTTTCTCTGTGCTGTAGGTGGCACTGCTTTATTTCCTCTGCTAAGAAGCAGGAGGGGACTTCTCTGAGCTTGTACTTGCTTAGCTATTGTTTTCCATGTCATATAGCAGATTTCAACAAACCTATGGTGTGAATGTCCCCACCAAAACTCATGCTGAAATTTAACCCCCATTGTGAGACACAGAGGTGAGGTCAGGTAGGACCTTTAAGAGGTGGTAGATCATGAGGGATCTGCCCTCACAAATGGGTTAATGCACTCATGGATTTGTGTTACGGGTGTCTAGGTGCAGGTTTGTTATGAAAGCTGGTTTGACTGTCTTGTGTGGCCCCTCTGGCCCTGTGATGACCTGTGCTGCCTACAGCTCTGTAGACTCTAAGCTAGCAAGAAGGCCCACGAGATGCGGCTCCTTGACGTCAGAACTGCTGGCCTCCTGAATTAAAAGCTGGATAAACCTTTATTCTTTAAAAGTCACCTAGACTGTTGTATTAAGTTATAGTAAGAGAAAACTTGTGACTATTATTAATCTTGTGGTATTAACTTTAGGATATATATATATACACTTTTTAATGTTTCATTCATAACTACTCATGCATTCACAGGAAGATGTGAGGTCTACGCAGAGTCCTGCGTCCACTTTACTCGTTTCCTTCAAGGCGACCTCTGTGTACCCACTGGCACTAGGAAACCTAGGGGGCCACGTTGGACAATGCGCAGCCTCCTCAGACGTGCCGGGTGCACATGCCGCTGTGACACGTGCGTGGGGTTCTGTGCAGTTCCATCCGTGTGCAGGTCACGCCACCACGCCGCAGCCACAGCGCGCCCTCACGCAGCCACGGCACGTCCTCACGCAACCACGGCGCGCTCTCACGCAACACAGCACGCCCTCACGCAGCCACAGCACGCCCTCACGCAACCACGGCGCGCCCTCACGCAACACAGCACGCCCTCACGCAGCCTCAACACGCCCTCACGCAGCCTCAACACGCCCTCGCGCAGCCACTGCTCACAGCCTCCCCTGAGGCCTGGCGCTTCCCCGCAGGGGCCACCCCTCCCCTGCCGTCCACAGCCCCGCAGCCACTGCTCTGTGAGAGCAGAACGCTGTCGGGGGAATCACGGGCGGCCCCGCGGAGGTGGCGAGTTTCCTTTCACCCTGTCCCCGTTGCCCTTGAGAGTCCCCGTGTCACTGCGCGGACCCCGTTCATTTCTCTCTGTTGCCGCGGGGCTTTTCCCTGCGTCGCGCAACTCTTTTCCTCCCCGCCCGCCCACTAAGGACACTGCAGGTGCGGCTAGTGGGTTAGGAACAGAGCTTCCCAAGACGCTCACAGGCAGGTTGTGCGTGAACGTCCGCTGTGTGTGTCACTCCTCTCTTGGATGAATGCCGACTCAGTTGCTGGTTGGCTGGTGATGCACTTGTAGTTTCCCAGGAAACTGCGAATGATGTCCAGGGCTGCTCCACCAGATTTTGGTCGCAGTCTCCCTCAGCTCCAGAACTCTGCTCCAGGTGCCTCCGTGGAACACTTACCTAAGGTCTCACGCCTGGCGCTCAGCTCCTTAGAACTCAGGTTCCCTCTCTTCCCCTACGTGCCCCCGATTCCTCTGCTGCTTCTGTCTAGACTCGCAGAACTGTCTAGAACCACGCCAGACACCGGCAGCCACCTGGGACTCCTCTCTCAGCTCTTCCCACACTTACTCTGTCAGTTGGATCGCCCTGCTTTATCTCCTGTCTCTGACACAGAAGAGGAGACAGACTGTAACTCCCCAGCCATCATCACCATCCAGTGTTCACATGAGGACTTCCTGACCTGGCCTATTTTATCAAGTTGAGACCAGGCTGTTTGCAGCATATTATTGGGTAAGGCACAGAGAGGTAGATCAGCCTAGCTGGCCATGCACAGCCAGGCCTATGGGCCAAGTGAGGGCCAACCTCTGCATGGAGAGGTCAACTGGAAAGGACAGACCTACTCTGGGCAGAGCCCTGGCCTTGGGACTGGGTAGAAAGTGCAAATGAACTTCGATGCATTAGGAAGCAGCTTACCAGTGGGGATACCACCCATTGGCCTCAGGAGGCACGCTGCAGAGGCTTGGAGCCGTCATTGGTTATGATAATTTGTAGAATGGTCTCTAGACGTCACCTGGGCCTCTAATTAATAGTTGTGCCCTATCAGGTCAGCAGCTGCATATCTCCACTGAAGATTTCTGATGAGCTCATGTGCTTGTTCCTGGTCTTTGAGCACCTTGAGCTTTGCGAGCCTTTACTCATGATGCTGACTACATGTAACTAAATATGTCACCCACATGATTCCAGTCCCCAAAGTAGGTCCTCCACTAGGGAGCAAAGTATCTTCAATCAACTTCCAGGGACACAACCTGATACTCATGCAGCCGACATGCTGAGAGAAAGACCCTGCCAGTGCCGAGAAGCCATATGAGGAACATGCCTGGAGTTCACCTGGTGTCCACCTAGTTAGTGTTCCATGAGGAGCCCCTCCTCCCGTCTTCCCTTCCATCTGGGGGGCCCCTTCCATCTCTGGAGGAGCATAAGCCATTGGCCCTGTTGCTTTTTTTTTATATAAAATGTTCACTAAGAATTGCTTGCAGGGTACAGTGGTGCATGCTTATAATCCCATCAACCTAGAGGTTGAGGCAGGTGGAGCACAAGTTCAAAGCCAGTCTCAGCAACTTAACAAGGCCCTAAGCAACTTTGTGAGACTGTCTCTAAACAAAAACCTTAAAAAGGCTGGAGATGTGGCTCAGTTATTATGCCCCTGGGTTCACTCTCCAATACAAGAAAGAAGAAGTAAAAGGAGGAGATGGAGACAGAGACGAAGACAAAGAAGATGTTGCTTGTATTGAAATATATCACTAATTCCTTCCCTAGAGACCGAGCAGTGTGAGTACTTGGCCTAGATGTAGGTGAGGAAGCCAGCCTGGGGCCCTAACAATGGGGCATATGTTCAGGAAATTCCCCATTTAAGCTCATTTCCAATTGACTTTGTTCAGCTGCTGCCATGGGACACTAGAGTCCCTGAAGTTGGAGCCGTTGACACTTTTTTTTCCTTCATTAGGAGCCAAGTTCCATCAGGTTACCCGTTGCTGACAGTCTCAAAGGGGAAAAGCTCACCAGACTCAGCCTGAGACACGCGAGCAGGGCAGTCTTCCAGCACTGACCTCCCGCCTGGGGCCCACTCATTTGCACTCCATCTTTGCTCCAGCTACTCAGGGTCAGCTTGGACATGTGAGGAGCCTAAGCTGGGGGACTAGACGTGGTGGTCTTCCTGAGACCCAGCAGCAGGTGAGGCTTGGCCATCCTTGGCCAGACGTGCATGCTAATCTAGAAGGAGCTCCTCTCCCCCCACACCCCCATTCCTGCAGGGGCTCTGCATTGCTGCAGTAACTCATCACCACAAATGCAGCAGCTTCCTGCTGCACAAATGCAACTGTCTCCTGTTCTGCAGGGGAGAAGTCTGTGCAGGTCTCCCCTTGCTGAAGTCAAGGTGTCAGTCAGGGGCTTGGTTCCTTCCTGGACATTCTAAGGAAGGACCCGTTTCCTTGGATATTTGAGATATTGGCATAATTCATTCATCATGCTGCTTGGACTGCTTTCTTGGCAGCTCTCAGTGGAAGACCTGGCCCAGTTTTCCAGGGCTATCCTCATTCCTTGTCCTGTGACCCCTTCTTTCATCTTTGAATAAGTTCCATTGGGTAGAGTGGTTCTCATGCTTCAGATCTCTCCCTTCTTTTTCTTTTTCATTCTCACTAACCCAGCAATGAAAGGTGTTCTGCACTTAAAGTCTCATGTGATTATATTAGTCCACATGGAAAGTCCAAGATGATCTCATAAGTTCAAAATATATAATCTTATCAGCACATTTTCTTTTTAAAAATTTTAAAATATTTTTTAGATGTTGATGAACATTTATTTAATTCATTCATTTATATGTGGTGCTGAGAATTGCAGTGCCTCACACATGCTAGGTAAGTGCTCTACCATTGAGCTACAACCCCAGTCCCAGCAAATTTTCTTTTGCTATAAAATGTAATATATTCACCAATCCCAGGGATCAGTGTCTGTGTATCTCCATGTGTTCATTTTATGCCCTCTGCACTACAGCGGTTTCCATGGACTCATGGTGTCATAGCAACTCCCTGACTGTGCATGAGAACAGCAGTTCTGCAGCAGCAAACTGAAGTAGGAAGATGGCGGGGAAGAAGCCAGTAGGCAACTTAGTGATCTATCATCCAGGAGAAAGGGAAAAATGATCATTTCTGTGATGGAAAGAGAATCAAAACAACAACAAATGGTGGCAGTGTTGAGCATGCTATGGCTCAGTGGGGGATGGGAGCTCTCCTCCACTTTCTACCACGTTCAAGGAAAACAGGCACTGACTGACATATCTGCAATTTGAGCAGATGATACATTCAGACGCGCTAGGTGAGCCCACCTGGAGAAGGTTGTGGAGCTCTCTGTCTCAAGAGAGACCCCACGTTTCCCAGCAGAGGTGGTTGGGATAGGGAAGCACTGATAGCTTGAAGGGACCCTGTTTGGCTCTCTCTGAAGCAGATTAGGAATCCCTGTTGTTTACCATTGTTTTGCAGTTTTCACTCACATATGTGAGTCCTGTTCTTGATATACTCACTTTTTAAATATCTAAGACCAAACAGTCAGTTAGACTCTACTTTTCACTGGATTGACAGGTACCCCTAACATGAATTAATCTGGGCATAAAAGAGACTGGGGCTCAGTCTTTACAGAAACCCAGATGGCCAGTAGATCAGTTTGCAGAATGGAAAAGAACAAAATTGGCAGTCTGATCAGGATCAGGTAGAAAGTAGACATTCTCCATGACACCTCCCCAGACCCAGAAGGGGCTGGATGATCCACGGATGCATTCACACACCTCTCCAGAGCACATGGACAGGGGCTCTAAGAGTGAGGGGTGCAATTCAACCCAGATTGGTCTACAGATGGAGCAGCTGAAGGCCAGCAGCTCTGCCAGACTTGTACCTCCTCCCTGGACACAATAGCAAAGCCATTTTAAGAGTGAAGTTTCTCGGGAAGCAGACAATGTTCTCTGCCCATCTACCCCTCTTCCCAGCAGAGGGAGTCAAGCAAGGAGGAGGCTGAACTGAGCATACACTCACCATTCAGGTTTCTGTTGTTGTTGTTGTTTTTGTACCTGGGATTGAATCCAGGGGCACTTAACCACTGAGCCATATCCCCAGCCCTTTTTGTATTTTATTTGAAACAGGGTCTCACTAAGCTGCTTAGGGCCTTGCTAATTTGCTGAGGTTGACTTTGAACTCACAATCCTCCTGTCTCAGCTTCCCAAGCCACTGGAATTACAGGTGTGCACCACTGCAACCAGCCTCAGCATACAAATTTGATCAGTTTGGATCAGAGCTGAAAACAACAGCAGGATATTTGCATCATAGAAACTTCCTCACAGTTGGGAGTTTCTAAATAAAGATCCCAGAAAGGAAGACCACTATTTCAAAAACTCCCACTATTTCAAAAACTCCAGAAAGGCAAAAACAAAACCTCTGTATAATAGTAATTAACTGATTGATATTGACTAATTCCTAGTGTCTCCTAACAATCTATGTTTTGTCAGAATTCTATCTAATTCTGTGTATTTTGTCAATTAAATAGATGAAATTCCAAGGAAAGAATATAAACCATTCATTATTAAAATGATTAATAAACTAAAAGAGGGTCTGAGGAATGAATCGAGAGAGAAAAGACGGGATATAAAAGAGCATTTCAATAAACAAATGGAAATTCTAAGAAGGAACCAAAAAAGTCCAAAAATTAAAGAAACAATAAATCAAATGAAAATTTATTTTAAAGGCTTACTGTTTTAGTTAGTTTTTTCATTCCTGAGATCAAAAGACCTGACAAGACAATTAGAGAAGGAAAAGTTTGTTTAGGGGCCCATGGTTTCAGAGGCCTCAGTCCATTGGCAGCTAGCTCCATTCCCCAGGGATCAAGATGAGGCAGAAGATCATGGCAGAAGAGTGGAGCAGGGACAAGCAGCTGGAGATATGGCACCAGGAAGAACAGAGAGACTAGTCTCAGCTCACAAAAAATATACATACCAAGGGCATGCCCCACAATGACCCACCTCCTCCAACCATACCTTATCTGCCTACGGCCACCACTCAGTTAATCCCTATCAGGTGATTAATGAACTGATTAGGTTAAGACTCTCACAACCCAATCATGTCACCTCTAAATTATCTTGCATGGTCTCACGCATGAACTTTTGGGGTGACACCGAGTATCTAAACCATAACACTCACTAATACTTTAGGCCATGTAGAAAACAGAGCTCCAGGTCTTCAGGGTAAGGTATATGAACTTGAACATTTACTAAATAATAAGAAAGAAATGCTTAGAAAATACAAAAACTCTGGAACATTAAGAAACCAAATTTAAGACTCAATGAAATTGAAGAGGGAACTGAGATAAAGGCTAGGGGCAAAGATTAGGGGTACTAGTGAAATAATAGAACATTTTTCAAGCCTTGGGACATCTAAATACAGGATCCATACAGAATCCTCAAAAGACAAGATCAAAACAGAACCTCTTCATGATGTCTTAAAATTAAAATGTCTATAGAACCAGGATAGAATTTAAAAAGTTTCAAGAGAAAAATGTCATGTCACATTTAGAGGTAAACCAATAAGAGTAATTTATGATTTCAAATCAGAAACTATAAAATACAGGATGGTAGACATGAAGTATTCCAAACCCTGAAAGAAATTAAACAACAACCAAAATTTCTATGTCCCAGAAAGCTACCCTTCAATATCAAAGAAGGGTTAAAAAAATCTTCTGAGACAAGCATAAATTAAAAGAATTCATGACTATCAAGCTAGCATTACAGAAAATACTTTTAAGAAATAATAACTCCATCCATTTACAAGCAAATGCCAGAATTTCATTCTTCTTTAAAGCTGAGTATATTCTTTAAATCTGAGTATATTCCATTGTGTGTGTGTCATTATCTTTATCCATTCATCTGTTGAAGGGCATCTAGATTGATTCCATAGTTTAGCTATTGTGAATTGAGCTGCTATAAGCATTGATGTGGCTGTGTCATTGCAGTGTGTTGATTTTAAGTCCTTGGGGTATAAACTGAGGAGTGGGATAGCTGGGTCAAATAATGGTTCCATTCCAAGTTTTCTGAAGAATCTCCATACTGCTTTCCATAATGGTTCCACCAATTTGCATTCCCACCAGCAATGTTTGAGTGTAGCTTTTTCCCCACATCCTTGCCAACTTTTGTTGTTGCTTGTATTCTTGATAATTGCCATTCTTATTGGAGTGAGATAAAATCTTTGAGTTTTTTTGATTTGCCTTTCTCTAATTGCTAGAGATGTTAACATTTTTTCATATATTTGCTGATCTATTGTGTATCTTCTTCTGTGAAGTGTCTGTTCAGTTCCTTAACCTATTTATTGATTGGGTTATTTGTTTTTTGGTGTTAAGTTTTTGAGTTCTTTATATATCCTAGAGATTGATGCTTTATCTGAGGTGCATATGGTAAAGATTTTCTCCCAATCTGTAGGCTCTCTCTTCACATTACTGATAAAAGAATATAATGCTAAGTGAAATAAGCCAAACCCAAAAAACCAAAGGCCAAATGTTTTCTCATTTGAGGAAGCTAATTCACAAAAAGAGGGGTGGATAGGGAAGAATAGAGTTACTTCATATTAGGTAGAGAGGAGTGAAGGAAGGGGAGGGGGAATGGGGGAAGGAACGATCATATAGTGAAACAGACATTGTTACCTCATGTGCATGTATGACTGCATAACCAATATGATCCTGAAATATATATAATCAGAAAAATGAGAGATTACGCTCTACTTATGTATGGTCTATAAAAATGTATAAATGCATTCTACTGTCATGTAAACTAATTAGAACAAATAAAATTTAAAAATTAAAAAATAAAATTGACTGAAAAAAAGAAATACTATAAATAGAAGGAAACAACAACAACAGTTCCTGGAAGAATAAAACTCACTGGAAGAGTAGTTAAGCAAATGAGAACTAGAACTGAATTAAACAAAAGAAATAAATCATAATGGCAGGAAATAATAAACATCTCTCTATAATAATACTGAACTTAAATGGTCTCAACTCTCCAATTAAAAGTCAGACTGGCTGAGTGAATTAAAAAACAACATCCAGCTATAGGTTGTTTGCAGGAGAATTGTCTCACAGGCAAAGACATCCAAAGGATAAAAGTGAAAGGACATATTCCATGCAAGTGGATTCCAAATGCAAGCAGAAGGAGTTACTCTCGTATCCAAAAAAGCAGATTTCAAACAAAAATTAATCAGAAGAGACAAAGGCCACTTCACATTAGCAAAGGGGACAATCCAACAAGAAGATATAATGATAGTAAATATTTATGTCCCAAATGTCAGTGCACCTCATTATATAAAAAAAACACTTCTTGACATAAAAACGCAGATACAACCAACAATTATACTGAGTAATTTCAACACACCTCTCTCACCATAGATAGGCCATTCAGGTACAAAAGCAGTAGACATTTCAGACCTAAAAAATACTATAAATCAAATGGACCTAACAGACATCTATAGCATATTTCATCCAACAGCAGCTGAATTTACTTTCCTTTCAGAACAGTAGGAATAGATGGAGCACAGGATTTTTTTAAGGCATAGAAACTATTCCGTATGATACTGTAATGGTGGATACCTGCTATTATACATTTATTAAAACCCATAAAATGCACAAAACCAACAGTGAACCTCACGTGAACTGTAGACTTTGGGTAGAAATAAAGAGTCAATGTGAGTTCCTTGGTGGTAACGAATGTGCCACTCTGGGGGGACGTGGAGGGTAGGGCGTGTGCTTTGTGTCTGGCAACATGGAAACAGTCTGCACTAGCTCAACTGTGCTGTGAACCTAAAACTTTGAGAAAAAATAGAAATAATTTCTAAAATGCACATTCTACTATTTCTTGAACACTGTATTTATGCCAGACATGATGACAAGCTTTGCTGTCATCATGTTGTTCTATACATTAGGGTTATTGTTTTTGTTCCACAAATGAGAAACATGTTTCAGTGGAGCCTGAGTTTCTCAAAGTCACCCAGCTAATTTTGAGAATCTGTGATTCTAACCTCGATTATTGGACTTCAAAGCTCTGCATAGTTTCACTGTAATACACTGTAAGTTACTAGTAAGTTACAATACATGTTCTTTTGTAAATACAATGGAGCCATCGTATGTCCCAACATGACTTGATAATGGTCACTGAATTTTCAAAGACGAAAAGTGACTTGGGAAGTATGAAAACAAAAAGAATATAGCTGAGAAAATAAGAAATAAGGAAAGACCCAGGAAGCCACTGGGAGCAGCTCACAGGCAGCCACACGTGGATCTTCCCCCAGGGGGAGAACTCCCCTTCAGAAAACTCTCCCACGGGAATGAGCTGGGCGCTGGGTGGCACCACAGCAGCCACGCTGGAGGAGAGTCCACGCTTGGAGGACAGAACCAGCACCAACATGGAACCAGGCCCCACGCTTCACTTTTGCTAGAGAGCAGGATAAAACCTAGATCATTCCAAACCTCCCTAGGGGCAGAACAGAGTCACTGGATGGACAGAATGTGAGTTGGCACGGTAGGAATGATCCATTCTGGAGAACGGAAAGATGGGCTACAAGAGTATGGATAGAACTAAAAAGCAGCGCAGACCTGGGAACGCGCTTCACTTCCCAGAGCCCGTCAAGACTCTCACTGAGGGAAGCATTCCAGTTGTGAGTCACAGAGCCAGACTCTCCCATGACAGCCACTCCAGCCAGGCCGACCGGAAGCGTCTTTTCATGAGCCATGGCGATAAAGCTGAGCTTCTTGAAAAGGTATTGTTCCTCTCTTCCTCTCTTCCTCTCTATTAGAAGCAGAGATGAAGCTTGCTGCCCTCTGTATTCCTGTGACACTCCCAGGGAAGGAGGTGTGGGGTTTTGAACTCAGCTTTCTCTCCAGAATCCACATTGCTCAACATGCAGAGGAGCCTTTGAACATCACAGGCCACTCGAGCCGACACCCAGAGCAGGGAAGTCCTGTTGTGAGCGTCAGCCCTGAATGTCCCCGGCCCCTCTGGCCCACGTGCCTGCAGCTCGATGTCAGTCATCGGTTCATCACCTTGGCGCCCTGCTCCACGGGAACAGTCGCTTTTACACTGTGGCCTTCACACACCAGACGGAAGGGGTGCAGCTGGCCAGCCTGATGCCTGTCTCAGACAGACGCCCACTGTTTGTGGGAGAGGCACCTCTGCACACCGCAGGCAGAGCCAGGGTGGCTGGCGCAGGCCGGTTTCCAGGCCAGGACTGTGGCCCACGCTTCTGTCTCTTGACCTCATCAGAAAAAAGGTCAGCTTCCTGCCTTTGTGCTCATGTGGGCCAGTTTTAGTAGAAGGTTATAACCTCCTATAAATGGCTGGGCAGCCTTAATTAATACTTTTCATAAAATTCCAGTATGTATGTATTTATATATTTTTAAATTTTTTATTGTTTTGGTACTGGGGAGTGAACCCAGTTGAACTCTACTACTGAAGAACATCAGCAGCCCTTTTTTTATTTTTTGTTTTTGAAACAGGTTCTCACTAAGTTGCTTAGGACTTTATTACGTTGCTGAAGCTTGTTGAGAACTTGAATTTTCCTGCCTCACCCTCCCAAGTTGCTGGGATTACAGGCGTGTGCCATCAAACCTGAAAAATTCTACAATATTTTAAGGAGGGTTGTTTCCATTCACTTGCTTTATTGGTGCATTGTCATTGCACATAATGGTGGGCATCATTATTGTAAGAAAAATGCAGCTCAGTTCAGGTCCCACGATAGCTCAGACCCTTGAATCCAGGGGAGCAGGCACTGTGGGGTGCCTGACCTGAGTCATTGCTCAGTGAATGCACCAAGAAAACCACTCCAGAAACAGGAGCTCACACCAGAGATTTATTAGGTGGACGAATGGAGTGTCTGCTCTCAGGGCTGGGAGAGAGAGAGAGAATGGCTGGGAGCTTCTCTTAAGTAGTTTGAATTTCAAGGGCTAGTAGTCATTGGACCAATGATGTGGCTGACGAGCTGGGTTTAGGATGGGATGGGGATGGAGAGCTGCAGCAAGAGGGTGGGGTGGCCAATAGTGCAGCTTCATGTTATAATTATGCCATGTGTGGACGTGTACATGCATAATTTGGTCAGTCTCACTCCCCAGGACCTTCTCTCTCCCTCCTTCCCATGATCCTCTTGCTCTACTATACTGGAGTTCCTTATGTTTTATTATTATTATTTTAGTTCATGTTTTAAAATCATAAGTGAAAGCCTCCTCAATGTGGTCTAGCACGTGGGCAAAGCACAGCGTGGCATGTTCACTCTCCAGCACTCCCCATGACCCCTCCCTCTCGGGCCCCTCCCTCTGCTCTATGGATCCCTTCTAGTCCCCTGAGACCTAGCAGGCTCTGTGCTGAGTCGGACTTCCTCACCAGCAGATCTGGCTTTGCCCATAACCGCACTCAGCTCTGTCTCTGAGTCTGAGTGGCATCAGTTTCAGGGCAGCCGTGTCCCTGGGCCCCCTGTGGTCCTGTGGGCTGACCACTCACTGGCTCACTGCCCCTCACTCTGCAGAGCCCACCTCGGGGTAGCTGGGGCATCTCTCTGTGGTGAGATGGCAGGAGAAGGAGCCCCAGCTCTCCTCACAGGAAGCCACGGAACCTGGCACTGCACTGAGGACCCAGGAGCAGGGGCAATGCCTCCTGGGATTGCATCCCCTCTTGCAGTCAGCACAGGGTTTGGATCACTTGCTAAAAGCCAGGCTAGGTCAGGGGCTGGGGAAGAAGCCAATGCCCTCCGAGAAGCAGGCGTCTTGATTCCCCAAATCTTGCCCACACGTTAGTGTAACTAGGGCGACAGCAACTAGGGAGGGCCAGGATGGAGGGCGCCATGTGGGACGGGCCAGGCTTCTGTGTGCACTGGCTGTGCTGCTGCAGACCCTGGGCTGGGAGGGCGGTGGAGTCAGAATAGGGGCAAAGCCGCAGGTCTCTTAAAGCAGTGGCCAGTGGCGGCCAGGAGCAGAGACAGGTGTGGGCGTGGGTCCCAGTTCCACCCAACACACTGGGAGAGCTTAGTCAAGTTACATCAGCTCTAGAAGCTTCAGAGTCCTCATCAAAATAGTATAATAATACCTCATTCCCGACCACTTTAAAAAATTATTTTTTAGATTTATTTTTCATATTTGTTTTAATTAGTTATACATGACAGAAGAATGCATTTTGACCCATCATACATAAATGGAGTACAACTTCTCATTCTCCTGGTTGCACATGACATAGAATCACACCAGTCGTGTAATTATATATGTACATAGGGTAATAATGTCAGATTCACTCTACTATCCTTCCTACTCACGTACCCCCTCCCCTCCCTTCACTCCCCTCTGCCTAATCCAAAGTACCTTTATTCTTCCCTACCCCACCCCCTCTTATTGTGAATTAGCATCCGCATATCAGAGAAAACATTCCACCTTTGGTTTTGGGATTAGCCTATTTTGTTTAGCATGATATTCTCTAGTTCTCTCTCTCTCTCTCTCTCTCTCTCTCTCTCTCTCTACACACACACACACACACACACACACACACACACAGAGTTTTCTTTATCCATTCATCTGTTGAAGGATACCTTGATTGGTTCCAAAGTTTGGCTATTGTGAATTGAGCAGCTATAATCACTGATGTGGCTGTATCCTGACCACTTTTTTTTTAATTCATTAATTTATTTATTTTTAAAAAATTTTTACAGACTTCATTTTGATTAATTGTACACAAATGGGGTACAAATTTTCATTTCTATGGTTGTACACGATGTAGAGTCACACCATTTGTGTAATCATACATGTGCACAGGGTGAGGATGTCTGTTTCTTTCCACCATTTTTCATCTGACCACTTTTTAATGACCAAATGGCAAGGTGTTTTAAGATTTGAGGCAGTGTGTCTGGTAAGAAGTGGCAATGGTAGCTGCTAGATTATTAATTATGATTGTGATACAACTCACAGAGCGAGAAAAATGAAGCATTTACATAGGGCATGTCTACTCACAGCAGGAAGCGACAAGTGGGATATTAAAATCAACAGACTTAGAAGGAGAAGGAGGCAGAAGGCAGGGGACGCAGGCTGTTCCTAGAAGAGAAGGAACTGAACCACAGCCAGTGAGTGGACTGGGACCCCAGACCTGCGACCACAAGGAGCATGGTTCTGCCAACGGGCTGAGAGGAGGAAGTGAATTCCTTCCTGAATCTCCCAGTCTAAGAACCCAACTGGCTGACACCTTGATGGTGGCAACAGGAGACCCAGCACAGAGAAACGGGCACGCCAACTTCCACTTCCTACCCCAGAATCTATGAAAGAATAAATGCCTGTGGTTTGCTGCCATCGACTGTGTGGTAAGTTGTTTAGGCGATGGTAGAAAATACACAGCCCACCAGGTCTGTCCCTCAGAGTACACGCAGATGACATCACATCAAACTCAAGCCCTGCTCCCCCTGTGGAGTGCGTCCTCTGAACCCAGGATTCCCCCTGGAAGGGCAGGGGAATTAGCCAGCTCTGCAGAAGCAGCCTCCCCCAGGACTGCTCTCTTGCCTCAGACTTAGAGAATGACTTGGAGGAAGTGGAGAGGGCACCACTCACCAGGACAAAATATAAACCCCAAAGGCAGGCCCCTAGGGACCCCGTCCTCCAGCCACACCCTATCTGCCTATAGTTACGACTGCCATTAACAACCACTGATGAGGTCACACCTCTCATACCCTGAATCTGTCATCTGGAAACCTCACATTGTCTTACACACAAGCACTGGGGACCCCTCATTTCTAAACCATAACAGTTCTACAACATTTTCTCATGTGAAAACTAAGGGCCACGTCCCTGCTGAGATTTGCATTAAGCAGGCATGGAGTTGCCAAAAGGGCACTGGCCTCAGAGTCACACAGATGTGGATTTCAATCCCAGCTCTGCTGTTTACTAACTGAAAATCTCAGGTGAATAACCTCAATTTCCTTCTCTGCAAAATGGGACTCATTTCTCCCTTTCACTTTGTAAAATTTGTATGAAGCAATGTACGTGAAGTGTGTGTCTACAGCAGCACTACGTACGGATCACGGCATGAACTGTTTTCTACAAGCGTACAGCAAGGAAAATTAATGGACACTTTGTCTTAAAATAGTGTTTTCTCATAATCATCATTATGTCATAACGTCACAGCCAGCAGGGCTGCAGTCCAGCACCCTTGGCTCCCAGATGGGGAATTTGAGACTTGATGAGGCAAAAGAGTCTTGTTCCAAGTCACAGAGTTAATTAGTGCACAATGGGAACCTCTTGGGCTAAATCATTGCATTTAATATTCATTGTTATCAAGTTAATCTTGCTATTTCCAGATAAAAATACTTACCTAATTAAGTATTTAATCAATTATCATTTTTAATTAGTAAACACTCTAATTAATGTATGTTTCCACTAATATGGGTTATTTCAATTTCTTTAAAATTTTTTTTTTACTTATTTCAATCACCAATTTTTGAGTTATAGAGATCTAGAAAATTCAGGATGTTCTCATACTTCACTTCTTTGAAATCACCTGTTTTTACTTTTTGGGGAAAAGTGACCTCTTTTCATTACTATTTGGTGTCCTTTTAGATCTATTTGGAATGGTTTCATTTGATTTCTGAAACAATAAATTCAAAGTGATGCTTTAAAAGGTGACCAGGGAGACACCTCTGATGTGAGGCACTGAGAACAAAGCTAATAATACTCCTCTAGGAAACTTCTCACTTACAAAACAAGCAGCACAGGGGGCCAAGAACAACAAGCCAGGGGGCTTTTCTGAAACCCAGGGTATTTTTCTCCTGTGTTAACAATGGTCAGCAGTCTGGCTGTATTCAGGAAAAGCTCTGCTAATAAACCTGCCCACCCATGCTTGTTTCTGCTTGTTTCTTCCGCTCTGGGAATTCACCAGAGTTGGCTCATTTTGAAGATATTCCCATTAGCAGAAGCTTCCAGATAAGGTGCTGCCAAACAGGAAGCACAAAATACATTGAAATTCTAAGTCTCAGAATCATCCAGGAAGCTCAAGAAGGAGAAATAGTGGAATTAGAGTCCTCTGGAAACAAAGGAGAAAAGAGGATAAATTAATAAACATACACACTTGTGTTAAATCGCCAGCAGCTATTCCTTTTCTTTGGTTAGAAACTATTCACTTTCCATGAGTGAGAACTGAGAACAGCAACTCATCCTGAACACTCCTTGTATTTGCCCAGCACTGTCAAATCGGCCCTCCAGCCTTTACTTCCCCAGAGCGGGGTCCATGATTAACTGTAGTGAAATTTTAGTCAAAATGCTGGACTTTATCAGTTGTTTCCTCCAAATTAGATGGACTTGGATCTGTACATCTGAAAGTGTGTGAAGTCAGATCACCCGTCAGAGCCACCTCAATATTCAAAGTACAAATTCCTGGACCCATCTGGACCAATTGAAGTCAGAGTCTCTAATTATTGACCTGAAGATGTGTATTTTAAATAAGATGCTCAAGTGATTCTTTTTCATACTAAATTCTGGGAACCCCCACTTCTCCCACTGGGCGTGGAGAGCAGAGTGGGGGAGCCCTAAGCTCCTACTCTACCCAGATGCTCAGCTCTCTGCACTCCCCCCCGTGAGCGACTCAGCTTTCCTGGGAAATGAATGTGCAGGGACCCAGACCAATTCTGCATCAAATGTCCTTATGTTTGATCAGATAAGAACTGCCACTCCATAATGTAGTTGTACACTGATACGAATTTAATTTCACAATTTTCTGTGTGTGAGAATTTCTTGTATTCTGCTCTCATTCTACAAATAAGATTGAGGTTTGATTAGGGTTTCCCCTCTTTACATAAGTCTCTGCAGAAGTAACTTACTTATTATCAAAGTAGGTTTTTTGGCGGGGAAGAGAGGGTCAGCAAGGCTGTCAAAAACAAGCACTTTGAGGTGACATAAATCTCCCCAGAGGGAGGAGAATGGGAAGGCCCAGGAGACAGGAGGTCACTGCCTATGAATCCCAGTGACAGTGACAGTGAGGACCCTAACACAGTTGGCGTCTCCACAGAGGCTCCTTCACATGTGGTCATGGACAGGGCTACCTTCCAGCAGACCCCTGTCCACAGAATAGCCACAGTTAAGATTCTAACACTTGCCTGGGGACCCCAATCCTCATGCCAGCTCTTCCTTCCCTCCCTCAGGGTTGCCACTTGGCCATGAAGGCGAGACTGCCTGGGCCCAGGCACAGAAGCAAAAGTGGTTAACACCCTCCATGTCCAATTGAAGGGCGTGGAGGGGAGGACAAGGGACTTCCAGGAAAAGGGAAGATGAAGCGGGAACATTGGCGCCTGTGAGGGGACAGAGCAGCCCAGGAGGCGCAATCTGGGCTGTGCCTGTGTCTGCACCCCCTTCTTATTTTTCTTTCCTTTCCCCCGTGGAGTGGGGGGAGGCATCCCCCAAGAGGGAGGTTGTCCCAGGGACACTCAGCCACATCCTCAGAGCTTGGGAGACTCAGTGGAGCCGAGACCCCTCTCATTGGCCTGTTTCTTGGGGAGATTTTGAATTACAGAGAAGGGGGATAAGAGTCAACAGCTCCAGCTATTCAGATTTCCTCTCCCACCCCCTGCCCAGGTGAGAGGCCCTCCTGAGACCCTGACAGCACAAACTGGGGCAGCCCAGAGTCCCTCTCTTTCCCTCCCCTGGCCCCTGCTGTCCTGGAGCCTCTCCAGGGGAGGTCAGTCTGTGGCCTGTTCAGTGACCCTGGGGACCTGAGGAAAGCCCTGCACTCCCAGCACCCACCCAGGGACAGGGACATAGGAAGCATCCTCGGACAATGCAGGATGTCTGGTAGGGTGAGTGGATTTAACCCTGGTTAAAACATCTGTGTATCTAATCACCTTCCACACCAATCTCTTCCACTCCTTTCTCCTGTCCTTCCTCTGGTGCTCAATTTCTCCCGGAAGCTTTCTCAGTACAAGTTTCCAACAACCATGTTGCCCTTTGGCCTTGGAGGGAACTTGCTTTTGAGTCAGGTTCCCAAGGGAGGTGGGGCTGGAGGTGCACAGCTCCTTGCAGGCTAAGCCAGGCCTGTCTGGCCTGCACCTTCTGTCCACTTACTCCCTGCCTGCTGATGTCACTGCACAAAGAACAGGGCTGGACACAGAACGAGGACTCAACAGGGTTAGGGATCAGAGGTGAGGGTCTAGGATATCTGCTTGTAAATGAAATAGGGACAGGTCACCATTAGGTTCCTTCTGTTTATATCAAATTAAAGAATTAAAGAAAGGGAAGAGAGTAACTGTGTTCTTAGTTATGAAATAACTAAGCAAATAAATAACCACAATAGCAAATGAATCACCTAGGACTTTTTAACTAATTTCTACTTACAAACTGCTTATCAGGCCCTTCACTGATATCTCAGATAAATAGTGTCTTGAGGTTTGGCTACAAAGCATACTTGACCATGTTTTTTTAAAAAACAGCAGAGCATGTATTCCTAATTTATTAAAAAATAAAAATAATGTGTACAGACTGTGTATGACCTCATAGAACATGACGGATTGTGTGTATGACCCCAGCATTGCATCCTCTCCTAACATTTGAGTCAACTGTGAGTGATTAGCTTCTACAGGTGTTGAGCGATGAAAGTCATATCTAGCAATGGAAAGAGGGATGCAGAGTTGGAGTAGCTTCAATATCTGATACACGGAGTAGGAAGGTGCGGTTTCAATCCTGGTTAACAGTAGGGCTTTAGATAGAGGTTGAATCAAACTAGTGAAGAAGGTGTTTCTCCTTTCATTAATCAATGCATTCACTGGAATTTTCCTGAAACTTTTCTTGTTTTCTAGTTTGGCCCAGGTCTTGGTATCCTTGTTAAGATAAAAGCGCAGAACAAACAAGAGAAAAACGAGGCCTTTCCCAGCTGGCCCTCACGTCAGCTGGGAGGCCTTTCCAGATCTCCTGTTTTAAGAAGCTGGAGTCACAGAAGTTAACTTGGCTTGAATTCTAAAAACCTGAGGAACATGGAAGCAGAAATGACCCACTTGCTGTCCCGGTAACTTAAATTAGATAAGATGCCAGATGGGAATGGATGTGGCTGTGTCCACCCAAAAGCTGCGTCACTCTGAAAAGCAGGAACATAGGACTCTATGTACATCCCTCTCAGTGGCATTTGGACACAGATGTTGAAAACTGTATTCTGCAGAAGAAAAAAAACTGTAGAAAGGGGTCATGGCAAAAATTTGAAAATACTGAAAACAATCATGAAGGATGTAAAACACTGCCTCACAGTTTCCGACTCGGAGGGGTCACTGTTGGGACCACTGTTGGCATTTTGTCCCAGTTTTCATTCTTTGCAGTTCACATTTTGAGATATTTCAGTAAAATTTGTGTCAGCTAAATATGAGTTATTTTTTTCATAGAACAAACTGTGAACATCTAAATCAATTTCCCATGTTTTCAGTTTGTGAAAATAAGGTGCTGTTTCAAATATTTGAGTGGGAGATCCTGAGGAATAATGAGACCTTTTGATGATTCCCCTGGGAGACAGTGCACAATAAATGTACTATGTTGGTGACTGAACATGAAAGAGAACATGACTGCTGATCCATGATTGACAGCTACAGATGAGAAAGTTGAGGATGGAGAACACAGATGACAGAAATCCTTAGCTTACTCCTGTTTATGAAACTGATTTCTGCCACAGTTGCATGAGCACCACTAGAATAAACAAAATCTTAAAACAATTTCAAAGAACTAGACTTTATGTTATTAGAATTAAAAGTCAGGCATCTGAAAGTGTGTGTAAAACACAAAGGCGGGACAAGGGAGAATTAACTTGGAGGGCAGCACCTTCTGACATCACTGTGATTTTTAGCATTGTGGATATTCCCGGGAAAATTTCTGGATGCCTTTGAGGATTTCCTCCTGGCTGGATTTGGAAAGTCTCCTTTTGCTCACAGGAAGTGGGTCCTCCTATAAAGGGCCCAGCAGAGGCGATGCTCACCAGCACTTTGCTTGGCTGACTTCACATCAGAAACGCCAAGGAGCAGGAGACAGAAGCCTCGCCACACACCAAGCAGTCTGAGCCCAAGGACCACCGCTCAGAACAGTAAGTACAGACTTCGTTGCAAGAGCAGCCTTGGGCCATGGAACAGATTCATCGGTGCGAACTGATGTGCAGACAGCCTTCTGATAAGAGCTCCGTGCAAGCTTTAATTGTATCGTGGTTAAAGCCTGTCTTTTCTCTTTTGCCTAAATGAAGAAAATGTTAAATTTTGCATTTATTCACTCCAGTAACATCTTTCAGACAAATGTGTGGCACTGGAATCCTTTATCTCATGCTGGTGCCTTCAACACCAGAACAATTTGAGGAACTGGCTGCCTAACGCTTCCTTCTGTAATTAATCTTTCTCCCCAGGAAAGTACTTCAAGTCAAACCCACTGGTGGAAAGAGGCCTGAAGTCATGATTGCCTCACAGATTCTCTCCACTCTCACTTTTGGTAAGTCGGTGTCCTTAGATGGGCCAGGGTTTCTCATCTCCTCCCTGCTGACACCGTAGACAGGATCCTCCTCCTGGTGTAGGGCTGTCCTGTGCAAGCAGGGTGTTCAGCAGCAGCCCGGCCTCTCCCTGCCTGGCGTGAGGAGAACTGACTTCTTAGTGTCATATTTCCAGAGGTGTAAAATATGGATCAAAAATGCTCTATGCAGGCACTGTGACGATTCAATGATATGGAAGTTTAGATGTGTGGGGGATCTTGACACATTGAAGTAGGCAACAATCTGACGGAGCTGTGGTGATTTTATATTCCCAAAGGTATAATTTTGGGTTGTAAGTGCCTCCCATGGTGCCTGGTGGCTCATATTCAGGGCTCAATGCTGCAGAATGAGAAGCAGAATCACAAGCTGTTAGGGTGGTGAGAGCAACCAAGCCCTGGGTGGCCAGGCACGGAAGCGATGCACAGTAAATGCCAGCTTCTTTCCTATTTCCTCCGTTTACTTTTCAAAAGGTGAAAAACATTAGTCATCCCAATCCAGAGGATGCCCCAAATATGACAACGAAGACCCAGTAAGCAGAGGTAAACCCTTGCAGGACTAAACGCTGCCATTCTTTCTTGTTCCTCCCCAGTGCTCCTCATTAGAGACAGTGCAGCCTGGACTTACCATGTGTCCAGGAGAAGGATGACTTATGATGAGGCCAGCGCTTACTGTCAGCAAAGGTACACACACCTGGTCGCAATTCAAAACAAGGAGGAGATCGAGTACCTGAACGCCACGTTGAGCTATTCTCCAAGCTATTACTGGATCGGAATCAGAAAAGTCAATGGTGTGTGGGTCTGGGTGGGGACCCAGAAGCCCCTGACCGAAGAAGCCAGGAACTGGGCTCCAGGAGAACCAAACAACAAGCAGAAGAATGAGGACTGCGTGGAGATCTACATCAAGAGACCAGAAGGTTCCGGCATGTGGAACGATGAGAGATGCAGTAAAAGGAAGCTCGCGTTGTGCTACACAGGTAGGGAGCCCCAGCTGATGACTCACAGTGGCAGCAAGTGGCCTCCACTGTGGTCACCCTGCTCTGCAGGATAGGGTGTGAAAATGCGTGTCCCTGCTAAGGCACCCCTTTCCTCCCGTGTGCAGACGCAGGCAGGAATGTGGGTAGCTGTGTAGCCTGAGCGCACACGGGAGGCCACACCTACAGAATGCCACACACACACGGTGGCAGCCCAGTCCCTCATTTATTTGTGGCAGGGGAACCGTCTTCTAGCTTGTGATGAAGGGAATGTCCATGCGTGGTACAGGTGCAGCTCCTCCCAGTGCCTCCAATATTAGCATTGAGATACAAAAGAGATGACCTGGAACTCAGATTGGGCATTTTGTGTAGTACCATAAAATCCCGGGCACCCGTAACCTAGGTGACGTCCACTGCACGCTGCTGATCCTAAACGGTAAAGAATTCTTTACAAGCACCACAACAGCTGTCCTGGTGGGTTGTGTTTCCCGCAGCTGCCTGCACCCAGGCCTCCTGCAGCGGCCATGGTGAGTGTATAGAGACCATCAACAACTACACCTGCAGGTGCCACCCCGGCTTCAGTGGACTCGAGTGTGAGCAAGGTAAGTGTGCCGTCACCTCCTCCTTCACTTGAGACTGAGGCACCACCCCTGTCCCGGCTGGTGTGGAGCTGGGTCTGCATGCCTTCCCTCCCCTGGACCACAGTCATAGCCTGTCTGCCTCCCCTGTCCAAGGTGAGAGCTGGGCAGAACTGACCTGGGTCCCTTTTCCAGTTGTGACCTGTAAAGCACAGGAGAACCCTGAGCATGGAAGCCTGGTGTGCACTTCACCCTTTGGGACCTTCAGCTACAACTCCTCCTGCTCCGTCAGCTGCGATAGGGGCTACCTGCCCAGCAGCATGGAGACCACCCGGTGCACGTCCTCCGGGGAATGGAGCGCTCCTCCTCCCACCTGCAAAGGTAAAGCTCCTTCAGAATGCGCAGGACATCCCCAGCTCACCCCTCAATGACCCAGGT
>JAJEJO010000980.1:27848-42943 GCA_020662805.1 Glaucomys volans
TTTAAGATAAAAGCTATTGGGGAGCTCAGGGCTCGGCTGCCTGGAGACTCCTCTGCAGGGCTCATTCTTGCCTTCCAGCTGTCCAGTGCGATGCTCTCCCTGCGCCCCTGAACGGCTCTGTGAAGTGCTCTCCTTCCCTTACTGGAAAGTTCACCTACAAGTCCTCTTGCACCTTCCACTGTGAGGATGGCTTTCACTTACGAGGATCAGCTCAGCTGGAGTGCACATCTGAGGGGCAGTGGACACACGAGGTCCCCTCCTGCCAAGGTAGGGTGAGTTCAGACTTGAGGGTGCAGGTCACATACCTCATAAGATTGTGAACCTCAGTGGTTTCAGGGGGTTTGATCCTAATTTCCTCCATGCTGAGTCCTATGTAGTGTTTATAAGTTACACTTGTGGAGACTTAAGGCACTTTAGAAGTTTCCAGCAGTTTTCCTAGCCTCCACCCATGTGCCTGTCATTCGCAGTGGTACAGTGTTCAAGCCTGGCAGCTCCAGGAAAGGTCAACGTGAGCTGCAGTGGAGAGCCTGTGTCTGGCACTGTGTGTGAGTTTGCATGTCCTGAAGGCTGGACGCTCAATGGCTCTGTGGCTCTGACGTGTGGTGCCACAGGACACTGGTCTGGGCTGCTGCCTACCTGTGAAGGTGATGCATTGCTTGATGCTGGTTGCCTGGGTGACCAGAGAGAAGCGAGGGAGTCCTCTTGCCATAGCAATTAGAGATGCATGGTGTCCATGTGAGAATGGTTAACCAGCTGGGCATGTTTATGTTTATGGAGACAGGAAGGAAACAGAAGAGGGGGCTTGTGGGTGGAATAGGTAGAATTCTGACAAATGGCAAAGAAGACCTGGAGAGGAAAGGAAGAGGGTGAAACAAAAGGTGAGAGAGAGAGAGAGAGAAAGAGAGAGAGGGGGGAGACACACAAGACGCAAGTGCAGCAAGCGTCCAGCAGGCAGGGTGGAGTTCTGCCTGGCAGTGGTGGGCAGCCAAGCTGGGCTGGGTGGGCTAAACAGCCTGTTACGCCCTCTCTGCCTCATGACTTGAACCAGACAGTGCTGGTGCTCCTGGGAAGCAGCATAGTAGCAAAGGGGAAGCGGATGGGCAGACAGAGGTCCAAGCCAGCTCCTCATGGCCCTGCTCCCCTCTGTGCCGTAGCTCCCCCCGAGTCCAGCATTCCCTTGGCAGCCGGGCTTTCTGCCGCAGGAACCTCCCTCCTGACAGTGACATCGGTTCTCCTGTGGCTTCGGAAGTACTTTCGGAAGAAAGGTGAGGGAGTTTATGTATGTGCTCCAAAAACATTTTCAAAAATGTCAATTTTTTTCTAATTGTTGAGTTATAGTTTCTCCTGCAAATTTAGATAGTTACTGCAATCTAGGGATCGCATGAACACTAATATACTGCTTTGAATTATGCAAAAACAGTCTTAGGAAGAGTTCATAAGGCAACTAAAATTTTGAAGAATTTTAGGAAATATAAATGTAAGATTTGTTAACATTGCTCAACTCCAGGGGGTGCTATTTGCATTGAATTCTGTGTTGTCTCTGAAGTTGTGAAATGCAACTGCCATGACTTGTGCTCCTGGGAAGAAGGATAAATGCTTCCTTAAAAGATTTGGGCTGGGCGCAGTGGCGCATGCCTGTAATCTCAGTGGCTCCAGAGGCTGAGACAGGAGGATCACAAATTCAAAGCCAGTCTCAGCAAAAGCAAGGTGCTAAGCAACTCAGTGAGACCCTGTTTCTAAATAAAATACAGAATAGGGCTGGGGATGTGGCTTAGTGGCTGAGTGCCCCTGAGTTCAATCCCCAGTATCCCCTTGCCTCCCCCCAAAAAGATGATTGGAAAACAGTCTTAAATTTGGACGTATCTCCTAAGGAATATGTGAATACATCTATTCACACTCATGGCTTGTTTGAATTAAAGAGAAAAACACTTAAAAAAAAATTGATCCTGGGGATCGAAACCAGGAGTCAATTTAACTACTAAGTCACATCCCCAGTCCTCTTTATGTTTTATTCTAAGACAGGGCCTAGCTAAGTTGCTGAGACTGGCTTTGAACTTGGAGTCCTCCTGCCTCAGCCTCCTGAGTTGCTGGGATTATAAGCATACACCATCCCCCCCCCCCAGCAGAAAAATGCTAAAACTAACTTCAGACATTTAAGAGATAAGATTCTTCATGTTAAAAAAAAAAAAATCCTGACTGGGGGCATGTCCTCTGATGGCTGTGCACTGTGCATTTGCCTTAGTAACCTGGTCATGTTCCTTTCTGATTGTTCCTGAGCCCATGAGGCAGAGTTTGCAATCCCTGATGATCAGGTCATATTGGGTCTGGATTGGCAAAGTCCTTAAAAGCCATTTGGTCTAAAGGAATCGTTTTCTTTCTCTTGCAGCAAGGAAATTTGTGCCTGCCAGGTAAGCTGCATTCTTGTCCAATGCATGCTATGATCATTCTAAACATCTGCCCCTTTGCATGCTGGAAACAGTGGCTCATTAGTGTTCTTATGCATCCCACAGCAGCTGCCAAAGCCTGGAATCCCGTGGAAACTTCCAGATGCCTTTGGACTCCATCTAAGCTCAAAGGAATCTGGTAAGACTTGCAAGTGGCATGTCATGAGAGAGCATCCCCTCTAGGCATTCTGCTCATCCCTGGGCCCCTCTGAACCTGCCATTTCCCACAGGGACTCTCCATCTCCATGGCACTTGCCCGAAAGTTGTTCTGTTTCTTTGCGGCAGAGGGAAGAAACAGAGACTGACCTTCTTGAGCCATTTCCTTTATGAAAGATAATAATGATGGTGACAGCTGACCCTTATGTGGCACTTTCTGTGCCCTAGAAACTGTTCTAAGCTATGAACCCCATGAGAGAGGGACGATTACTCTATTTCTCCTCACTTAGATGGAGAAAAGGAGGCAGAGAGAAGTTAAGTGACTTCCCTGAAGTGTCAAATCTCCTAAGTAGTGTAGCTGGGATTTAAACCCAGACAGTCTGGTTCTAGAATCTGTTCTTAAACATCTGCTCAGCTTTGTGAGGATCTGCAAAGGTTAAGTTAAGTCCCTTGCAATACTTTAAAAAAAATTAATGTATGGTTTTTTGTGCAACTTTAGGTTTATAGAAAAACTGAGCAGAAAGTACAGAGTTCTAATATCCTACAGAGTTACCTGCATCTTGTACTAGCATGATTCCTCTGATGCAATTGATGGGCCAGTAGAGATGTAGTATTATTAGTTAGAGTCCCAAGGTTACTTTAGGGTTCCCTGTATTGTGCATTCTGCAGTTTAACAGATGTGTGATCACCTGTTGCCACCATTACTGTGCCATGAAGAATAGTTTCCCTGTCCTAACTCAACAACACTTGATGTTGCTATTTGGGTGACCCCAGCCAGTGTGCACAGTGGTCTGGCTAGAACGTGCATTTTGTTGTCACTTTCAGCATGCACAAGTGTCCTGATGACACACACGTTTGCTTGCCCTTGCAGAAACCCTGCTGTATCCCGGGAACTAGAGTGAATCACTGAAGACAGCAGAGCTGTCCTGGGCCCCTGGCTTTCCTGGCCCATTGTACCTGTGCCTTGACAGACAGACCATGACTTCAGTCGATTAAAGTTCAGAGCCAAGGACAGGCTTCCACTGAAAGACACAAAGCAGAAGGAAGTCTTCTGTTTCCTATTCCCAGGATAAACAAAGTGCCCGCTACTAAGGGGAGAGGATCCTCGCAGCAAGCTGAAGAGATCAAGGCTCTGGACTCTCAGAATCCCTGTCCTAACTCTCCCTGGAGGCTCTGAATCTCAGTGGAGAAACAATGTTTCCTGGCTGTTTCTCTTTAGCCCCTCACAGTGTTGCAACTGCTAGTTACAGAATTGCCTTCAGAGGGTCATCATAATTATCATCAGTTTACAGGAAAGCAATTAGCCAAGGATATTTTACTTCTAATTAAAAAAAAAAAGAGAGAGAGAGAGAGAGAGAATTTTAATGCCCAGAGTTGACTTCCCAGGAGCTCTTGGTGGTGCAAGGTGCAAATCCTACTTAATGTTCAGTGCAAGGATCACCAAGTTTGGTCTTAATCGTGTTTACCCATAGGGGACTCTGCTTTTAAAGTGTTCTTAAAGGCTGCCCTCTTTCTACTCGCCTTGAATATAGCATGGTCTTCCATAATTAATTCAATACAAGAGTTAAAGGTACTTGAAAAATTTGTAAATATTGTTGACTATGACAGGGTAAAGTTATTGATCCTAGACCATCACCTTCTTATTTATTAACAAATTTGAATATTATGCCTGCAGTAGATTTATTTCAAATAATAACATACATGAATCAGGGTGACATCCTGGGTATTTTAGTGCAGTGTATTTTCCAAACATGGTACTGTGAAGAGAGTAAAAACTGAACAAAAGGTTTGTATTTCATTACCATTTTTCACATATTTTTCACATATTTTTGCTTTCTTATGTTGAAAACCTATGAGGCCAAATATTCTGATTTGATAAAAGCATCAGTGCAAACAAATGAACATACAATTTTGTGACTTCTTTGAAAAAAAAAATAATGTAGACATATGGATGTGCTTTGCCTTCCTACAAAAGTGTCTTTTAGATGTAAACACGTAATTATCTTGTATTACTTTAAGGTTTCAAATACATAAGAATTCATTGTGTAAAGCACCAACCAGTGGGTTTTCAAAGAGCGAATGTCTAATGATCATGCCTTAGTTGTTTTATTCTGTATTAGGTGTCCTGGAAGAGGGGGAAGCTTGTGTGAGTAATATGTTTCTAAGGAGAGTAGAAAACTCCTGAGGAACTTCCAGGTATTCCCGACATTGAGAGGTCCCTGGCCCATAAGTGCCACCACTACCCTCTACAAAGCTTTCCCACATTTCCTTTAACTTAAGATGTTGGAAAGGAAGTTTTCAAGTAAGTGCTGATGGATATTGGCAGTGGCAGAGCCAGCAGTGAACAGGGAGGTGTGATAAAGGTGAGAAAGTCAATTTTCCTTAGGGGCAGAAGGACTCAGGGAAGGGGACACAGAGATATTATTTTCTCTGAAATTGCTCAAATGTTGTAAATATTTATATATTCTGCATTACAAATAACTAACTGTATGAAATAAATGTAGTCTGTTGGGTTTTGTATAATATTTTACATTATGATTTAAAATATTTAACAGTTTTAAAGTATGTATTTATTTTAGGTCTTGTCAGCCTTATTATATTTGACATGGCATTACAAAGTTTGACAATAAATATGTGTATATTTATTTCCAGTATAGGCTCTTTCTTAAAATTTTTATTGCATTTAGATAAAACTTATACATGATGAAATAAGCCTTTTTGAATTTCACAAGATCAAGCAATCAGCAGGACAATCTAACCCTGGAACATTTCTATCTCCCCCAACGAAACCTGTCCCATTCGCAGTTCCTCCCCATTCTTGCCTTTCACCTGTCCCTGGCAACTGCTAACCTGATTTTGCACCTGTGGATTTGCCTGTTCTGGGAATTTCTTACATGCAGACTGTAGGTGACCTCTGTGTCTGGCATCTCCAGGTGGTGGTGCTCCCCGGCCACCAGCTGCAGCAGCACCAGCACCTCCCTCTGTGTCCTGGTGGAGTCATGTTCCATTGCAAGCACCCCGCACATTGTGCTTCTCCACTCCTCAACCCCTGGGCTCTGGGTCGTTTTCTCCTTCTGGCGACTGTGAATAATGCAGTCATGAACATTCAAGCTCAAGTTTTAGGTTGACTTATGTCTTCAGTTCTCTTGGGCATATGCCTAGAAGTAGAATTGTAGGGTCATGTGGCAACTATGTTTCATTTTTGAGGACCACCAAATCCTTTTCCACAGGGCCTGCATCATTTTATAATCCCATCAGCAATGTACAAGGATTCAAATTTTTCCTCTCTCTGGTTAATAGTTGCTATTGTCTATCTTTTTGACAGAGAGGCATCCTGGTTATTTGGTTGGTTAATTCTTCTTCACTTTTGAGATGTCTGTTTAAATGTCCTGTCATGGGTTATTCTCTGTATCAAGTTGACTGGGTTAAGGGATGCCCAGATAGCTGGTGAAGCTTTATTTCTGTGAGTGTCTGTCAGTGTGTCAAGGTGTTTCCAGAAGAGACTAAAATTACAATTGGTACACTGAGAAAGCGTATTGCTTTCACCAATCTGCGGGGGGGGGGGGGGGGGGGGGGGGGGGTCTCATCCAATCTCTTGAACAAGAAGTTGGAGAAGCTGGAGGAAGTGTGAGCTGGGGCATCCATCTTCCCTGTCCTTTGGGCATTGACCCTCATTGTTCCTGAGTCTTGAGACTTGGACTGAATTATATCACCAGGTTCCATTGCAGAGAGCAGATCATGGGAGTTCTCAGCCTCCATAATTGCAGGAATTAATTCCTACAATAAATCTGTGCAAATATGCACACACACACACACACACACACACACGCACACACCTTATTGGTTGTGGTTCTCTGGAGAGCTTTAAAACATGTCCCTTATGACAACGCACTCCTTAGACTAGGTCTCCTCTTTAAAGTTTTCATAGCCCCTATTTTTATTCCTTCCTTTAATTGCAATGAGTCACTATTTGTATAGTTTTTAATATCTGTCTTTCCTACCAGACTTTAAGTTCATAAGAGGTAAGGACAATTCACTATGTTCACTGATGTGTTCCCTATAATCCAGCATATTCCTGATATATAACAGATACTTGACAGATACTTGTTGAATGAGTAAGCGAGGACGTGGATGAATGAATGAATGCACACTTGGTCTTGTGATAAGGAACAGGATCACTTTCAACAAACAGAATGAATTGTCTAGGCAAACGTTTAAAATGCAGTTGTGTGGGGTTGAGTACATGGCTCAATGCTAGAACTTTTGCCTAGAATGTGTGAGGCCCTGAGTTCAACCCCCGGTGTTGAGAATGAGAAGAAAAGTGTAGTTATGCATCAAATGCCCCTGCCAGTTTTCTCTCTCACATACATGCCTGTCTCTCAGAAAGTTCAGCAATTACTTTGACTCCAAATCTAGTAATGGATCTTGCAGGTACCATTGTAAACATTAGAGAGTAATAAAGAAATTCAGCAGTTAGGGGTGTGTCAAGAAGTAGGAAGTAGAAAAACAGCACAAGAACATGTCATAAAGAAGAAAGGAAAAGGAAAGACACCGAGGAAAAAAATCATAGTGCATTGAATAAGCAGGATAGATGCTTAGCGTAAATTCATATGGTCACATATTTTTGTAAAATCTATAAAAGAAAGGTACTTAAACATTTTTTTTAGTTGTCAATGGATCTTTATTTTATTTATTTATATGTGGTGCTGATAATTGAACCCAGTGCCTCACATGTGCTAGGCAAGCACTCTTCCACTAAACCACAACCCCAGCCCAAGAAAGGTATTTTTATACATTTTTTTGTTTTGTTTTTTGGTAAGGAAAGATTCTAAATGTATAAAATTCAGCCCCTGCAAAATCGTGAATCTGTCCTTGACTGCTGCAGTTTAGATTTTGAATGTCCCCCAAAGACCCATGAGTTGAAGGCTTGGGGCCCAGGGTGGAGCTCTGGGGGGGTGGTTGTTTCAACCTTTGAGAGGAGGGTTCGAGTGGGAGGTCCTTGGGTCATTGAAGGTGTGGCCCTGAAGGGAATGTGGGACATGGGCTCCTTCTTGTCTCTCTTCCTCTGCTTCCTGGCTAGGAGTGAGTGGTTTCACTACGCCATAGACCCCTGCCATGATGTGTTCCCTCATCACACGCCCAAAGGGTGGGACAACTGGTCAAGGACTGGAACCTCCAATTTTGAGTCAAAGTGAACTGCCTCCTTTTGCTCTAGTTTGCATCTGCACTGACCTCCAAAGGTCTAGGTGTTGAAGGCTTGGTCTCTTTGGCAGCACTATTGGGAAGGGTTAATCTTTTAGAATGTAGGGCCTAATTGGAGGAAGTTAGATCACTGGATGTATCACACACACAAACATAAACATATGTATATTTATGTGTACATATACATAAAACATTTATGTATATTTATTGATTACCTAAGCTATTTTGTTATAGTGATGAAAATATTACCAACACATTGGCCCTACCCAGAATGTTCTGATTCAGTAGGTTTTGGGGGTAAATGCTGTGCCTTTTGTTTATTTATTTTTTCCAATGTCTCTAAGTGACTTTGATACACAATCAGGTTTATGAATCACTGATGAAGGACTATAGACTAATAGAACCTGATATTTAGGTTATACTTTTTTTTTTCTCTGGAGCTTCACCACTGTGTATTGGGACATAAACTATGTAACATTATGCAGTTTGCAAAGAACTTATTAGCAACGTTCACATTCACATAGCGGTGAGGATGTGTGGGGGTGCTGGCCATGCCGAGGAATCCAACCTTTTGCTTGTACTGGCTTGTAGCAATGTAGCTCTTTCAGTGAGGAAGGAAAGGAGATTGAATATAAAATCAACAGTTGTAAACTCCAGGCAAAGAGAGTTATTTGGTTTACTTTTTAAACTCCTGTTAGGAAATCAGCCTCTGTCTGGCACCAGTGCAGCAGCAGCAGCAGTTCCTAAGGAGAACGCTGATGGCTAGAAACGAAGGCTCAAGGGAAGGACACAAGACACTCATGGAGGTGCCCAGTCACCTCATCACCTCAAATGGGAACCGCGGAGACAGTAGACAGCTGCCTTTTGAGGTGGGTGTGTGAGCAAACATTGGTAATCAGCAAGAGAGAGACTGGGAATGTGTGATATCTAGAGACCTGGGACAGCAAGGGAAGAAAAGCAAAATGCCCTGGCACTGCCACCCTGGCCCAATAGCAGGAGAAGAGGATAAGGATGAAAGACAGAGTCCCAGCAAACTGTGTCAGAGTGGGTGCCGGCAGTCCTAGCGCCTGGGAAGTTTCACAACCTCACAGGCCTGCAGCCCAGCTATATATGGGACCTGAATTCGGCACAGTAGCCCTGCTGTGGAAAAGGATCTCACACCATCTCTCAGCCAGCACCTGGGGCACTGTAGCCAGGAGCCCTCTTGAGAAGGGAGCTGCTGTCTGAACTGGATGTTTCTAGAAGTCAGAAGCCCCTGCATATTAGCACCTCGGCAACTCCACAGACATTATGCTGCACCACCCCTCATCCAAGGCTGTCCTGGACTGCACGGGGAAATCACCAGACATGCATTTAAAGGGCTCAGAAAAGCAAGAACAAATTCATAGATGGAAAGATATAACAAAAATCAGAGCAGAGATAAACAAAATAGAGCCAAAAAGTAAATACTAAAGATCAGTGAAACAAATAGTAGGGTTTTTTTGGGGGGGAGGGGGAAGCAATGAATAAACATTCAGATAGACTAACCAAGGAGAAAAGAGAGCCACCAAAATGAAATTAGAGGTTA
Source organism: Glaucomys volans (assembly GCA_020662805.1). Classification (NCBI taxonomy): domain Eukaryota; kingdom Metazoa; phylum Chordata; class Mammalia; order Rodentia; family Sciuridae; genus Glaucomys; species Glaucomys volans. Next base: position 37,218 of record JAJEJO010000980.1, read on the forward strand.
AAAAGAGAAATTATAACTGATATCACAGAATTACAAGAGATCTTGAAGGAATATTTTGGAAAACCATTTACTAAGAGATTGGAAATCGTAGAAGAAATTAACGTATTTCCACAAAAGTACAACCTGCCAAAGTTGGACCATGAGGGCATAAAAAACGTAAACAGACTAGTAACAAGTACTTAGATCAGATCTAGAAAAAAGTCTCCTCCAAAAGAAAAGCTCAAACCACATGGCTTCACTGCTGCATTTTACCAAACGTTTGAAGAACTGACACAGATTCTTCTCAAAATATTACGTAGAATTGAGAGGGAGAGGACCCTTCCAAACCCAACCTTTAAGTCTAGAATCATCCTGTTACCAAACAAGAAAATGACTCAGCAACAACAAAACTAGGGACCAATATCCCTGATGAAAACAGATGCAAAAGCTCTCAATGAAACATCACCAAATTGAATTCAATGACACATCAAATGATCATTCACCACAATCAAGTGGGTTTTATCCCAGGGATCTAAGAATGATGCAATGTAAACACATCAACAAAACATTACACCCATCAAGGGAATGAAGGGTAGAAATCATCCAATCATCACAAAGGATGCAGAAAAGCATTTGGTAAAATTCAATATCCTAAGTCCTGAACACATAAAGTATAGGAGGACAATAACTAAACAAAAGATATTTATGACGAGCCCACAGCCAACATCGTACTAAATGTGGAAAAGCTGAAAGAATTTTCTCTAAGGTCAGAAACAAGAGGAATGTGTCCATTCTAATGACTCTGATTTAATATAATACTACAAATTTCAGCCAGAATAATTAGGAGATATAAAGAAATAAAGGCATGAGAGCATGAAGGGAGTAAGTCACTTTCTTGTTTTCAGACGATAAGTTCTAAATATATAAGAGCCTAAAGATTCCAACAAAAGACTACTAGAAACTGATAAAGAATTAGGAAAGTAGCAGGATATAAAATCAGCATATAGGAGTCAATAATCTTTCTATACACCAACAATGAATTTCCTAAAAAAGAAAACCAGAAAGAATTCCATTCATACAATAGCTGCAAAAATCTAATAGAACATTGAGAAATAAACTTAACCAATGGAGTGAAAGACTACCATAATGAAGATTAAAACAATGACAAAAGAAATAGAAGAAGACATCCCAGAAAACAGAAAAGACATCCTATGTTCATGGATTGGAAGAAATAATATTGTTAAAATGTCCATGCTGGCGATCCCCCGGAACCCCACTTTTAGGAGTAAGGGAGGTTGTCACTGGCCAGCTAAAATAAATCTTCTTTTGGCTTTACATGATCGGCTTGGATGATTTTATTTTCTTTGGGTACAACATTTGGAGGCCCCAGCGAGATTAATTTCTCCAAGCCCTCACGCCTAAATTGGCCTCCTGTGATGGTTGCCTGGGAGCTTCCATCCTGAGTAGAGGGGAGCTCCTGAGAGACGTGCCTCAGCCTCACTCTTGAGAGGACCCCAGCCCATCTTTAGGACGCCCTTCTGGTCGAAGCCACCTGGTATCCTGTATTGGTGAGTCGACTTTCTGTATCTGGGGGATGTGGTCAGGTTGGACGCAGCCACTTACACCAGTCCCAGGTCAGGGCAAGACGTCGCTCCTGGCTCCTGGTGGGCCCCCCTGAGGGGTCCAATCTGGTGAACCCCCTCGTGGGTTCAATCTGGTAGGCCGAATGGGGCCTAATCTGGTCAGCCGATGTCTGTCTGTCTGTATTTGCTTTGTTAGTCTGTTCTGGGCCGCGTGGGTGGCTAAGGCGTAGCCGCCATCCAGGGCGGTCTGCTCACCTGCCGCGTGGCTAGCTGCCTGGTAGCCACTGTCCGGGGCCGGTCTGCTCAGCTGCCCTGTGGCTGGCTGCCGGCATGGCCCATGCTGCTCGATGGCGTGGCTGGCTGACTCGTAGCCGCCGTCTGGGGCTACTGCTCTGCTGTGGCATGGCTGATGGGTAGCTGCCGTCCGGGGCTGGCTGCTGGCATGGCCGCTGCCTGGGGCCGGTCTGTGGCCTAATCTAATAGGCCTTCCTGTGGGGCCTACTCCAGTCGTTGTCTGTCTGTCTGTATTTGTCTTGTTAGTCTGGTTCATGGCCATGTCTGTTTTCTGTGTTGTGGCTTTGCTTTCTATGTAGCATCTCTCTTCAGGACAGTCTACTACGGGACAGAATCAGTCAACCACGTGCCCCACTGTTCTAACTTGTTTTTTAAGATACTTTAGATACTTTTTTAGATACTTTCAGGACTTCCAAGAACGTGCTGCTGACTGTGGAGCTTTTGTTAATGGGTGTAAAGTTTTGTGAATCAAAATGGGCCACTCCTGCCACGTGGCTAGCTGACAGGTAGCAGGGTAGCTGCCGTCCAGGGCGGTTTCAAGGTTAATTGGTGCCCTCAGGGCATTGGGTGGCCACACCCTCGGGACTGGGTGCCTTACATTCAAATTTGGATTATGGCTTAAGCATTGCCTTTCAGCTAGTTCGGGAACTAGGAGAGGCTGCACAGGTTTGAAGCCACTGGGGCCCAGATGCCACCGCCACCAGAGTTCAGAGCCATCCAGGACAGAACCCAATCTGAGTGGACGCTTATAACCCGTGCATTCCAGGCTTGTCCCCCAGAGTGGGAGATGCAGCAAAGATTGCTGAGAACAAGGAGGTGCAACAGTGGGCCAGACAGGCTTGGCTCCTGCCCTTCTGGGGCTGATGGAAGTGAGCAAGGACTAGCCTCTCTTTGCCATGAATGGAAGCAGAGAGCTGTCAGCTGTCCACAAGGCAGAAGCCACTGCCTTGGAGCTGCTGGAATCCAGGAGGAGCGCTGCTGCCCACCCCAGAATGCAGAGGCTGCTGGAATGACTCTCAAATTCCCCACGAGTGACCCCTGTGAGAACTCAGCTGACTCTTAAGAGACAGGAACAGGTCAATTTGACCAACTTGATCTTAAACACCTAGCAAAACAGTTAAAACCAAACCAAACCATAGACATTCTTGGGCATTTAAAAGAAACAATAGCTTAATGTAACTTAAGATGTACTTGTGTTAGCCCCTAGAATAGGACTGGGGACTACAAAAGAGAGATTCTTAGGCAAATGTGCCTGATAATTCAAGTTCCCAAATAAAGGCCTCAACCTCTCCAGCCTTTGATAGGCCTTGTTATGGGAACAACTTCTCAGTGCTTCCACCTGGTGAGAGATTGACTTCTACCATGTCATGATATTCTGTATTAGTCTCATTTTGGTACTTATGTCATTTTGTTTCTCTCTCATAGAAGCACCCACCCCAGATGACTTTACAATCTGATCCTCCCAAGCAGACTTCTGCTCCTCATTGACCAGATTTCTAAAAGGAACTTCAAACTGCTTCCCCAGACTCTGCCCCCTTCCAGCTCGAAGCAGCAAGAGCAGTCGGCGCCCCCTCCCCTTAAAAAGTTCCTAATTAAGGACAGGCAGTTAGTGTAAAATAAGAAGTCTGGTCAAACTGAGGAATGGAACCCATCAGAGTCTGGGGAGTTGGAAACTGAAAAACCACTAGTTTCTTAAACAAGGATTTGTTAATGTGGATAAGACCAGTGGGGAATGTTATACTTCCCAAAAAGATTCTCCAGTGCCACCAGGAGAAAGTCAGCCCCACCCTAATCCCCCCTCCCTACAACCCAACCCTAAACCCTCCCTCACCCTATAGCCCCCACCCTAATCCCCCGACCCGAGCCCTATAAAAGTTGGCAATGACACAATTAACTCGAGATACCCCGGAACCCCGCTTTTAGGAGTAAGGGAGGTCGCCGCTGACCAGCTAAAATAAAGGCTTCTTTTGGCTTTACGTGATCAGCTTGGATGATTTTATTTTCTTTGGGTACAACAACGGCTGTCTGGGGCCGGTGTACTCGCTGTGGCGTGACTGGCTGACCAGTAGCTGTCTGGGGCCAGTCTGCTGGGCTGCCATGGCGCTCGGGGCGATCTGCTCGCCTGCCAAGTGATTGGCTGACCCGTAATGGCTGTCTGGGGCTGGTCTACTCGACTGCCACGAGGGTGGCTAACGCATAGCCGCTGTCTAAAGCCAGGTCCAATTGGCCTCCGTGTGGGCTCCAGTCCAAAAGGCCTCCCTGTGAGGCCTAACCAGGTCAGCCTCCTATGTGGCCTATAGGCCTCCTATAGGCCTCCATGTGGGGCCTACTCCGGTTGTTGTCTGTCTGTCTGTATTTGCCTTGTTAGTCTGGTTTGTGGTTATTTGTGCTTGTACTCTGCTTTTATGTCATATGTCTCTCCAGGATGTTCTACTATGGAACAAAGTCAGTCAACCACATGCCCCACTGTTCTAACTTGTTTTTTGGATAATTTTCAGGATTTCCAAGAACGTGCCACTGACTATGGAGCCTCTGTTAATGGATTTAAATTAAAAAAGTTTTGTGAATCGGAATGGCCCACTTTCAAGGTCGGATGGCCCCCTCAGGGAACAACTGACCTCCCTACCGCCCTCAGGGTACAAGAGGTTGTCTCTGGGCAGCCAGGTTATCCTGACCAGGTACCCTACATTGAAACTTGGACTGACATACTAAGTGATAAGCCGTAATGGCTTAAGCATTATCTTTCAGATTCTGCTTCTCCTGGTTTGGGAACTAGGAGACGCCGCAACGTTCTGATGACAAAGGCCAAATCAGATGTAAAACTCCACAAACCCCCTGTGCTGGACACCCCAGAGGAGGAAGATCCTTGTCTCCCTAGCCCTCCACCTTACCATACCCCTCCACCAGTCCCTTTGGTCCCCCCACTTCACCCAGACTACCCTTTCCCTCCCCATACCAGGACTGGAACTCCCTATACAGGCTCAGTCCCAGCCCCCATCCTTCCTCTGAGAGTGATTCCTTCCCAACAGGGCCCTTTTATGGGATATGTACCTTTCACTACCAGTGACTTGTATAATTGGAAGAACCAGAACCCATCTTTCTCTGATGAGCCACAAGGACTCATATCCCTTTTAGAGTCTGTTTTTTTCACCCATCAACCCACCTGGGAAGACTGCCAACAGCTACTGCAGACCCTGTTCACCTCGGAAGAAAGAGAGCGCATTCGGAGGGAAGCCCAAAAATCCATTCTGGGACCAGATGGACTGCCCACCGATGATCCTGTCTGCCTAGAAAGGGTTTTTCCTTCCTCCCACCCCAACTGGGACCCTAACAATAATGAAGGTAAGGAGTCTCTAGATTGGTTTCGCCAGACTCTAATGAGGGGAGTGCGTGCTGCTGCACGTAGGCCCACTAACCTTTCAAAGGTGAGTGAGACTATACAAGGCCCAAATGAGTCCCCCAGTGCATTCCTAGAGCACCTCCTGCAGGCGTACTGCTTATACACCCCCATAATTCCAGAGGCCCTTGAAAATAGGAGAGCTATTAATATAGCATTTGTAACCCAGTCGGCCCCTGATATAAAAAAAAAAGTTACAAAGATTAGAAGGATTTGAAGGAAAGGTACTGTCTGAGCTGGTGGAAATAGCCCAACGGGTCTATAATAATAGAGACCCTCCCAAGGAGGGACAAACTAAAAAGTTGACTAGGTCTTACTGGTTGCCACCAAAGCTCGACCCAACCCCCTCAATAGAGAGCCACCCTCCCCTAGAAGCTGGAAACCACAGAAAGACCAATGTGCTTACTGCAGAGAAAGAGGACACTGGAAAAATGAATGTCCTCATAAGACTAAAAACCAGAGACAAAACAGGC
>JAJEJO010000980.1:45943-58569 GCA_020662805.1 Glaucomys volans
AAAACCTGAAAAGGTTTTGCAATTAGTAGAGGAGGATTGACGGGGCCAAGGCTCTATTCAGATGAGCCCCCAAGAGCCTTTGGTAACTTTACAAGTGGGGGCAAACCTGTGAGGTTCCTGGTGGACACTGGAGCCACATACTCAGTGTTGCAACAGGCTGAGGAACCCCTGTCGAAACCTAAAGTCCCCATCCACGGGGCCACAGGACAGACTCAACACTGCTCTTGGACAAGGGCAAGGATTACTGATTTAGGTGGGGGAACCATTACTCACTCTTTCTTGGTGATGCCGGACTGTTCGTATCCCTTATTGGGCAGAGACTTATTACATAACCTACGAGCCACCATATCTTTTTCCTCAGACTCAGCCCTTCTGGAGTTTGGCTCCCCCACCCATATCTTGTTGACCTGCCCACTGGGGGAAGAATATCAATTAATCCCAGATGAAAGCCCGCCTAAAGGCCTACATAAGGACTCTAGCTGTTTTGACAATTGTGATACTAGAGAGACTTTATTAAACTCCTTCTTTATGGAATTCCCCGAGGTATGGGCCGAATCTAACCCTCCTGGACTGGCTGCACACCAGCCTCCCATCATTGTCCAGCTGAACAGCAATGCCACTCCAATTAGGGTGAAACAATACCCTACCAGCCAAAGGGCCCAGCTGGGAATTGCCCCACACATTAATAGGTTAAGAGCAGAAGGAATCCTAATACCCTGTAAGTCGACCTGGAACACTCCCCTCCTGCCAGTCCAAAAGCCTGGAACAGATGACTACCGTCCAGTGCAGGATTTAAGGGAAGTTAACAAACGGGTAGAAACACTCCACCCCACGGTACCCAATCCTTACACTCTGCTGAGCCTATTATCTCCACAGTACCAAGTCTACATGGTGCTGGACCTCAAAGATGCCTTCTTCAGTCTTCCATTGGCAGAGGTAAGTCAGCCCATTTTTGCTTTTGAATGGACTGATCCAGAGGGTGGGTACTCAGGACAACTGACCTGGACAAGACTGCCACAGGGGTTTAAAAACTCCCCTACTTTGTTTGATGAGGCCCTTGGTCAAGATCTGCAAAGTTACAAGCAGGAACACCCAGCAGTTACCTTGCTCCAGTATGTAGATGACCTACTTCTGGCTGCAAGGACCTACTCTGAGTGTAAGGAAGCTAGCAGGGATTTACTAAATACCCTACAAGCCCTAGGGTACTGAGTGTCTGCTAAAAAGGCACAACTGTGTTCTAAAGAGGTAACCTACCTAGGGTATAAATTATATAAAGGACAAAGGTGGTTATTGGAAAAGAGGGTTCAAGCAGTCCTCCAAATCCCTCCTCTGACCACTAAGAGGCAAGTCCATGAGTTCTTGGGAGCTGCAGGGTATTGCCACCTTTGGATCATCGGGTTTGCTGAAATTGCCCAACCCTTGTATGAGGCAACCAGGGGGCAAGGGGAAGAAGTTAATTGGACTGAAACGGAAGCAAAAGCCTTCCAAGATCTAAAAAGAGCCCTAATTGAAGTCCCAGCCCTGGCTCTGCCAGACATCAAAAAACCTTTCCATCTGTACGTGGTGGAAAGAAGAGGAATAGCTAAAGGGGTGTTAACCCAAACTTTGGGACCATGGAAGAGGCCAGTGGCTTATCTGTCTAAACGCCTGGACCCTTTGCCACTGGCTGGCCTAACTGCTTGAGGGCAATCGCTGCTACTGCCCTACTGGTCAAGGAGGCTACTAAACTAACATTGGGGCAAGAACTCATAATTACCGCTCCCCACGCGGTTGAAGCAATACTAAAGACTCCACCGGACAAGTGGGTCACCAGCACTAGACTAAACCATTACCAAGCTCTGTTGTCAGACCCATAGCAAATAAAGTTTTTAGCTACCACAACTTTAAATCCTGCCACCTTGTTCCCTGATGATGATCCCTCCCAGCCCATGCATGACTGTCTAGATATTTTAAACAGTTTCCAAGGGACCAGACAGGATCCAAGGAAACACCCTGGGACAATACTGAGGAAGAACTCTTCACAGATGGCAGCAGCTTCATGGTGGATGGCATCAGATATGCTGGAGCTGCTGTGGTCACTGTAAATAAGGTAATCTGGGCTCGAGCCCTGGGACATGGAACTTCAGCCCAGAAGGCAGAATTAATTGCTCTAACCCGGGCCTTAAGATTTAGTAAGGACAAAGCAGTTAACATCCACACAGACAGTCGATATGCCTTCGCTACTGCACACGTGCACGGGACCATCTACAAAGAAAGGGGCTTATTAGCCTCAGGAGGAAAGGCTGTCAAAAATGTTCCAGAGATCCTGGCCTTGCTGGAGGCTATCTGGCTGCCAAAGCAAGTCGCTATCATACATTGCAAGGCCCATCAAAAGGGAGAAACTATAGAAATACGAGGAAATAATTTTACAGACCAAACTGCAAAAGAAATTGCCCTAAGACCAGTGGGGCCATTAACCATTCTCCCAGCTCTCCCTGAGCTCATCCTACCTTCAGAGCCTGCCTATTCAGAACAGGACAACATAAAAATAAAACAACTTGAGGCACATAAAGACTCAAAAGGATGGGCTACTCTGCCAGATGGCAGAGTATACTTACCAGAGGACATTGGCCAAACTCTAATTCATCATCTGCATCAAGGGACCCACCTGGGTGAGTCAAAGTTAACAGATTTACTCCACAAAGATACTATTTCCGAGGAATGCAGTGCCTAATACAGTCCACCCTTTCGCAGTGCCCATCCTGCGTTCAGGTAAATGCCAAAAGAATTACAGGTCCATCTCATGAACCCAGATACTGAGGATTGACTCCAGGAGAACACTGGGAAGTGGACTTTACTGAGGTAAAACCTGGCAGGTATGGATATAAGTATTTACTTGTTTTTGTAGATACACACTTGGAATGGACTAAGGCATTTTCTACCAAGACAGAAACCGCTCAGATTACAGTAAAAAAGCTACTTCAGGAAATCATTCCCAGATTTGGCCTCCCATTATCCGTAGGGTCCGACAATGGCCCTGCCTTCATGGCAAGAATCCTTGTCAAGTGCTCTAGGGATTAATTGGAAACAACATTGTGCTCATAGGCCTCAAAGTTCAGGTCAGGTAGAAAGGATGAACAGGAACTTAAAGGAAACAATAACTAAATTAATTCTGGAGACTGGTGAAACATGGGTAGACCTCCTTCCCTTTGCCCTACTTCGGGTATGCTGCACCCCCTATAAAAAAGGGGTTACCCCCTTTGAGATCATGTTTGGAAGACCCCCACCCCTGTTTCCTAAGCTGGACACGTCCACAGTCCATTCAATGGCTAGTGATCATCTTCTCAGTTCCCTACTGGTGTTACATCAAGTACAAAAGGACATAAGTCAAATGTTGGGGGAACCCCACGCACTCAATCCAAGGGGTCAAAAGGACTTACGCTCTTTCCAGCCCGGAGATTTAATATACATCAAGAAACTTCCGTCCTCAGCCTTGGAACCCCGATGGACGGGTCCCTGGACTGTAATTCTAACAACTCCCACTGCTGTCAAGGTTGCCGGAAAATCAGCTTGGATACACTGGACTCATGTCAAGCCAGCTCCTGTTCCAGAACCAGAGAACCCTACCAGGAAATGGTCACTCCAACAAACGGACAATCCACTAAAGTTAAGACTTATAAAATCCCCCTAAATGCCCTCTGAGCATGGTATTTTCTCTGCCCACACACACTCCAACTAGTCTCCTAAACAAGGATTTGTTAGTGTGGATAAGACCAGTGGGGAATGTTATACTCCCCCTCCCCAAAAAAAGAGATTCTCCAGTGCCATCGGGAAGAAGTCACCCTAATCCCTTCCCGCTCCCTATAGCCCGCCCTAGCCCTTTCCCACTAGCCCCACCTAGACCCCTTCCCGTTCCCTTATAGCCCCCCACCCTAGCCCCTTCCTGCTCCCTATAAATGCTGGCAACTAAAGACCTAGCGTGCAATCCCCCGGAACCCCGCTTTTAGGAGTAAGGGAGGTCGTCACTGGCCAGCTAAAATAAAGGCTTCTTTTGGCTTAAAAAAAAAAAAAAAAGTCCATGCTATCAAAAATGATTTACAGATCCAATGTAACCACCATCAAAATATTATTAATATATTCTCTCAGTACCAGTAAAAAACAATCCTAATATTCATATGCAAGCACAAAAGACCATGAACAGCAAAAGTTATCTAATAAAAAGGACAAATCTGCAGGTATCAACTTTTTAAAGACAAACTACAGAGCCTCAGTAACCAAAACAACTCCTAAAGTGCAAGAAGTCAAATCAAGAATCAATAAATGGAATGGATTCAAACTAAAAAGCTTCTTCACAGCAAAGGAAACAATCAAGAATGTGAAGAGCCTACAGAATGGGAGAAAAATCTGTGTCACCTGCACCTCAGATACAGCATTAATCTCCAGGACATATAAAGAACTTAGAAAACTTAACATCAAAGAAACAAACAACCTAATCAATAAATGGGCAAAGGAACTGAACAGAAGAAGAACTTTACAGAAGAAGAAATACAATTGTTCAACAAATATATCAAAAAATATTCAACATCTCTAGCAATTAGAGAAATGCAAATTAAAACTACACCAAGATTTCATCTCATTCTAGTCAGAATGGCAAATATCAAGACTACAAGTAACAAATGTTAGTGAGGATGTGGGGAAAAGACACACTCATACATTGCTGGTGGGACTGCAAATCCGTGCAACCACTTTGGAAAGCAGTATGAAAATTCCTCAGAAAACATGGAATGGAACCATCATTTGAACCAGTTATTCCACTCCTCGGCATATACCCAAAGGATTTAAAATCAGAGTCCTATAGTGATGTGGCCACATCAGTGTTTGTGGCAGCTCCCATAATAGCTAAGCTATGGAACAAACCTAGGTGCCCTTCAACAGATGAATGGATACAGAAAATGTGGTACATATACACAATGGAATATTACTGAGCCATAATGAAGAATGAAATTATGGCATTTGCTGGTAAAGGGATGGAATTGCAGACTATCGTGCTAAATGAAATAAGCCAATCCCCCAAAACCAAAGGCTGAATGTTTTCTCCCCAGAGGTCAGAATGTTACTCTCATTGAGTTCACTCTAAAAGCAAATATGTGTCCTGGGCCATATGGCTAGCATATTCTATAAATTGAAAGTTTAGCATCCAATTTTTATGCAAAAATGCTTTGAACATACAAATAAACCTTTCTTGCTGATTAAAATAGTCCTGGACAGTTATCTATGACTGAAGAAATGATTATTAATCCTAAAAGGCAATCACATTGAAATATTTTTTTTCTCTGACCCTCTTGAAGCTTCCTGCCAGCCCGGGTCATGCAGTGGCCATGGAGAATGCGTGGAAACCATCAATAATTACACCTGCAGCTGCGATGCTGGACACCACGGGCCCCAGTGTCAGTTTGGTAAGCCCCTTTCGTTCTTTTGCTTCTTCCTTTGGAAGTCACAGGACTTACTGTAGCTTCTGATGGAAGTTGGTTGGAATGAAATGATACTAGCCATTCTGAGAAAGGGAAGTTGTGATCAGAAATTATGCTTTTGCAATGCATTTTCTACAAAGACTCCACAAGTCAGCATGAAGTTTCAATTCACTTCACAAGTGTTTCTGCTTTCCACATGAGACCAGGCATGGAGGAGGACAAAGCTTGTCATCTTCCTCCCTTCCCACCCTTGCCTACCCTGCCCCATCACCCTTGCCTTTCCCTGCGCTGCTCCCTTATGCTGACCCTGTAGATTGCATTATTCCATCATTGGTGAGCTGGTTTGCAATAGGCTTGATTAAGAGGTTGCTGGAAGAGACCAGAAGTGAGCCCAGGGAGGCAAAGGCATTTCTTACCCACTCCCCCTGGTTTGGTGGTATCTGCCCCTTTCCTCCACCACAGCTCCTGAGGACTGGCTTTTCCTCCAGGGTTGCAGGGTTCATCAGTTCTGAAAACAGTATTTTTTTCTGCTTGAATCTTCAGCTGCAAGGGTAGGAAAAACGTTCACCATTGGGAAGTGTTGGATCTTGGTGAGAGCAGTCTCAGGTCATTGGTGTGGCTGGCCTGACAGGTGCAAGCTCCAGTGCCACTGGACGAGAGGACTTAGAGAATCAAGTCAGGTGTTTCTTGGTGTCATGGGGCACTGGCACTTCACAGGCCTCCTTGGCTCCACATTGTCCCCACTTCCTCATGTCCTCAAGGTATTGCTGGAAGCTTAGATTAGTGGTCAAGAGCATGAAGTTCAGAATTGACCGACCAGTTCCAGATATGCTCTGAGGCAACTTTCTCACCCTCTTTGATATTCGTTGAAATGGGAAATACTAAAGGTTCCCACAGAATAGTGTGGTTATAAAGATTAAATAAGGTAATTAATATGGGGTTCTGATCTCTGTAGCTCATCATTATTATCTTTCTTAAAATGCAAATCTGATGATGTTAGTGATTCTTCTTTTTGGTCCTAACTGCATATGCAGTCCTAACTTCATATGCAGTCATATCTCCTTCACATTTTATACTTCAGAAGTATAAAGGTACTCTTGGGACCCCAAATCTTCCTAGGGCAAAAAGAGATTCACTTCAGGAGGGGCCATTCACAAGCTCCTCCACTAGGCGGCGAGCAAGGAAAGGAGAAGGAACTGGATTTTGTCAAGTGGACCAGGGACTCTACTGAAGTGTGACAGACACATTAAATTTGTCTGAAATAGAGTTTTGATCTGTGGTATCACCTACAACAGGTAGTCAGGAGTTAGCCTAGCATTAATAAGGAGAGAGAGGAAGGAGGAGGAGGAGGAGGAGGTGGAGGAGGAGGGGGAGGAGGTGGAGGAGGAGGGGGAGGGGAAGAAACACAACAGCAATAAGAACTATAGAGGAGGGGGGAGAAGGAAAGGAAGGATGCCCAGGACAAGGGAAAGCAGGGTGGAAGGTGGAAGCAGGAGAGGAAGGAGACTCTAACCACAACACCACTGTTCTCAGGAGAGCTGATAGAGGCCAGCTAAGGAAAGGGGTGGGGGAAGGGGAGAGAGAGGAGGAGGAAGGGAGGGAGGAGGGAGGAGGATGAGAGCCTGGGTGGAGAGAGGCCTGCCAGTGCCACTCAGAGCCCTCCCCCAGGGCAACTGGCTCCCCTCCACAAGGACCCAAGAGCCCAGGTGCTGCGCAGAGGCTGAGGCACTGGAGCAGAGAAGGACAAGAAGCCATGGTGAGCCTGTGCCTCCAGATCCCAGACTCGCAGAGAGACTCTCCTGGGTGGTAGAGGCGGGTGGCGTGGGGCAGGAAACAAGCCATTTCGTTTTTGCTTTTAAACATGCCAGAACCACAATGCTTTTAGCCTCAGAATGTGATCCCTGGGGTCTCCCTCAGATGGCTGATGCCCTCCCCTGCCAGTCTGGTGAGATGCTTGCAGAGGGGTGGTTCAAAATAGAACTTGGGTGGTGGGACATGGAGCTGCCAGAGGAGGGTCCTCTGCAGAAAGCATGACCCTCAGGTCTGCAAGGAACCAAGGGACTGTCATTCAGTTGCTCGGAAATTGATTTCTTATTTAAAAAATGACCTGTTTTGCTTCTCTGGAGTCTGGCTATCTAACCCTCTTAGGTGTTTGAAGCATTGAGCCATCATGGTCAAGTGTGAGAAGAAGCAGTCAGTCTAAATACCACAGGTCATTAAGAGAAAAGAACACTTAGCCACTGTACACCCCAAGTATTCAGTAGCTTGGCTTGAAAGCACCACAGAAAAGCAGGCACAGAAATTACTGAAATACAGAAAAACATCAGAGCAGTGATGATCAGCAAATTGAGACTGAAACCTGAAATCAGAATGGAACCAAACCGCAGCAGGCTTGGGTTGACGTGATGTGACTTTTCCTCCCTTGTCTGGGCAATCTATGGCCGGGGTCAGGGTTAGTGCAGATGTGTGTTTCATTTGGAACTTTAAGAAAGTTGCAGGTACCCCTCGAGGTGCCTTAAACTTGTTTCCAATCTAAATTGTCCTGTGATTTATTGCAGATATTCCCATGGAAATGTGAGCGTGCACAGAGGGGCTTGTGGATCACCGAGGTGTGGCTCTGGACAGCGCTCTGCTGGGGTATGTTGTGATACTCAACATTGCCAAGCCTTCCAACTTACGTTCCTTAAAAAACATATCCACTGAGAGTTCATAGACGCAGGGGAAGTTATTAGATGGACATCTGTCAGTCCATCCCTTCTGCAACCTCTCTCTTTTTCTTCAAGCCCTTGGTACTCCCCCAGAACCCCCAACATCACCCTTGCCTGCCACAGCCTGCACTGCAGACTCCAAATCCCGACAATCCCACAAAAGCCTTCAGCTGGGAAGGAATAAGGTCAGGGAACCTGCAGTGGGCACTATGATCTGTGCCACTATTAGCACTGGCCCTCCTGTTAACATGTCAGTGTGCCTCAAAGCACTGTCTGCAGTTCCAGTGTGAATGCCTTCAGGGCAGGGGACGTAGGTGGTGGTCCCCCTCTCAGTGATGCTGCAAGTTTTCTGTGAGTCTTCATGATGCTCCAGCCATAGCCAGGACCCCTCCCCATTCCCAGGGACGTGAATGTCTTCCTCCCTCCCTGGACATTCTGCTCTGACCAACCAGGCACACCTGGCAGTGCCCCCTACCCTCTTACACCCAGCTGCCTGGTGACTCAGGGAGCCCAGGGCTCCCCTCAGTCCTCAAGAGCTCTTGGAGTCCTCCCAAGGTACTGAATGTGCAGCATAGTGGACAGCGTCTCCCACGGCCGAATAGCACTGAGGTGCATGGTCCCCACACCAGGGTAGAGCTCACTGGAGGGTGCTCTTTGCCCTTCGACCATGGACTTCCAAATCCTCTGGTCATTTCTGACATATGTGACTGAGATTAATTATATCTCCCTCCCCTGTCAGTCCTTGCTCAGAATCCTGGGTGGCTGTGAGAGCTGGACCTAAGCTTTGCTTTTCTCCAAGGACTCGCCCTCCCCCTGAAAACCCAAACAGGCTGATGGCTGGGGGGTTTTACCTTCTTACCAAGCAACCCTGCTCAGAGACCCTGCTGTGCCTGGAATGGGCACATCACCATGGCAATGGAGTCCATTATGGGTTTTACTTGGTTTCTTCAACGCCCTCATGTTTGAAGCACCCATCTGTCTATTAAACAGCAACAGTTGAGTAAGTCTGCACACAGAACCGGGTGTGATCACTTGTACAGTTCTGCATCACTGGTTTGTCAGTTGACTGTTTTTACTATGTGATTAGGTCCATATGCCTTGTGCCAGAACCAGCTTTCCCTGTTTAACAAAAAAAGGGGTGGTGGGGTGGGGTTTTGACATGAAAGGAAATATGGCAAGTACATCAAGGTTCTTCCTGTTCTAATTTTGCTTCTCATTTAGGAGAAGACAGAAGAAAATGGATTCATGTATTGTGACAACAATAATACATGTTGGCATTTAGGAAATCATCCCAGAGTAAAATTGTAGACTGTAAATATTAATGTTATGTGATTATGATTCAATTAGTTTTAAGTGATTGACAATAAGAAAATGAAATTTGAATTTCTAAAGTGTTAAAGTTCACATGAAAGAATTTTGAGAAAAAAACATGTTACAAGAATAGATGTAGAAAGCCCATGTTTGTATAAACAGTGCCATGGGGAAGAGCGTCCCATGTCCAGCAGAGGTCTGGGGTCTGCTGCACCTCTGCTAACACCTGGGCTGTGATCCTGAGCAGCCACTTACCCTCCTGGCCCTCAGCGCCTCACTCTGAGTGGCAGGCTCAGCCTGGAGGAGAGCTGGGCTCTTCTCAGCTGAATTGCTCTGAATGGACATGCTTCCTGCTCTGTCTTTCAGAATTCCTGGCACATCATGGAACTGACTGTTGGACTTACCATTATTCTGAAAAACTCATGAATTGGCAAAGTGCTAGAAAGTTCTGCCAGGAAAATTACACGGATTTAGTTGCCATACAGAATAAGGGAGAAATTGAGTATCTGGAGAAGACAGTGCCCTTCAACCGCCATTACTACTGGATAGGAATCCGGAAGATAGGAAATACGTGGACATGGGTGGGAACCAACAAGCCTCTCACTGAAGAAGCCGAGAACTGGGGAACTGGGGAGCCCAACAACAAGAAATCCAAAGAGGACTGCGTGGAGATCTACATCAAGAGGACAAGAGACTCGGGCAAATGGAATGACGATGCCTGCCACAAACGAAAGGCAGCCCTCTGCTACACAGGTGGGGTGACCAGCCCGCTAGGAAGACCTGAGTTAGAATGATCAGACCCACCTGTGGAAGTGCTGGGGAGGGGAGCAGGAGCTAGTCCACTCTGATAGACCTCCCAGCCTCCAGCCAGGCTTGGAGCAGGTCACCTCTGAGCATTTCTGGTGTGTGCAGCCAGGTTCTATGCCCCACAGCCATACCCCTAATTCAAGTTACATCCAGGTGCTAAGTACACCATGTGGGAGGCAGGGAGGAAGAGTCAGACAGCCAGGGCCCCTGATGGAGGGCAGGGAGTGGACACCAAGAGCAGGGCTAGCTGGGAGCTGGGGCTCACATCACCTGTGTCCTCACTGTAAAGAAAGAGCCTGGGTTCTAAGGTGCCTTCTTGACCTCCTTCTGATTCCATAGAACACAGCATTGCACAGGCTTCTGGTGTGTGGCGATTGCAACAGCTCAGCACAGCCAGGATCTTTCCGGTTGTATTTTAACAGTGAAACTTGGTTCATTTGGTCTAGTGTAAACCGAAATCCCTGTTGTTTTAGAGAGTTTGGACTTTTATCTTAGTGCTCTCCATAAAGGAAGGGCCCCAGGCACATGCAGAGACAAGTGGGGCCCAGCCTTCATAATGCCACTCAGGACACAGAAAGCAAACCATTTCAGAGAGTCAGTGTAAGCAGCCTAAGCATCTCCCCAGAGGTCAGAGTGTTACTCTCATTGAGTTCACTCTAAAAGCAAATATGTGTCCTGGGCCATATGGCTAGCATATTCTATAACTTGAAATTTTAGCATCCAATTTTTATGCAAAAGTGCTTTGAACATACAAATAAACCTTTCCTACTGATTAAAATAATCCTGGACAAACTGTTACCTATGACTAAAGAAATGACTATCAATCCTAAAAGGCAGTCAATTAAAATGCTTTTTCTGACCCTCTTGAAGCTTCCTGCCAGCCCAGGTCATGCAGTGGCCATGGAGAATGTGTGGAAACCATCAATAATTACACCTGCAGCTGCGATGCTGGACACTACGGGCCCCAGTGTCAGTTTGGTAAGCCCCTTTCACTCCTTTGCTTCTTCCTTTGCAAGTCACAGGACTTACTGTAGTTTCTGATGGAAGTTGGTTGGGATGAAATGATACTAGCCATTCTGAGAAAGGGAAGTTGTGATCAGAAATTATGCTTTTGCAATGCATTTTCTACAAAGACTCCACAAGTCAGCATGAAGTTTCAATTCACTTCACAAGTGTTTCTGCTTTCCACATGAGACCAGGCGTGGAGTGATGGCATTGAGCTCTCCAGTAAGGGGTCAGGTGGGGTCGGTTCCTGCTCTCAGGGAGCTCACATTCTGTGAGCTGGATGGATTAGTTAGAATCTGAAGTCTGAAAGAAACTGTACTGTTTACCATTAGGAGAGAGAGTTGCCCAGAAGGTAGTTTTGCATTTTATTGAAAGTGAGGACAGGGAAAGCCAAAGAGATAAGTTCATGATGGCACACAGCGCGTCAGAGATGTGAAACAGCAAATTCTGCCTGTTGGCTGTGCTAAGTATTTCAGGAGAACCCAATGGAAAATCTGTTCAAATCCTCCCTAAAGGATTTCTGTTAGTTAGGGAAGTCTCATTGTTCGCCCTTGAGCGTGAGGAAAAGCAAGACAAGCTGCAGTGTGCCCAGAGGCTGGAGCTGCCCAGGGAAGGAGCCCAGCCTCCTATGCCAGGAGAGGCTACTTGGCGTCTTGCGCTGGCATTTGGGCAGTTGTCCTGGAAGCACACGGGATAGACTGGGGACAAGGAGAGAGAGAGAAGATGGAGAGGCCCTTCCTGGTCTTTGTGAGTCACTCGGAGGCAAGGAGGTGGAAATGGAAAGGAGAGAAGGCAAGGTTAAGTCAGGCTTTGACTCAGTGACCCTACTGAAGGCCACACGCAATACTCTGGTCGATGTCGGTCATTTCAATATTTTAAGTGTCTGATGTACAAAACCAGAAAGTTATTGAAAAAAGCAGTATTTGTAAATAATAATGACTTAAGGCCACAATGAATTTAGATGTCAACCGACTGGAGTAGATCCAACTCATTTTTCTTGATCTCTAAGTCAGGACACCTACCTAATATTTTACTCCAGTTCTGGAACTTTACTTTTTAAACCTTCTAATGGTCTTCCCGTTCCTCTCCTTTCAAACACTGTGGGTATTTTTTTCTTACTTTCCATCAAACTATTCTTTTCTGGTTGTTTCTACCTAATAGCATTCTTCTGCGTTCCTACATAGGCAGCAATTCCAGGTCCACTAGTATTAATTCTCACAATCTGTCTTTTGCCTATGGCTCTTCTGACTCTACATGTTCTTTTTGGTCAAACTTACTGACTTTGTGGACCCACAGATCTCTGTTTGGACTGACAAATCTGTCTCTAGCCCTCAACTCCAAATAT
>JAJEJO010000980.1:58579-95586 GCA_020662805.1 Glaucomys volans
TTACCTAGCTTAAATTCCTCTTGCTGCAACACCCGCCAATGCTCTCTTTGGGGGAACTGGTGCAGGCTGATGAGACTGGCTGGCTGTCATGGAGGGACAGCCAGCGCTCTAGTGACCATTATCCCATTAGCATTTATTTCTGGCCATATTTATGTCTTTCAAAAATTTTAACAAAAGCTGTGGTAATGCAGAAAATGTGTCCCCGGGACAGGGCAGCAGCTCCTGCTGGTGCGGGTTTGCATTTCACCCTGTGGGGCCCTTCCAGGCTGTGCCACTTCCTCAGAGCAGAGGGAGAAGGGAGCGGGCCCTGGCAGGCTTCCCTGAGGTCACAGGCACCACTCCCCTTCCTGCCCTGCTGAAATGCAGTGGCCAGGCCAGGCTCCGGACGAGCCCTGGCAGTTCCCAGTTTGACCCTGTGAGCACTCACACAGGGAGATGTGGCCTGTCAGTCTGTCTTGGGAAAGAAAGCCCAGGGGGCTGCGACCTGGGTCCTGATTCGTGAACCGGCCAACAGGCACATGGATGAGGATGGACAGGACTCTTGTCATGCAGGGTGGACTAGTGCCAATGGAAGATAAGCTTGGCTTCAGCTCTGTAATGCCAACAAGCAACGTGCCAAGAAACTCATTTTCCTTAGCAGCAACTTGTTATTACCAAATACTGCAGTTCATCTGATTAGATGCTGATTCACCCATTGTTCATCCACCAGAGGAGGCTCTGTTTGTGCCCACTGCCTCCATCCTGCTGTGCGCATCTCTGCTCAGAAAGCACCAGCTGGACCGAATCCAACCCTGGATGTGGGACAGAGATGGGGCACAGGGTGAAGTCAGTCCCTGGGCTCTGAGTGTCTCTAGACAGTGAGTGAATGCTAAGTGGGCTGAGGGTACCCCAGGCACACTAACTTGTTTATTCAGGGGATTTACTTCCAATAACCTTCTCCCTGCTCTCACTGTATTTACCGGGTTTTAGAGAGTAATCTATGTGGCTTTAAAAGCCTTGAGTCTAAACTCAGGTCAACAGTTTATGTCTCATTTTTCATGCCTTTCAAATGATAATAATGGTGTCATTAGTATGGTGCTGGATTGAGTTTCCTTTTACTCTCTCTCCCACAAAGGAAACACAAAGAAGAATAAACAAGAATATTCCAATAGTAGTGAAGAAATGTGCCAGAGAATAGCAGGAAAAGTGGTGAGACCCTAGTGGAGGTTGAAACTAGAGATAGAAGCAGGGAGAGAAGAGCAAATCCCCTGCCCCTCCCCTTCCCAGGTCATTTCAGAGCCAAGTCTGAGTATTCCTAATGGGAAAAGGTAGCTACAGACTCCCAGTGGTGTCCCCTGTCATCACTGTTGGCTGCACAGGTGATTGCTCAGCCCTAACAGTCCCTGGACATAGTTTGGAGTGTCGTTCAGAGTTCACATGGCTGTATTGCCACAGGAAGAGCCCATGTAGTTCAGCACTGTCCCTGTGATGTAAGCCACTAAGGGACTCAGCAGTGTCTTGACTGTGGAACAATGGTGATTATCCCACCCTAGGGCTGGTAGCCATAGCATGCCTCCATTCCTGAGACTCAGCAATCATCCCACCATGCTCATATAAGTGACTGCAGTAGCATATCCCCAGCTGTCCAGAGCCCAGGCCTAGCAGAAAGGCTAGACCTCAGCTTCCAAGTTCATACAGGACCCCTCTGCCCAACAAAGAGGTGGACATACCCTGAAGGGAGACTGGTTCCGGACCAGGAGCTCAGCTGTGCCTGCGCTCAGCTCCATAGCCAACTAGCAGCATCCCTGACTCCCTGCTGAGCTCAGTACACATCCAAATGGCCTGCAGCACCCCCTGCCGCCACCACCAACAGCCGTCCAAGAGGGAACTCCCATCCCAGAAAGACCACCAAAGAGCCATAGCACCTGTGTGTACCCAAATCCCACCTGAAAGCCATCCAGTCAAGGGCCTTGCCCCCGCAGTGAGCCTGCCACAATTGACCAGCCCATAATGCCTTTGTGTGCCTGTGAGGGCCCAATAGCCAGCTAGTAGCGGCCCCAATCCCCCAGAAAGCCCACCACACAGCTGGCTGGCTGGAAATGCCTTCATGTACCTGAACACATCTCAACAGGATCCAGACGACAGCCCCTCTACTAGTAAGCCTGCTGCACAGCAGACTAGCCTCAGAGCCCATACCCACCATCCCCTGTCAACAGCCAACAGATGGAGATTCCACCCCCAGAACACCCACTATTCCACCTGCAGAGGCTTGTGCCCAGTCTGACAACCAGTCAGGCAGTGTCCTGCCACCAGCAAAAGCACACCATGCCACCACAGTCTCAGGAGCCCACAGCCTAAGCCACTGACAACTACAGCGCCACAGTGAGACTGCAGTTGACAAAACTGCACAGAGACAACAATACCAAGTCTAGCCAGAATCAGAGCTAACATGTCCTAACCAATCAACATCCCAACACACATTCCCAAGAAAAATCCTCTCCCTGTGAAGACAGAAAGTGTTCCTAACATTGGAAAACACAACTGTTTCACTGGATGCTCAGATATCAATGTAGGGACATTGGAAGCATGAAAAAGCAAGAAGACTTTTCTAGGGAAATCAATAACTCTCTAGTAACAGACCCCAAAGCAAAGGAAATTTTTGAAAGTATTCAAAAGATGAAAATGATCATCTTAAGGAAGCTCAGTGAGATAATAGGAGAAGACAGAAAAACAATCAGTGAAATCAGGAAAAAAATTCATGACACAAATGAGTAATTCAACAGAGATGTATATCATAAAAAGAACCAAACTGAAATCATAGTTGAAGAATTCAATGAATAAAATAAAAATACAATTCAGAACCACAATAGACTATATGACATAGAAGACAGAATTTCTGAACTTGAAGACAATTTCTTTGAATTAACCCAACCAGGGGGGAAAAAAAGAATGAAAAAGAGTGAAAAAAAAGTCTACATGATCTATTAGGTATCCTTAAGTGAACAAATTCTTGCATTGTGGAAATTGCAGAAGAAGAGATGAAGAAAGGCACTGAAAGCATTTTCAACAAAATAATAGCTGAGAATTTCTCAAGTCTTGGAAGAAATGTGGACATCCAGAGCAACAAATCTCAAAGAATAACAATTAGACTCTACTCAATGGAGCCCTCTCCATGGCACTTTATAATGGAGGAGTCAAAGGCCAAAGAGATAATTCTAAAAGCAGCAAGAGAAAGATGTCAAGTCATATAGAAGGGAATATCTATTAGCATATTTCTGAGCAGAAACCTTGCAGCCCTAGACAGAATGGGCTGATGTATTCAGTGTGGAAAGAAAAAAAAAACTGTAGCCGATAATTATATAGGCAGCAAAGCTATCCTTCAGAACCAAAGAGAAATAAAAGCTATCTTAGACAGTAACGAGTGAGGGAGCTAGCTCATCAACAATAAACCAAATATATAAGAAAGGCTTCAGGGAGTCTTACATCTAGATGTGAAAGAACAGTAACTACCATCATGAAAATATGCAAAACTATAAAACTCACCAGTAGCATAGATATACACTTGAGAAAGAGGAAGAAATCAAATCTTGTCACTGCAGTAAACTACCAACCCATAGTGATTAACAACAAGAGAGGAAGAAAGGAACAAAAGGTAAATAAAATCACAAACCAACTAAAAGCATGACAGGGATAGGTTCCTGCACTGCAAGTGGATTAAATTCCTTAACAAAGAGATACAGACGCTAAACAGGTAATAAACAAGACTCAACTGCACGCTGCCTACGGGAACACTGTCTCAGGGGTGTACACACACATTGATGGAAAGTGAAGGATTGGAAAGTGATATTCCACCCAAACGGAATCCAAAAGCAGGCAGGAGTGCTCACACCATACCAGATAAGACAGACTTTAAGCCAAAAAAACACCCCAAACCATAAAATGAGACAAAGTGGATCATAATATAATGATGAAAGAATCAGTTTGGTAAGAGGAGATATAAATTGTGAATATATATGTAGATACTAAAACCAGGTCACCAAAATCTATAAATCACATACTACTATATTTAAACGGAGAAGCAGATTCCAGCGCAGTCACAATTTGGTATTTCAACACCCACTTTCATCAATGGACAGATCATCCCGACAGAAAAACCAACAAAGAAATAGTGGAGTGAAACTATATTGTGGACTACATGGGTCTAACAGACATTTACACAACATTTCACCCACTATTTGCAGAATGCACACCCTTCTCATCAGCCCATGAAACATTCTCCAGGACAGACCATATGCTCGGCCACAAAAAAGTCTCAACAAAGTAAAAAACTTAAAGCATAGCATGTATCTTCTCTGACCTCGATGTGATAAAATTAGACATCCACCACAAGAGGAACTGGGAAAACTGCAGATATTTAAGAAATACATGAAAACCAAGCAGCATACCTCTGAACAACCGATGAGCCAATGAAGAAACTAAAAAGGAAATTAAACATGTTCTTGAAACAAATTAAAATGAAGGCATTACATATCAAACCTACAGGATACAGCAAAAGGAGTACCAAGAAGGAAATTTCAATTAATAAACAACTACATCAAAAATGGGAAAGGTTTTAAATAGCCTAGAAGCCAACACAAGGAACTGGAAAAGCCAGAACAAATCAAACAAAAAATTAGTTGAATAAAAGAAATAATTAAGATCCAAGCAGAAATAAACAAAATTGAGGCAACCCCCCCGAAAGATCAATGAATCAAAAAATTATTTCTTTGAAAATATTAACAAAACTAACAGAGCACTACACTAAGGAAAAAAGAGAGACCTAAATAAATAAAAACAAAGATGAAAAAAGAGATAATGCAACTGATACACGCTACAGAAGTGCAAAAGATGATGGGACTATAAGGGACAAGTACGTGCCAGCCACTGGAAGACCATGAAGGAATGCATAAGTTCCTGGACACATACAACTCACCAAGATTGAGTCATGAAGAAGTAGAAAACATTCACAAACCAATAATTAGCAATAACATTGAATCAGCAATAAAAATCAATCAGCAATAAAAATCAACCAGCAAAGATAAGCACTTTAAAAGAAGAATGAAATTCTGACATTTGCTGGTAAATGGATAGAGTTAGAGAAAATCATGCTAAGTGAAATAAACCCAACCCAAAAAAACCAAAGGCTGAATGTTTTCTCTGCTCTGCAGATGCTAATTCACAATAAGGGGATGGGGATAGGAAGAATAGAGCTACTTTATATTAGGTAGAGGGGAATGAAGGGAAGGGAAGGGGTGTAGGGGAAGGAATGATAGTAGAGTAAAGCAGACATTATTACCCCGTGTACATGTATGACTGCATGACCCATGTGATCCTGCAATATGTATAATCAGAAAAATGAGAGATTACATTCCATGGATGTATGATCTATCAAAATGTATAAATGCATTCTATTGTCATATACAACAAATTAGAACACCACCACCAAAAAGAAGCTCAGAACAGGATAGCTTAGAATTCTACCAAACTTTTAAAGAAAAACTAACACCAATTCTTCTCAACTGATTCACAAAAAAATCAAAAGGGAGAGAATTCTTTGAAAGTCATTATCCAAGACTAGCACTATCCTGATACAAAATCCAGACAAAGCTACAAAAAAAGAAAAAAAGAAAACCCGAGGCCAATGTCCCTGATGAACATAGGTGCAAAAATCTTCAACAAAGTCAAATCCAACAAGATATTGAGAAGATTATCCGTCATGGTCAACTGGGCTTCATCAGAGGGCTGCAAGGATGGGTCAACCTGTGCAAATCAATACATGTGAAACGTCACATTCACAGAACAAAAGACAAAATCCATGTGAATACCTCAGTAGATGCTCAAAAAACATGCAAGAAAATTCAACATTCCTTCATGACAAGAACTTAAAGCTTCCCCAAATCTGTATGTTGCAAACAGTATACAAGAACTGATCATTATCTCCATTTTATAGATGAGGAATTGAAGGTTCAGGAAAGTCCAATAAATTGCCCTTCCCTTCCCCACCACCAACCCAAAATATCAATTTTTGAGGAGGAGAGAAGAAAGTTTTGAAAACTGATTCCAGTTTTCCCCACTATGCTCTCAATATCAAATACTAGGAAATGGTGTTTCTCCACTTATTCAACAGGGACTAGTAAAAGTCACTAATGGCAGCCAGTAAAGACCTCACATTCACTGTGAATGTGATGCTGGGAATGCAATGTGGAAAAGAACAACACGGTCCCCACCCCACATGCACAGAGCTTAGTGGAAAGAAAACCATCAGGCAAAGAAGACAGCACATCTGGGTTCAGTACGCGACAGGTATTGTCCTAAGAGTTCTGCATTAGTTTATTTCTCACACCAATCCCAAGAGGTATTTTTATCTCTATTTTACAAATGAAAAAACTGAGGAATAAGTGTAATTTGCTCAGGATTACACAACCAGTCAAAGTGGAATTATAATCCAGTGGTAGAGGAAACCAGTAGAATTATAATTCAGAGGGTAGAGGGGTCTAGCTCCAGAGTTTGTGCAAGAATCACATAAATTGGTGTTTCATGAGTGTTGTGATAAATGCTGTAAAGTAAAACCATTGTTAAATTAAGAAACATAACATTGCATTTGTTTATATTCAAAGGATATTAATCTCCTAGTTTTTATGAAGACCTACATATGCATTTACAGAGAAAAAGAAATCTATGGTATGTACATACATATGTGTATGTGTGTGCTATATGTACTTATTTACGTAGCATGTATTTAACCACTATTGTCTTTGAATGGTAGGATTTCAAGCAATCTTGAAATTTTTCTTTATAGTTTTTAATGTCAAATTATTAAAATACAAGTAATTTTGAATTTTATCATCATAAAAAGGATAAAGATGTTTTCATCTTGGGATAAAAGCACCATGTGCTGTAAAAACAAAATTTTCATATTTTAAAAACTTTTATTTTAGGGGCTGGAGATATAGCTCAATTGGTAGAGTGCCTGCTTCACAAGCACAAGGCCCTGGGTTCAATCCCCAGCACCGCCAAAAAAAAAAAAAAAAAAAAAAAAAAAAAAAACTTTTATTTTAGTGGGCTGAAATCAACAACAACAAAAAGTTGATGTCTAAAGGGAAAAATTAAAATAAATTTTTCCATAAGATTTACCTCTGCAGTGAATATATAAATATTGAGAAACCACATAAATA
This sequence comes from Glaucomys volans, assembly GCA_020662805.1. Taxonomy (NCBI): domain Eukaryota; kingdom Metazoa; phylum Chordata; class Mammalia; order Rodentia; family Sciuridae; genus Glaucomys; species Glaucomys volans. The sequence goes on from JAJEJO010000980.1 coordinate 65,773, forward strand.
TTGAGAACCACATCCATGAAATTTCTCAAATTTATATTGAATAAGTCTTTTGATTTCAGAAGATTTCATACAATACTAAAATTTTTGAGTAAAAATTTAGCAAATATTTAAATACTATCTACTGTCTTAAACCAAATCAGATGGACAGCAGGAAGGGCATGCTCTTCATAGGAGACCGTGCTGTCATGGCTGAGAGCTAGGCCATCCAAAAGCCTGACTCTCCCACTCCCTAATTACATTAGCATGCCCCACGGAGCTTCTGTGAGGCCCAGTCTCCACCTATTACATAAGATGGAGGCAACCTCAGCACTTCAGGGTTGTGGGGAGCTTAGAGATCCTCATGAGATTGTGTCATGCATCTAAGGTACCATGGTCTAATTTCTCTTGCAAAGATGTATATAATGTGAGTGCTCTAGTTTATATCCCAAAGCATTTCAGTGCACCCATTTTGTTTTACAGAGATCTCCTATTCTTTTATCATTGGTGCATGATCACTACATATAACAGTAGGATTCATTGTTATATACTCGTACTAGTACATAATATAACAATATCATTTAGTCAATTTTGTTTCCAAGTACCTCCCCAATCCCTTCCATTCCCTCTCCCCGCACCCCCCGCCTTTTTTTAGTAAAATGACTTATAAGCAACATATGGGGTGCCAAGGGGGCTTCCATTTGTACCTTTTGGGGACCCTTGGGCCAGCTCTGCTTACTTCAGGGCTGGCTCTGGGTGAGAGATGAAGACAGAGCAGTGGATGGGACAGTCTCCAGGGGCCCAGGGAGCAGGGCTTGGGGAGAAAGAGGGAAGTCTGAAGCATCCACCCTGTAGCACCATTTTACTTATTTTCAGACTATTTTCCTCTGGCAAGTTATAAACACTTCCTTCTGTATCTGGTAGGAAACAGGCACCTCACTTCTCCTCTGGGGAGATTTGTCATTTCCCTGTCTTCCCTGTTTTCTGAAACAGTGTATCAGGTGTTAGAGGCATAGCCTGTCTTCTTTCCAGATACAAAAACATATAGGCATGCTTAAACTCCACAGGGGCTGAATCCAGGAGCCAGTCCATGTTGTGGTAGCTGGAGAGTCTTACCCAACAGAGTGCCTTCTGAATTCTTCACTCTTTCCCCAACTTGCCCATTCTTAAAGTGGTCCATGGCTTCATTTCCACAAAGGCAAAGCCACGATCAAGCCAGAAAGTTGAGGCAGACGGAGCTAATCTTTCTTGTGATGTGAGAAATTACGTTTTAACGTCTGTGAAGTCTACTAGACACAAGAGCAGAGGCACCTATCAAAAGTTCACAGCTATACAAGTTTTGATGACCCAAACATCGCTGTAACCAGCACTCAAGAAACAGATCCCACCCACTCCAGGGGCTTCCCCTGCTGCATCTCCTGTCATTAACCACCCTGCCAAGGGCAGCCCTCCGCAGATTTCCTGCAGCACGAGCGATTAGTCCACTGGCTTCTAAATTGTACATAGGTAGACTCCTCCAGAACGTCTTCACTCTGTGGCCTGGTTTCCTTCACTCAGCATTTTATTTATGAGATTCAGCCATCTTGTTGTATGCAGATCATTCAATACATTGCTGTGAACCACCTTATTGTATGTGTAATTTTTATTTAAGTTTTTTCTTTTTCGGTACTAGGGATTGAACTGAGGGGTGCTCAACAACTGAGCAAATTCCTAGTCCTTTTTAATTTTTTTTTTTTTTTTTAATTTTGAGACAGTCTCACTAAATTCTTTAGGGCCTTGCTCAGTTGCGGCTGCCTTTGAACTTGTGATCCTCCTGCCTAAGCCTTCTGAACTGCTGGGATTACAGGTATGTGCCACCATGCCTGTCTGTATGTGTAAGTTTTTATCAGATATTCATTTTCAACACTCATAGTTTAAAATAGATACAGGCTGAGGTTAAGGCTCTCTTTTTTCAATTTCCTATACTCCCAATGAGTTTCCTAAAAGTTCTGTAAGGGGACTTTGCTTTAGAAAGGAAGATGCTGGATTCCCGTTAGTCCTGGTGTTTAGATTTTTCCACAATGGGAGGCCTGGGAAAGGCCTCTTTGGCTTATCATCCAAGTTTGCCAGGTCAGTGCGCTGACTTCCCGTCTAATTCCCTAGGTGCTTGAAGACAGGAAAGGATGCTGCTGCCTGGCTGCTCCTGCCTGGTGCCCAAACCAAAGCCAGGGCCAGGCCCCCTGAGGCATGGTTTAAATCATCTCAATTATCTCCCATTCTCTTTCCTGTATCCCCAGCTGCTCTCTGTCTCCTGCGACTTCTTAAGAGCCAGCCTGCGATTATGGCCCGCTTCTTCATCTGTAGGGACTTGCCACCTACCAGTGACTTGAGTCAGTGGTTTGCGAGTGTTTCTGCACATCTCACCCCGACTGGCATCTCACAGTTAGTATGAATGAGGCCAATTTCCTAGACCCGTAGTATGCAGTGTGTCTTTATTTAAGAAATATCTGGAGATCAAATATCTTCAAAGGAGGGGAATTTAAGTTGACCAACCTAGTAATGTATAGGGAATCCTAGTGGTAATTGAAGTACTATAGGCAATGGAAGTGTAATTCCTGTTATGGTTTAGATGTACATGTCTGCTGAAAAGCTCATGTTTTGAAAGTGTGATCCCCAATGCAGTGAAGTTCATAGGGGGATGTTTTAAGCTGTGATTAGGAATGTAGATTCATAAGCAGATGACAGATGGATCCATTGGACGAACAAATAATTTGAATGGACTACTGGGTGGTAACTCTGAACAGGTGGACATGGTGGAGGAAGTAGGTCATAAGGAGTGTGACTTTGGGGACTCTATTTTGTCCTTGGCTTCTCTCTCTCTCTCTCTCTCTCTCTCTCTCTCTCTCTCTTTCTCTCTCCCTCTCTCTCTCATTCCTGGCTGTCCTCCCTTCCTCCCATAATGTTCTCCCTCACCTCAGGCCCAGAGCATTGAATTGGCTGACCACTGACTGAAATTTTGAAGCCATGAATTCAAAATAAACTTTTCCTCCTCTGAGTAGTCTTGTTAGGTATGCTGGTAATGAAAAGCTGACAAATACAGTTCCATGCCAAAGACTGCCAGTGGGCAGAGCCAAAAACCTGGTGCTTCTGTGTGTGCCTTGACCTGGTGTATTCAAGGTCACACTGGGGAAGCTCACCTTACCTCACTTCAGAATATTGGTTGTCTCTCCCTTTACTTAGTTTTTTGGTATTTGCCCTACACAAAGCATATGCTCAACAACAACAATGCTCTTGCAATATCTACCTCTTTTAGGGATACTGCATTGTAATGGAGGGTTCTATGTGCCTCAATCCAAAGAATAAACATTAAGCTTATTAGTTGGAATAAAAATAATAATAGGCATTATTTTACATAGCATTTCCTAAGTGCCAGGTACTATATTAAACACCAAAAAGGCATAATCTTGTTTAATTTTTCTATTATTCTCTTTGCATGAATGAATCATAGAACTCTAATAATTTGCTGAAGCTCACACAGTGGATAGGTGGTAGAATTGCGACTCAGAGCCAAGTCTGCATGCCTGTGAGTTCTCAATCATTACAATATAGAGACTGTTACCTTGTATTCTGTATTCACTTTTCTGCATTAACAGTTCTGCTTTTTACTGTTTACAGTCTTCATTTTCTTTGCTGTATCATACATTTCATTAAAACTGCAATTGCTTATACCTGCTTCTGATGCCATCTTCTTTACTATGTCACTGTGCATTGCAAATGGGTAGTTGTGTACAATATTGTCCCAATTCATATGTAAACCTTGGAGGGAAGGCTTTCTCAGCTCATGGCTTTGTGCTTCTCTGATATGAAGCATTTGTTTTCTTTACTATTTAGTCTCCATGATTTTAATTTGTTGATCCTTGCTGTTATTCACAAATCTGAAAAAGAACTTAAGGTACTCCTCTTGGACAACATGTTTGAAGTTTCCTAGAACAAGGCCATAGGAGGAGGCCATATGGAGTGGCAAGCAGGGACCTGGGCAAGTGGGTCACCAGGGTTTTGTCATTGCCACTCATTTCGCAGTCTTCCCAGAAATGAGACAGGGCAGGGAGATCTTTTAGAGGAGGAGCTCCCTAGACTCACATCACAGCTGGCCATCTTGAACTCCACACAGACCCCAGGGTGCTGGCCTCACGGACACATCCCACATGACACTGCTGCTGCTACTGACTTTTGCAGCTCTGTGCCCAGGTGGTGTGTATTTCGTGGTGTTTCAGGGACATTGGTGGCTTTATGGAGGCACACCAAGAAATGAACTGTGCTTTGGGTCCAAAGAGACCAAAATCTGTCTGAGCTTTTAGCCAAATGGAGTCTGGGAACTTTGCCTGATGACATGGAAAGAAAATGGGCTTTTATGTCACTTTGAAACTTTGTATTAAAACTTGGCTATAATATTTACTCTGTGATCTTGATAAGTAACTCACTTATTTAAGCTTCAATTTTGTCATCTGTAAAATGACAATCACGCAGCTCATAATCTTCAGCACACACTGATAACTGCTATTTCAAGACAGGTTTCTTGCCACTCTAAGGTCCTGCAGTCTGGGACGTCATGTCTTGGTCATTGCATACCCTTGCCTAGGACAGTGTCTGGCAAGGACTAGGTATTCAGTAAACACTGAGTTAGTAAGAATTTACTTCCCTGATGACGTGTGACGTGGAACAGCTCTCCATGTGCTTATTTTCCTTGCATTTCTTATTTGATGAGGTGTCTGTTACCGTCCCGGGTCAGTTTTTACATGGCTTTGTTTATGTCCTTATTGTTGAGATTTAAGAGTTGTTCATATATTTTGGGTAATAGTTCTTTATCAGATGTGTTTTCTACACGTTTTCCCCCAGTCTGTAGCTTGGCTTCTCATTCTTTTGACATTGTCTTTCCCAGAGTAGTTTCAAGTTTTTCTTTTAGGGGTTAAGTCTTTGGTATTTCACCTAAAAGTCAACACCAAACCCAAGGTCATTGAAGTTTATCCTGTTATCTTCTCAGAGTTTTATAGTTTTGCATTTGATATTTAGGTCTGTGATCCCTTAGAGATAAATTTTGCAAAAGGTGCCAACTCTGTGTATAATTTTTAAAATAATTATGGATGTCCAGTTGTTCCAGCACCGTTTGTTAAAAAGACACTCTTTGCTCCTTGGCGCTGCTTTTACTTCTTTGTCAGAAATGGGTTGACTGTGCTCACGGGTCTCTTTCTGAGCTCTTGGTTCTGCTTCATTTACCTATCTGTTCTTTCCCCAGCACCATGTGGCCTGAAAAATCAAGCTTTGTGTAAGTCAAGAAGTCAGGTAGCATTAGTCCTCTGGCTTTGTTCTCTCCTTCAGGGTCTTGTTGGTTGTCCTGGTCTTTGACCTCTCCATACAGTTTTGGCAAGAGTTCAAATTTTCACTCTTATTTGAAGGAAAATTAAATATCTAACAGCATTTAAGTGTACATACACTTATCTTTCTTTTTTATTTTTCTTTTTGTAGTGTAGGGTTGAATCTAGGGCTCTGCACGCAGTAAACAAGGGCTCTACCACTGAACCGTACCCCTAGCTCTTGTTATTTTATTTTGAGACAGGGTCTCACAAAGTTGCCCAGACTAGACCTGAATTTGTCATACTCCTACGTTGGCCTCATAAGTAGCTGGGATTACAGGTGTGTACCACCATGCCCAAATTTTAGTGCATATATACTTAGGCCTCATAAACCCACTTCTAATTTTCCTAGAGAAATTACGAGACCTATATAGGCGAAGATATATAGCCTAGGATATTTTGCAGCATTGTTTATAGTATTAAGAAATCATGAAAAACAAGATATTTATCAATACGAATGTCCTAAATAAATTGTGGTGCATTGCACAACAGAACACGATGCAGCCATTATAAGGACAATACTGACATACTCATGAACGTGAAAACTCCTGTTTTGGTGTTGAGGTTTTTAAGTTTTTTATATATTCTAGATATGAATCCTCTGTCAGAGGGTGGCTGGCAGATTTTCTCCCATTCTGTAGGTTCACTTTTTGCACTGTTGCTTTTCTTGCTGTGCAGAAACTTTTAAAATTTGATGCCATCCTGTTTACTGACCCTTGGTTTTACTTCCTGAGCTTCAGAAGTTCTACTGAGGACGTTGTTGGCTATGCTTATACATTGGAGTGTTTCCCTTACGTTATCAAAAAACAACCCATTCAATAAAAGGGCAAATGTCTATTCTGGTCTGTTAGTCAACTTTCTATTACTATGGCAAAATACCTGAAATAATCAACTTATAAGGAGGAAAGGTTCATTTTGGCTCAGAGTTCTCAGTCCATGGTCAGTTGGTTCCATTTCTTCTGGGCTGATTGGCAAGGCAGTACCTGATGGAGGGATTGTATGTGGGAGGAAAGTCCTTACCTTATGGAAACTAAGAGATAAAGAGTGTAGAAGAGGATGCTTCGGGGTCCCAATGTTCCCTTCAAGTACATGTCACCAAACACCAGAGATTTCTTGCATAGAATACCACACAGAAATAAAGAGACAGGGGTTGGAGGGACTTCTCTTTCAGAAAGCACATTTCAATGAGTCTGATGACCCCTGCCCATTTTAGTATATGGTAGTGTCATTGCAGGTGAACTTGAATTTGAATCCCATCTTTTCCACTAAGCAGTTGTGTCATCTTCAGCAAAATATTGAAATCTCCAGTCCTCAAATTCCTTCTTAATAAAATGTACATCATAACAATCTTTGAGTAAAGGACTGGTGCAGAGAGGGCCTACCTGATGAAATTGTTGTAAGAATTAAATGAAATACAGCTTTTAAAATGCTCAGCACGGGGTGTCTGGCCCAATAAATGCTCAGTAATGGTAGTTCAAAAATATAACAAAGAGTGTATCTGCTTCACTTCCTCAGCAGCTTCAAACAGCCTACTCATGGTGCTATTTGTGACCAGGTCACCCCATTTAACTGTTTCTACTGCTCTGGTGGAGGTGATAGCCCTTTCATGGTTACCATTATCACAGCCTATGGACCCAGAACCAATGTGCTTTTGGAAGAGTAAAAATACTGATCAGAAGGAAAACCACTTACTTCTAACTCATCTGCTGAGTTTGGAGCATTCCATGTGTGTGCCTGTCTAGCCACCGAGCTTGCACAGAGATTCTGACTTCTTCCACTCAGCCAAGGGTCACCTCCTCCAGCAGCCTTCCGACCAGCACCCCAACCCACCCCACCCCACCATCAGGCCATCAGACCCCCTCCTGCAGGTCTCACACAGGCCATGCAGGTGCCACCTCTGCCACTTTGCTTACAATTAGCTTTTATATGCCTGTCTCTCCACTGCTCTTGGAGCTCCTTCAGGAAAGGGACTGGGTCATTTCTGTGTCTCCAGAGAGTAGCTTAAGTTATAGTGCAGAGCCGTTCTCACCAAATACGTGGGATGAACACATGCACCCTCAGGTGGGATAAGTGGCTGTAAATATGGAGCTGAGATCCCATTTCCATTTAAGGCAATGTGGGTGGAAATTCTTTGAAAGTGAATATTTATTGCTTGGGACCTTTGCCAAGCTGACTGGTTTCCTTGGCTTTCCTTCCCTTTCCAAGACTGCAGAGCAGAGATAGTGGAAAGAAATGCCTAAGCATCACACCACAGAGCAATTTAAATAGACTTTCAACAGGAAGAGTCAGGAGTCCACGAAGCTTGAGCAAGACATCTTCCTTAAGCCATATGAAGAAAGCTGGCAGCTCTGCCCCTCATGAGAGGGAGGGAACATGAGGAGAGGTCAGACACTTTAGGCAAAGAGGCCAGAGGACCCCACTTGTCTGGGAAGTTTTGGTATGGGCATTCAAACCACATGGAGGCTGAATCTACCAACCAGGGGTGCAGGCTGAACTTTCCTGAGGAACTTGCCTCCCCTGATCTGATGACAACAGACGTGCCCATGAAAACGCTTAGCATGGCCTGACCAAGCCCTCTCCCCTCTCCTGCCTCCTCCCCTGCCCTCCAGCCATGGTGACTGTCCCTAGGCTCCCAGGCTCCTCTAGGCCTTGATTGACCTAGAATGAGACGAGGGCTTCTTGGTGAGATTTCTTCAAAAATTGACTTGTCCTCTCTCCCTTTGACAGAGGAAGTTCATAATGACTCCAGAGTTTTCCCTCAGCTGGTGCAAGAGACTGCTGTGGACAAGTGGATCTTGAAGTCACTGGTAGGGTGCTGGGGTGAGGACCTTTCTCTGTGCTGTAGGTGGCACTGCTTTATTTCCTCTGCTAAGAAGCAGGAGGGGACTTCTCTGAGCTTGTACTTGCTTAGCTATTGTTTTCCATGTCATATAGCAGATTTCAACAAACCTATGGTGTGAATGTCCCCACCAAAACTCATGCTGAAATTTAACCCCCATTGTGAGACACAGAGGTGAGGTCAGGTAGGACCTTTAAGAGGTGGTAGATCATGAGGGATCTGCCCTCACAAATGGGTTAATGCACTCATGGATTTGTGTTACGGGTGTCTAGGTGCAGGTTTGTTATGAAAGCTGGTTTGACTGTCTTGTGTGGCCCCTCTGGCCCTGTGATGACCTGTGCTGCCTACAGCTCTGTAGACTCTAAGCTAGCAAGAAGGCCCACGAGATGCGGCTCCTTGACGTCAGAACTGCTGGCCTCCTGAATTAAAAGCTGGATAAACCTTTATTCTTTAAAAGTCACCTAGACTGTTGTATTAAGTTATAGTAAGAGAAAACTTGTGACTATTATTAATCTTGTGGTATTAACTTTAGGATATATATATATACACTTTTTAATGTTTCATTCATAACTACTCATGCATTCACAGGAAGATGTGAGGTCTACGCAGAGTCCTGCGTCCACTTTACTCGTTTCCTTCAAGGCGACCTCTGTGTACCCACTGGCACTAGGAAACCTAGGGGGCCACGTTGGACAATGCGCAGCCTCCTCAGACGTGCCGGGTGCACATGCCGCTGTGACACGTGCGTGGGGTTCTGTGCAGTTCCATCCGTGTGCAGGTCACGCCACCACGCCGCAGCCACAGCGCGCCCTCACGCAGCCACGGCACGTCCTCACGCAACCACGGCGCGCTCTCACGCAACACAGCACGCCCTCACGCAGCCACAGCACGCCCTCACGCAACCACGGCGCGCCCTCACGCAACACAGCACGCCCTCACGCAGCCTCAACACGCCCTCACGCAGCCTCAACACGCCCTCGCGCAGCCACTGCTCACAGCCTCCCCTGAGGCCTGGCGCTTCCCCGCAGGGGCCACCCCTCCCCTGCCGTCCACAGCCCCGCAGCCACTGCTCTGTGAGAGCAGAACGCTGTCGGGGGAATCACGGGCGGCCCCGCGGAGGTGGCGAGTTTCCTTTCACCCTGTCCCCGTTGCCCTTGAGAGTCCCCGTGTCACTGCGCGGACCCCGTTCATTTCTCTCTGTTGCCGCGGGGCTTTTCCCTGCGTCGCGCAACTCTTTTCCTCCCCGCCCGCCCACTAAGGACACTGCAGGTGCGGCTAGTGGGTTAGGAACAGAGCTTCCCAAGACGCTCACAGGCAGGTTGTGCGTGAACGTCCGCTGTGTGTGTCACTCCTCTCTTGGATGAATGCCGACTCAGTTGCTGGTTGGCTGGTGATGCACTTGTAGTTTCCCAGGAAACTGCGAATGATGTCCAGGGCTGCTCCACCAGATTTTGGTCGCAGTCTCCCTCAGCTCCAGAACTCTGCTCCAGGTGCCTCCGTGGAACACTTACCTAAGGTCTCACGCCTGGCGCTCAGCTCCTTAGAACTCAGGTTCCCTCTCTTCCCCTACGTGCCCCCGATTCCTCTGCTGCTTCTGTCTAGACTCGCAGAACTGTCTAGAACCACGCCAGACACCGGCAGCCACCTGGGACTCCTCTCTCAGCTCTTCCCACACTTACTCTGTCAGTTGGATCGCCCTGCTTTATCTCCTGTCTCTGACACAGAAGAGGAGACAGACTGTAACTCCCCAGCCATCATCACCATCCAGTGTTCACATGAGGACTTCCTGACCTGGCCTATTTTATCAAGTTGAGACCAGGCTGTTTGCAGCATATTATTGGGTAAGGCACAGAGAGGTAGATCAGCCTAGCTGGCCATGCACAGCCAGGCCTATGGGCCAAGTGAGGGCCAACCTCTGCATGGAGAGGTCAACTGGAAAGGACAGACCTACTCTGGGCAGAGCCCTGGCCTTGGGACTGGGTAGAAAGTGCAAATGAACTTCGATGCATTAGGAAGCAGCTTACCAGTGGGGATACCACCCATTGGCCTCAGGAGGCACGCTGCAGAGGCTTGGAGCCGTCATTGGTTATGATAATTTGTAGAATGGTCTCTAGACGTCACCTGGGCCTCTAATTAATAGTTGTGCCCTATCAGGTCAGCAGCTGCATATCTCCACTGAAGATTTCTGATGAGCTCATGTGCTTGTTCCTGGTCTTTGAGCACCTTGAGCTTTGCGAGCCTTTACTCATGATGCTGACTACATGTAACTAAATATGTCACCCACATGATTCCAGTCCCCAAAGTAGGTCCTCCACTAGGGAGCAAAGTATCTTCAATCAACTTCCAGGGACACAACCTGATACTCATGCAGCCGACATGCTGAGAGAAAGACCCTGCCAGTGCCGAGAAGCCATATGAGGAACATGCCTGGAGTTCACCTGGTGTCCACCTAGTTAGTGTTCCATGAGGAGCCCCTCCTCCCGTCTTCCCTTCCATCTGGGGGGCCCCTTCCATCTCTGGAGGAGCATAAGCCATTGGCCCTGTTGCTTTTTTTTTATATAAAATGTTCACTAAGAATTGCTTGCAGGGTACAGTGGTGCATGCTTATAATCCCATCAACCTAGAGGTTGAGGCAGGTGGAGCACAAGTTCAAAGCCAGTCTCAGCAACTTAACAAGGCCCTAAGCAACTTTGTGAGACTGTCTCTAAACAAAAACCTTAAAAAGGCTGGAGATGTGGCTCAGTTATTATGCCCCTGGGTTCACTCTCCAATACAAGAAAGAAGAAGTAAAAGGAGGAGATGGAGACAGAGACGAAGACAAAGAAGATGTTGCTTGTATTGAAATATATCACTAATTCCTTCCCTAGAGACCGAGCAGTGTGAGTACTTGGCCTAGATGTAGGTGAGGAAGCCAGCCTGGGGCCCTAACAATGGGGCATATGTTCAGGAAATTCCCCATTTAAGCTCATTTCCAATTGACTTTGTTCAGCTGCTGCCATGGGACACTAGAGTCCCTGAAGTTGGAGCCGTTGACACTTTTTTTTCCTTCATTAGGAGCCAAGTTCCATCAGGTTACCCGTTGCTGACAGTCTCAAAGGGGAAAAGCTCACCAGACTCAGCCTGAGACACGCGAGCAGGGCAGTCTTCCAGCACTGACCTCCCGCCTGGGGCCCACTCATTTGCACTCCATCTTTGCTCCAGCTACTCAGGGTCAGCTTGGACATGTGAGGAGCCTAAGCTGGGGGACTAGACGTGGTGGTCTTCCTGAGACCCAGCAGCAGGTGAGGCTTGGCCATCCTTGGCCAGACGTGCATGCTAATCTAGAAGGAGCTCCTCTCCCCCCACACCCCCATTCCTGCAGGGGCTCTGCATTGCTGCAGTAACTCATCACCACAAATGCAGCAGCTTCCTGCTGCACAAATGCAACTGTCTCCTGTTCTGCAGGGGAGAAGTCTGTGCAGGTCTCCCCTTGCTGAAGTCAAGGTGTCAGTCAGGGGCTTGGTTCCTTCCTGGACATTCTAAGGAAGGACCCGTTTCCTTGGATATTTGAGATATTGGCATAATTCATTCATCATGCTGCTTGGACTGCTTTCTTGGCAGCTCTCAGTGGAAGACCTGGCCCAGTTTTCCAGGGCTATCCTCATTCCTTGTCCTGTGACCCCTTCTTTCATCTTTGAATAAGTTCCATTGGGTAGAGTGGTTCTCATGCTTCAGATCTCTCCCTTCTTTTTCTTTTTCATTCTCACTAACCCAGCAATGAAAGGTGTTCTGCACTTAAAGTCTCATGTGATTATATTAGTCCACATGGAAAGTCCAAGATGATCTCATAAGTTCAAAATATATAATCTTATCAGCACATTTTCTTTTTAAAAATTTTAAAATATTTTTTAGATGTTGATGAACATTTATTTAATTCATTCATTTATATGTGGTGCTGAGAATTGCAGTGCCTCACACATGCTAGGTAAGTGCTCTACCATTGAGCTACAACCCCAGTCCCAGCAAATTTTCTTTTGCTATAAAATGTAATATATTCACCAATCCCAGGGATCAGTGTCTGTGTATCTCCATGTGTTCATTTTATGCCCTCTGCACTACAGCGGTTTCCATGGACTCATGGTGTCATAGCAACTCCCTGACTGTGCATGAGAACAGCAGTTCTGCAGCAGCAAACTGAAGTAGGAAGATGGCGGGGAAGAAGCCAGTAGGCAACTTAGTGATCTATCATCCAGGAGAAAGGGAAAAATGATCATTTCTGTGATGGAAAGAGAATCAAAACAACAACAAATGGTGGCAGTGTTGAGCATGCTATGGCTCAGTGGGGGATGGGAGCTCTCCTCCACTTTCTACCACGTTCAAGGAAAACAGGCACTGACTGACATATCTGCAATTTGAGCAGATGATACATTCAGACGCGCTAGGTGAGCCCACCTGGAGAAGGTTGTGGAGCTCTCTGTCTCAAGAGAGACCCCACGTTTCCCAGCAGAGGTGGTTGGGATAGGGAAGCACTGATAGCTTGAAGGGACCCTGTTTGGCTCTCTCTGAAGCAGATTAGGAATCCCTGTTGTTTACCATTGTTTTGCAGTTTTCACTCACATATGTGAGTCCTGTTCTTGATATACTCACTTTTTAAATATCTAAGACCAAACAGTCAGTTAGACTCTACTTTTCACTGGATTGACAGGTACCCCTAACATGAATTAATCTGGGCATAAAAGAGACTGGGGCTCAGTCTTTACAGAAACCCAGATGGCCAGTAGATCAGTTTGCAGAATGGAAAAGAACAAAATTGGCAGTCTGATCAGGATCAGGTAGAAAGTAGACATTCTCCATGACACCTCCCCAGACCCAGAAGGGGCTGGATGATCCACGGATGCATTCACACACCTCTCCAGAGCACATGGACAGGGGCTCTAAGAGTGAGGGGTGCAATTCAACCCAGATTGGTCTACAGATGGAGCAGCTGAAGGCCAGCAGCTCTGCCAGACTTGTACCTCCTCCCTGGACACAATAGCAAAGCCATTTTAAGAGTGAAGTTTCTCGGGAAGCAGACAATGTTCTCTGCCCATCTACCCCTCTTCCCAGCAGAGGGAGTCAAGCAAGGAGGAGGCTGAACTGAGCATACACTCACCATTCAGGTTTCTGTTGTTGTTGTTGTTTTTGTACCTGGGATTGAATCCAGGGGCACTTAACCACTGAGCCATATCCCCAGCCCTTTTTGTATTTTATTTGAAACAGGGTCTCACTAAGCTGCTTAGGGCCTTGCTAATTTGCTGAGGTTGACTTTGAACTCACAATCCTCCTGTCTCAGCTTCCCAAGCCACTGGAATTACAGGTGTGCACCACTGCAACCAGCCTCAGCATACAAATTTGATCAGTTTGGATCAGAGCTGAAAACAACAGCAGGATATTTGCATCATAGAAACTTCCTCACAGTTGGGAGTTTCTAAATAAAGATCCCAGAAAGGAAGACCACTATTTCAAAAACTCCCACTATTTCAAAAACTCCAGAAAGGCAAAAACAAAACCTCTGTATAATAGTAATTAACTGATTGATATTGACTAATTCCTAGTGTCTCCTAACAATCTATGTTTTGTCAGAATTCTATCTAATTCTGTGTATTTTGTCAATTAAATAGATGAAATTCCAAGGAAAGAATATAAACCATTCATTATTAAAATGATTAATAAACTAAAAGAGGGTCTGAGGAATGAATCGAGAGAGAAAAGACGGGATATAAAAGAGCATTTCAATAAACAAATGGAAATTCTAAGAAGGAACCAAAAAAGTCCAAAAATTAAAGAAACAATAAATCAAATGAAAATTTATTTTAAAGGCTTACTGTTTTAGTTAGTTTTTTCATTCCTGAGATCAAAAGACCTGACAAGACAATTAGAGAAGGAAAAGTTTGTTTAGGGGCCCATGGTTTCAGAGGCCTCAGTCCATTGGCAGCTAGCTCCATTCCCCAGGGATCAAGATGAGGCAGAAGATCATGGCAGAAGAGTGGAGCAGGGACAAGCAGCTGGAGATATGGCACCAGGAAGAACAGAGAGACTAGTCTCAGCTCACAAAAAATATACATACCAAGGGCATGCCCCACAATGACCCACCTCCTCCAACCATACCTTATCTGCCTACGGCCACCACTCAGTTAATCCCTATCAGGTGATTAATGAACTGATTAGGTTAAGACTCTCACAACCCAATCATGTCACCTCTAAATTATCTTGCATGGTCTCACGCATGAACTTTTGGGGTGACACCGAGTATCTAAACCATAACACTCACTAATACTTTAGGCCATGTAGAAAACAGAGCTCCAGGTCTTCAGGGTAAGGTATATGAACTTGAACATTTACTAAATAATAAGAAAGAAATGCTTAGAAAATACAAAAACTCTGGAACATTAAGAAACCAAATTTAAGACTCAATGAAATTGAAGAGGGAACTGAGATAAAGGCTAGGGGCAAAGATTAGGGGTACTAGTGAAATAATAGAACATTTTTCAAGCCTTGGGACATCTAAATACAGGATCCATACAGAATCCTCAAAAGACAAGATCAAAACAGAACCTCTTCATGATGTCTTAAAATTAAAATGTCTATAGAACCAGGATAGAATTTAAAAAGTTTCAAGAGAAAAATGTCATGTCACATTTAGAGGTAAACCAATAAGAGTAATTTATGATTTCAAATCAGAAACTATAAAATACAGGATGGTAGACATGAAGTATTCCAAACCCTGAAAGAAATTAAACAACAACCAAAATTTCTATGTCCCAGAAAGCTACCCTTCAATATCAAAGAAGGGTTAAAAAAATCTTCTGAGACAAGCATAAATTAAAAGAATTCATGACTATCAAGCTAGCATTACAGAAAATACTTTTAAGAAATAATAACTCCATCCATTTACAAGCAAATGCCAGAATTTCATTCTTCTTTAAAGCTGAGTATATTCTTTAAATCTGAGTATATTCCATTGTGTGTGTGTCATTATCTTTATCCATTCATCTGTTGAAGGGCATCTAGATTGATTCCATAGTTTAGCTATTGTGAATTGAGCTGCTATAAGCATTGATGTGGCTGTGTCATTGCAGTGTGTTGATTTTAAGTCCTTGGGGTATAAACTGAGGAGTGGGATAGCTGGGTCAAATAATGGTTCCATTCCAAGTTTTCTGAAGAATCTCCATACTGCTTTCCATAATGGTTCCACCAATTTGCATTCCCACCAGCAATGTTTGAGTGTAGCTTTTTCCCCACATCCTTGCCAACTTTTGTTGTTGCTTGTATTCTTGATAATTGCCATTCTTATTGGAGTGAGATAAAATCTTTGAGTTTTTTTGATTTGCCTTTCTCTAATTGCTAGAGATGTTAACATTTTTTCATATATTTGCTGATCTATTGTGTATCTTCTTCTGTGAAGTGTCTGTTCAGTTCCTTAACCTATTTATTGATTGGGTTATTTGTTTTTTGGTGTTAAGTTTTTGAGTTCTTTATATATCCTAGAGATTGATGCTTTATCTGAGGTGCATATGGTAAAGATTTTCTCCCAATCTGTAGGCTCTCTCTTCACATTACTGATAAAAGAATATAATGCTAAGTGAAATAAGCCAAACCCAAAAAACCAAAGGCCAAATGTTTTCTCATTTGAGGAAGCTAATTCACAAAAAGAGGGGTGGATAGGGAAGAATAGAGTTACTTCATATTAGGTAGAGAGGAGTGAAGGAAGGGGAGGGGGAATGGGGGAAGGAACGATCATATAGTGAAACAGACATTGTTACCTCATGTGCATGTATGACTGCATAACCAATATGATCCTGAAATATATATAATCAGAAAAATGAGAGATTACGCTCTACTTATGTATGGTCTATAAAAATGTATAAATGCATTCTACTGTCATGTAAACTAATTAGAACAAATAAAATTTAAAAATTAAAAAATAAAATTGACTGAAAAAAAGAAATACTATAAATAGAAGGAAACAACAACAACAGTTCCTGGAAGAATAAAACTCACTGGAAGAGTAGTTAAGCAAATGAGAACTAGAACTGAATTAAACAAAAGAAATAAATCATAATGGCAGGAAATAATAAACATCTCTCTATAATAATACTGAACTTAAATGGTCTCAACTCTCCAATTAAAAGTCAGACTGGCTGAGTGAATTAAAAAACAACATCCAGCTATAGGTTGTTTGCAGGAGAATTGTCTCACAGGCAAAGACATCCAAAGGATAAAAGTGAAAGGACATATTCCATGCAAGTGGATTCCAAATGCAAGCAGAAGGAGTTACTCTCGTATCCAAAAAAGCAGATTTCAAACAAAAATTAATCAGAAGAGACAAAGGCCACTTCACATTAGCAAAGGGGACAATCCAACAAGAAGATATAATGATAGTAAATATTTATGTCCCAAATGTCAGTGCACCTCATTATATAAAAAAAACACTTCTTGACATAAAAACGCAGATACAACCAACAATTATACTGAGTAATTTCAACACACCTCTCTCACCATAGATAGGCCATTCAGGTACAAAAGCAGTAGACATTTCAGACCTAAAAAATACTATAAATCAAATGGACCTAACAGACATCTATAGCATATTTCATCCAACAGCAGCTGAATTTACTTTCCTTTCAGAACAGTAGGAATAGATGGAGCACAGGATTTTTTTAAGGCATAGAAACTATTCCGTATGATACTGTAATGGTGGATACCTGCTATTATACATTTATTAAAACCCATAAAATGCACAAAACCAACAGTGAACCTCACGTGAACTGTAGACTTTGGGTAGAAATAAAGAGTCAATGTGAGTTCCTTGGTGGTAACGAATGTGCCACTCTGGGGGGACGTGGAGGGTAGGGCGTGTGCTTTGTGTCTGGCAACATGGAAACAGTCTGCACTAGCTCAACTGTGCTGTGAACCTAAAACTTTGAGAAAAAATAGAAATAATTTCTAAAATGCACATTCTACTATTTCTTGAACACTGTATTTATGCCAGACATGATGACAAGCTTTGCTGTCATCATGTTGTTCTATACATTAGGGTTATTGTTTTTGTTCCACAAATGAGAAACATGTTTCAGTGGAGCCTGAGTTTCTCAAAGTCACCCAGCTAATTTTGAGAATCTGTGATTCTAACCTCGATTATTGGACTTCAAAGCTCTGCATAGTTTCACTGTAATACACTGTAAGTTACTAGTAAGTTACAATACATGTTCTTTTGTAAATACAATGGAGCCATCGTATGTCCCAACATGACTTGATAATGGTCACTGAATTTTCAAAGACGAAAAGTGACTTGGGAAGTATGAAAACAAAAAGAATATAGCTGAGAAAATAAGAAATAAGGAAAGACCCAGGAAGCCACTGGGAGCAGCTCACAGGCAGCCACACGTGGATCTTCCCCCAGGGGGAGAACTCCCCTTCAGAAAACTCTCCCACGGGAATGAGCTGGGCGCTGGGTGGCACCACAGCAGCCACGCTGGAGGAGAGTCCACGCTTGGAGGACAGAACCAGCACCAACATGGAACCAGGCCCCACGCTTCACTTTTGCTAGAGAGCAGGATAAAACCTAGATCATTCCAAACCTCCCTAGGGGCAGAACAGAGTCACTGGATGGACAGAATGTGAGTTGGCACGGTAGGAATGATCCATTCTGGAGAACGGAAAGATGGGCTACAAGAGTATGGATAGAACTAAAAAGCAGCGCAGACCTGGGAACGCGCTTCACTTCCCAGAGCCCGTCAAGACTCTCACTGAGGGAAGCATTCCAGTTGTGAGTCACAGAGCCAGACTCTCCCATGACAGCCACTCCAGCCAGGCCGACCGGAAGCGTCTTTTCATGAGCCATGGCGATAAAGCTGAGCTTCTTGAAAAGGTATTGTTCCTCTCTTCCTCTCTTCCTCTCTATTAGAAGCAGAGATGAAGCTTGCTGCCCTCTGTATTCCTGTGACACTCCCAGGGAAGGAGGTGTGGGGTTTTGAACTCAGCTTTCTCTCCAGAATCCACATTGCTCAACATGCAGAGGAGCCTTTGAACATCACAGGCCACTCGAGCCGACACCCAGAGCAGGGAAGTCCTGTTGTGAGCGTCAGCCCTGAATGTCCCCGGCCCCTCTGGCCCACGTGCCTGCAGCTCGATGTCAGTCATCGGTTCATCACCTTGGCGCCCTGCTCCACGGGAACAGTCGCTTTTACACTGTGGCCTTCACACACCAGACGGAAGGGGTGCAGCTGGCCAGCCTGATGCCTGTCTCAGACAGACGCCCACTGTTTGTGGGAGAGGCACCTCTGCACACCGCAGGCAGAGCCAGGGTGGCTGGCGCAGGCCGGTTTCCAGGCCAGGACTGTGGCCCACGCTTCTGTCTCTTGACCTCATCAGAAAAAAGGTCAGCTTCCTGCCTTTGTGCTCATGTGGGCCAGTTTTAGTAGAAGGTTATAACCTCCTATAAATGGCTGGGCAGCCTTAATTAATACTTTTCATAAAATTCCAGTATGTATGTATTTATATATTTTTAAATTTTTTATTGTTTTGGTACTGGGGAGTGAACCCAGTTGAACTCTACTACTGAAGAACATCAGCAGCCCTTTTTTTATTTTTTGTTTTTGAAACAGGTTCTCACTAAGTTGCTTAGGACTTTATTACGTTGCTGAAGCTTGTTGAGAACTTGAATTTTCCTGCCTCACCCTCCCAAGTTGCTGGGATTACAGGCGTGTGCCATCAAACCTGAAAAATTCTACAATATTTTAAGGAGGGTTGTTTCCATTCACTTGCTTTATTGGTGCATTGTCATTGCACATAATGGTGGGCATCATTATTGTAAGAAAAATGCAGCTCAGTTCAGGTCCCACGATAGCTCAGACCCTTGAATCCAGGGGAGCAGGCACTGTGGGGTGCCTGACCTGAGTCATTGCTCAGTGAATGCACCAAGAAAACCACTCCAGAAACAGGAGCTCACACCAGAGATTTATTAGGTGGACGAATGGAGTGTCTGCTCTCAGGGCTGGGAGAGAGAGAGAGAATGGCTGGGAGCTTCTCTTAAGTAGTTTGAATTTCAAGGGCTAGTAGTCATTGGACCAATGATGTGGCTGACGAGCTGGGTTTAGGATGGGATGGGGATGGAGAGCTGCAGCAAGAGGGTGGGGTGGCCAATAGTGCAGCTTCATGTTATAATTATGCCATGTGTGGACGTGTACATGCATAATTTGGTCAGTCTCACTCCCCAGGACCTTCTCTCTCCCTCCTTCCCATGATCCTCTTGCTCTACTATACTGGAGTTCCTTATGTTTTATTATTATTATTTTAGTTCATGTTTTAAAATCATAAGTGAAAGCCTCCTCAATGTGGTCTAGCACGTGGGCAAAGCACAGCGTGGCATGTTCACTCTCCAGCACTCCCCATGACCCCTCCCTCTCGGGCCCCTCCCTCTGCTCTATGGATCCCTTCTAGTCCCCTGAGACCTAGCAGGCTCTGTGCTGAGTCGGACTTCCTCACCAGCAGATCTGGCTTTGCCCATAACCGCACTCAGCTCTGTCTCTGAGTCTGAGTGGCATCAGTTTCAGGGCAGCCGTGTCCCTGGGCCCCCTGTGGTCCTGTGGGCTGACCACTCACTGGCTCACTGCCCCTCACTCTGCAGAGCCCACCTCGGGGTAGCTGGGGCATCTCTCTGTGGTGAGATGGCAGGAGAAGGAGCCCCAGCTCTCCTCACAGGAAGCCACGGAACCTGGCACTGCACTGAGGACCCAGGAGCAGGGGCAATGCCTCCTGGGATTGCATCCCCTCTTGCAGTCAGCACAGGGTTTGGATCACTTGCTAAAAGCCAGGCTAGGTCAGGGGCTGGGGAAGAAGCCAATGCCCTCCGAGAAGCAGGCGTCTTGATTCCCCAAATCTTGCCCACACGTTAGTGTAACTAGGGCGACAGCAACTAGGGAGGGCCAGGATGGAGGGCGCCATGTGGGACGGGCCAGGCTTCTGTGTGCACTGGCTGTGCTGCTGCAGACCCTGGGCTGGGAGGGCGGTGGAGTCAGAATAGGGGCAAAGCCGCAGGTCTCTTAAAGCAGTGGCCAGTGGCGGCCAGGAGCAGAGACAGGTGTGGGCGTGGGTCCCAGTTCCACCCAACACACTGGGAGAGCTTAGTCAAGTTACATCAGCTCTAGAAGCTTCAGAGTCCTCATCAAAATAGTATAATAATACCTCATTCCCGACCACTTTAAAAAATTATTTTTTAGATTTATTTTTCATATTTGTTTTAATTAGTTATACATGACAGAAGAATGCATTTTGACCCATCATACATAAATGGAGTACAACTTCTCATTCTCCTGGTTGCACATGACATAGAATCACACCAGTCGTGTAATTATATATGTACATAGGGTAATAATGTCAGATTCACTCTACTATCCTTCCTACTCACGTACCCCCTCCCCTCCCTTCACTCCCCTCTGCCTAATCCAAAGTACCTTTATTCTTCCCTACCCCACCCCCTCTTATTGTGAATTAGCATCCGCATATCAGAGAAAACATTCCACCTTTGGTTTTGGGATTAGCCTATTTTGTTTAGCATGATATTCTCTAGTTCTCTCTCTCTCTCTCTCTCTCTCTCTCTCTCTCTCTACACACACACACACACACACACACACACACACACAGAGTTTTCTTTATCCATTCATCTGTTGAAGGATACCTTGATTGGTTCCAAAGTTTGGCTATTGTGAATTGAGCAGCTATAATCACTGATGTGGCTGTATCCTGACCACTTTTTTTTTAATTCATTAATTTATTTATTTTTAAAAAATTTTTACAGACTTCATTTTGATTAATTGTACACAAATGGGGTACAAATTTTCATTTCTATGGTTGTACACGATGTAGAGTCACACCATTTGTGTAATCATACATGTGCACAGGGTGAGGATGTCTGTTTCTTTCCACCATTTTTCATCTGACCACTTTTTAATGACCAAATGGCAAGGTGTTTTAAGATTTGAGGCAGTGTGTCTGGTAAGAAGTGGCAATGGTAGCTGCTAGATTATTAATTATGATTGTGATACAACTCACAGAGCGAGAAAAATGAAGCATTTACATAGGGCATGTCTACTCACAGCAGGAAGCGACAAGTGGGATATTAAAATCAACAGACTTAGAAGGAGAAGGAGGCAGAAGGCAGGGGACGCAGGCTGTTCCTAGAAGAGAAGGAACTGAACCACAGCCAGTGAGTGGACTGGGACCCCAGACCTGCGACCACAAGGAGCATGGTTCTGCCAACGGGCTGAGAGGAGGAAGTGAATTCCTTCCTGAATCTCCCAGTCTAAGAACCCAACTGGCTGACACCTTGATGGTGGCAACAGGAGACCCAGCACAGAGAAACGGGCACGCCAACTTCCACTTCCTACCCCAGAATCTATGAAAGAATAAATGCCTGTGGTTTGCTGCCATCGACTGTGTGGTAAGTTGTTTAGGCGATGGTAGAAAATACACAGCCCACCAGGTCTGTCCCTCAGAGTACACGCAGATGACATCACATCAAACTCAAGCCCTGCTCCCCCTGTGGAGTGCGTCCTCTGAACCCAGGATTCCCCCTGGAAGGGCAGGGGAATTAGCCAGCTCTGCAGAAGCAGCCTCCCCCAGGACTGCTCTCTTGCCTCAGACTTAGAGAATGACTTGGAGGAAGTGGAGAGGGCACCACTCACCAGGACAAAATATAAACCCCAAAGGCAGGCCCCTAGGGACCCCGTCCTCCAGCCACACCCTATCTGCCTATAGTTACGACTGCCATTAACAACCACTGATGAGGTCACACCTCTCATACCCTGAATCTGTCATCTGGAAACCTCACATTGTCTTACACACAAGCACTGGGGACCCCTCATTTCTAAACCATAACAGTTCTACAACATTTTCTCATGTGAAAACTAAGGGCCACGTCCCTGCTGAGATTTGCATTAAGCAGGCATGGAGTTGCCAAAAGGGCACTGGCCTCAGAGTCACACAGATGTGGATTTCAATCCCAGCTCTGCTGTTTACTAACTGAAAATCTCAGGTGAATAACCTCAATTTCCTTCTCTGCAAAATGGGACTCATTTCTCCCTTTCACTTTGTAAAATTTGTATGAAGCAATGTACGTGAAGTGTGTGTCTACAGCAGCACTACGTACGGATCACGGCATGAACTGTTTTCTACAAGCGTACAGCAAGGAAAATTAATGGACACTTTGTCTTAAAATAGTGTTTTCTCATAATCATCATTATGTCATAACGTCACAGCCAGCAGGGCTGCAGTCCAGCACCCTTGGCTCCCAGATGGGGAATTTGAGACTTGATGAGGCAAAAGAGTCTTGTTCCAAGTCACAGAGTTAATTAGTGCACAATGGGAACCTCTTGGGCTAAATCATTGCATTTAATATTCATTGTTATCAAGTTAATCTTGCTATTTCCAGATAAAAATACTTACCTAATTAAGTATTTAATCAATTATCATTTTTAATTAGTAAACACTCTAATTAATGTATGTTTCCACTAATATGGGTTATTTCAATTTCTTTAAAATTTTTTTTTTACTTATTTCAATCACCAATTTTTGAGTTATAGAGATCTAGAAAATTCAGGATGTTCTCATACTTCACTTCTTTGAAATCACCTGTTTTTACTTTTTGGGGAAAAGTGACCTCTTTTCATTACTATTTGGTGTCCTTTTAGATCTATTTGGAATGGTTTCATTTGATTTCTGAAACAATAAATTCAAAGTGATGCTTTAAAAGGTGACCAGGGAGACACCTCTGATGTGAGGCACTGAGAACAAAGCTAATAATACTCCTCTAGGAAACTTCTCACTTACAAAACAAGCAGCACAGGGGGCCAAGAACAACAAGCCAGGGGGCTTTTCTGAAACCCAGGGTATTTTTCTCCTGTGTTAACAATGGTCAGCAGTCTGGCTGTATTCAGGAAAAGCTCTGCTAATAAACCTGCCCACCCATGCTTGTTTCTGCTTGTTTCTTCCGCTCTGGGAATTCACCAGAGTTGGCTCATTTTGAAGATATTCCCATTAGCAGAAGCTTCCAGATAAGGTGCTGCCAAACAGGAAGCACAAAATACATTGAAATTCTAAGTCTCAGAATCATCCAGGAAGCTCAAGAAGGAGAAATAGTGGAATTAGAGTCCTCTGGAAACAAAGGAGAAAAGAGGATAAATTAATAAACATACACACTTGTGTTAAATCGCCAGCAGCTATTCCTTTTCTTTGGTTAGAAACTATTCACTTTCCATGAGTGAGAACTGAGAACAGCAACTCATCCTGAACACTCCTTGTATTTGCCCAGCACTGTCAAATCGGCCCTCCAGCCTTTACTTCCCCAGAGCGGGGTCCATGATTAACTGTAGTGAAATTTTAGTCAAAATGCTGGACTTTATCAGTTGTTTCCTCCAAATTAGATGGACTTGGATCTGTACATCTGAAAGTGTGTGAAGTCAGATCACCCGTCAGAGCCACCTCAATATTCAAAGTACAAATTCCTGGACCCATCTGGACCAATTGAAGTCAGAGTCTCTAATTATTGACCTGAAGATGTGTATTTTAAATAAGATGCTCAAGTGATTCTTTTTCATACTAAATTCTGGGAACCCCCACTTCTCCCACTGGGCGTGGAGAGCAGAGTGGGGGAGCCCTAAGCTCCTACTCTACCCAGATGCTCAGCTCTCTGCACTCCCCCCCGTGAGCGACTCAGCTTTCCTGGGAAATGAATGTGCAGGGACCCAGACCAATTCTGCATCAAATGTCCTTATGTTTGATCAGATAAGAACTGCCACTCCATAATGTAGTTGTACACTGATACGAATTTAATTTCACAATTTTCTGTGTGTGAGAATTTCTTGTATTCTGCTCTCATTCTACAAATAAGATTGAGGTTTGATTAGGGTTTCCCCTCTTTACATAAGTCTCTGCAGAAGTAACTTACTTATTATCAAAGTAGGTTTTTTGGCGGGGAAGAGAGGGTCAGCAAGGCTGTCAAAAACAAGCACTTTGAGGTGACATAAATCTCCCCAGAGGGAGGAGAATGGGAAGGCCCAGGAGACAGGAGGTCACTGCCTATGAATCCCAGTGACAGTGACAGTGAGGACCCTAACACAGTTGGCGTCTCCACAGAGGCTCCTTCACATGTGGTCATGGACAGGGCTACCTTCCAGCAGACCCCTGTCCACAGAATAGCCACAGTTAAGATTCTAACACTTGCCTGGGGACCCCAATCCTCATGCCAGCTCTTCCTTCCCTCCCTCAGGGTTGCCACTTGGCCATGAAGGCGAGACTGCCTGGGCCCAGGCACAGAAGCAAAAGTGGTTAACACCCTCCATGTCCAATTGAAGGGCGTGGAGGGGAGGACAAGGGACTTCCAGGAAAAGGGAAGATGAAGCGGGAACATTGGCGCCTGTGAGGGGACAGAGCAGCCCAGGAGGCGCAATCTGGGCTGTGCCTGTGTCTGCACCCCCTTCTTATTTTTCTTTCCTTTCCCCCGTGGAGTGGGGGGAGGCATCCCCCAAGAGGGAGGTTGTCCCAGGGACACTCAGCCACATCCTCAGAGCTTGGGAGACTCAGTGGAGCCGAGACCCCTCTCATTGGCCTGTTTCTTGGGGAGATTTTGAATTACAGAGAAGGGGGATAAGAGTCAACAGCTCCAGCTATTCAGATTTCCTCTCCCACCCCCTGCCCAGGTGAGAGGCCCTCCTGAGACCCTGACAGCACAAACTGGGGCAGCCCAGAGTCCCTCTCTTTCCCTCCCCTGGCCCCTGCTGTCCTGGAGCCTCTCCAGGGGAGGTCAGTCTGTGGCCTGTTCAGTGACCCTGGGGACCTGAGGAAAGCCCTGCACTCCCAGCACCCACCCAGGGACAGGGACATAGGAAGCATCCTCGGACAATGCAGGATGTCTGGTAGGGTGAGTGGATTTAACCCTGGTTAAAACATCTGTGTATCTAATCACCTTCCACACCAATCTCTTCCACTCCTTTCTCCTGTCCTTCCTCTGGTGCTCAATTTCTCCCGGAAGCTTTCTCAGTACAAGTTTCCAACAACCATGTTGCCCTTTGGCCTTGGAGGGAACTTGCTTTTGAGTCAGGTTCCCAAGGGAGGTGGGGCTGGAGGTGCACAGCTCCTTGCAGGCTAAGCCAGGCCTGTCTGGCCTGCACCTTCTGTCCACTTACTCCCTGCCTGCTGATGTCACTGCACAAAGAACAGGGCTGGACACAGAACGAGGACTCAACAGGGTTAGGGATCAGAGGTGAGGGTCTAGGATATCTGCTTGTAAATGAAATAGGGACAGGTCACCATTAGGTTCCTTCTGTTTATATCAAATTAAAGAATTAAAGAAAGGGAAGAGAGTAACTGTGTTCTTAGTTATGAAATAACTAAGCAAATAAATAACCACAATAGCAAATGAATCACCTAGGACTTTTTAACTAATTTCTACTTACAAACTGCTTATCAGGCCCTTCACTGATATCTCAGATAAATAGTGTCTTGAGGTTTGGCTACAAAGCATACTTGACCATGTTTTTTTAAAAAACAGCAGAGCATGTATTCCTAATTTATTAAAAAATAAAAATAATGTGTACAGACTGTGTATGACCTCATAGAACATGACGGATTGTGTGTATGACCCCAGCATTGCATCCTCTCCTAACATTTGAGTCAACTGTGAGTGATTAGCTTCTACAGGTGTTGAGCGATGAAAGTCATATCTAGCAATGGAAAGAGGGATGCAGAGTTGGAGTAGCTTCAATATCTGATACACGGAGTAGGAAGGTGCGGTTTCAATCCTGGTTAACAGTAGGGCTTTAGATAGAGGTTGAATCAAACTAGTGAAGAAGGTGTTTCTCCTTTCATTAATCAATGCATTCACTGGAATTTTCCTGAAACTTTTCTTGTTTTCTAGTTTGGCCCAGGTCTTGGTATCCTTGTTAAGATAAAAGCGCAGAACAAACAAGAGAAAAACGAGGCCTTTCCCAGCTGGCCCTCACGTCAGCTGGGAGGCCTTTCCAGATCTCCTGTTTTAAGAAGCTGGAGTCACAGAAGTTAACTTGGCTTGAATTCTAAAAACCTGAGGAACATGGAAGCAGAAATGACCCACTTGCTGTCCCGGTAACTTAAATTAGATAAGATGCCAGATGGGAATGGATGTGGCTGTGTCCACCCAAAAGCTGCGTCACTCTGAAAAGCAGGAACATAGGACTCTATGTACATCCCTCTCAGTGGCATTTGGACACAGATGTTGAAAACTGTATTCTGCAGAAGAAAAAAAACTGTAGAAAGGGGTCATGGCAAAAATTTGAAAATACTGAAAACAATCATGAAGGATGTAAAACACTGCCTCACAGTTTCCGACTCGGAGGGGTCACTGTTGGGACCACTGTTGGCATTTTGTCCCAGTTTTCATTCTTTGCAGTTCACATTTTGAGATATTTCAGTAAAATTTGTGTCAGCTAAATATGAGTTATTTTTTTCATAGAACAAACTGTGAACATCTAAATCAATTTCCCATGTTTTCAGTTTGTGAAAATAAGGTGCTGTTTCAAATATTTGAGTGGGAGATCCTGAGGAATAATGAGACCTTTTGATGATTCCCCTGGGAGACAGTGCACAATAAATGTACTATGTTGGTGACTGAACATGAAAGAGAACATGACTGCTGATCCATGATTGACAGCTACAGATGAGAAAGTTGAGGATGGAGAACACAGATGACAGAAATCCTTAGCTTACTCCTGTTTATGAAACTGATTTCTGCCACAGTTGCATGAGCACCACTAGAATAAACAAAATCTTAAAACAATTTCAAAGAACTAGACTTTATGTTATTAGAATTAAAAGTCAGGCATCTGAAAGTGTGTGTAAAACACAAAGGCGGGACAAGGGAGAATTAACTTGGAGGGCAGCACCTTCTGACATCACTGTGATTTTTAGCATTGTGGATATTCCCGGGAAAATTTCTGGATGCCTTTGAGGATTTCCTCCTGGCTGGATTTGGAAAGTCTCCTTTTGCTCACAGGAAGTGGGTCCTCCTATAAAGGGCCCAGCAGAGGCGATGCTCACCAGCACTTTGCTTGGCTGACTTCACATCAGAAACGCCAAGGAGCAGGAGACAGAAGCCTCGCCACACACCAAGCAGTCTGAGCCCAAGGACCACCGCTCAGAACAGTAAGTACAGACTTCGTTGCAAGAGCAGCCTTGGGCCATGGAACAGATTCATCGGTGCGAACTGATGTGCAGACAGCCTTCTGATAAGAGCTCCGTGCAAGCTTTAATTGTATCGTGGTTAAAGCCTGTCTTTTCTCTTTTGCCTAAATGAAGAAAATGTTAAATTTTGCATTTATTCACTCCAGTAACATCTTTCAGACAAATGTGTGGCACTGGAATCCTTTATCTCATGCTGGTGCCTTCAACACCAGAACAATTTGAGGAACTGGCTGCCTAACGCTTCCTTCTGTAATTAATCTTTCTCCCCAGGAAAGTACTTCAAGTCAAACCCACTGGTGGAAAGAGGCCTGAAGTCATGATTGCCTCACAGATTCTCTCCACTCTCACTTTTGGTAAGTCGGTGTCCTTAGATGGGCCAGGGTTTCTCATCTCCTCCCTGCTGACACCGTAGACAGGATCCTCCTCCTGGTGTAGGGCTGTCCTGTGCAAGCAGGGTGTTCAGCAGCAGCCCGGCCTCTCCCTGCCTGGCGTGAGGAGAACTGACTTCTTAGTGTCATATTTCCAGAGGTGTAAAATATGGATCAAAAATGCTCTATGCAGGCACTGTGACGATTCAATGATATGGAAGTTTAGATGTGTGGGGGATCTTGACACATTGAAGTAGGCAACAATCTGACGGAGCTGTGGTGATTTTATATTCCCAAAGGTATAATTTTGGGTTGTAAGTGCCTCCCATGGTGCCTGGTGGCTCATATTCAGGGCTCAATGCTGCAGAATGAGAAGCAGAATCACAAGCTGTTAGGGTGGTGAGAGCAACCAAGCCCTGGGTGGCCAGGCACGGAAGCGATGCACAGTAAATGCCAGCTTCTTTCCTATTTCCTCCGTTTACTTTTCAAAAGGTGAAAAACATTAGTCATCCCAATCCAGAGGATGCCCCAAATATGACAACGAAGACCCAGTAAGCAGAGGTAAACCCTTGCAGGACTAAACGCTGCCATTCTTTCTTGTTCCTCCCCAGTGCTCCTCATTAGAGACAGTGCAGCCTGGACTTACCATGTGTCCAGGAGAAGGATGACTTATGATGAGGCCAGCGCTTACTGTCAGCAAAGGTACACACACCTGGTCGCAATTCAAAACAAGGAGGAGATCGAGTACCTGAACGCCACGTTGAGCTATTCTCCAAGCTATTACTGGATCGGAATCAGAAAAGTCAATGGTGTGTGGGTCTGGGTGGGGACCCAGAAGCCCCTGACCGAAGAAGCCAGGAACTGGGCTCCAGGAGAACCAAACAACAAGCAGAAGAATGAGGACTGCGTGGAGATCTACATCAAGAGACCAGAAGGTTCCGGCATGTGGAACGATGAGAGATGCAGTAAAAGGAAGCTCGCGTTGTGCTACACAGGTAGGGAGCCCCAGCTGATGACTCACAGTGGCAGCAAGTGGCCTCCACTGTGGTCACCCTGCTCTGCAGGATAGGGTGTGAAAATGCGTGTCCCTGCTAAGGCACCCCTTTCCTCCCGTGTGCAGACGCAGGCAGGAATGTGGGTAGCTGTGTAGCCTGAGCGCACACGGGAGGCCACACCTACAGAATGCCACACACACACGGTGGCAGCCCAGTCCCTCATTTATTTGTGGCAGGGGAACCGTCTTCTAGCTTGTGATGAAGGGAATGTCCATGCGTGGTACAGGTGCAGCTCCTCCCAGTGCCTCCAATATTAGCATTGAGATACAAAAGAGATGACCTGGAACTCAGATTGGGCATTTTGTGTAGTACCATAAAATCCCGGGCACCCGTAACCTAGGTGACGTCCACTGCACGCTGCTGATCCTAAACGGTAAAGAATTCTTTACAAGCACCACAACAGCTGTCCTGGTGGGTTGTGTTTCCCGCAGCTGCCTGCACCCAGGCCTCCTGCAGCGGCCATGGTGAGTGTATAGAGACCATCAACAACTACACCTGCAGGTGCCACCCCGGCTTCAGTGGACTCGAGTGTGAGCAAGGTAAGTGTGCCGTCACCTCCTCCTTCACTTGAGACTGAGGCACCACCCCTGTCCCGGCTGGTGTGGAGCTGGGTCTGCATGCCTTCCCTCCCCTGGACCACAGTCATAGCCTGTCTGCCTCCCCTGTCCAAGGTGAGAGCTGGGCAGAACTGACCTGGGTCCCTTTTCCAGTTGTGACCTGTAAAGCACAGGAGAACCCTGAGCATGGAAGCCTGGTGTGCACTTCACCCTTTGGGACCTTCAGCTACAACTCCTCCTGCTCCGTCAGCTGCGATAGGGGCTACCTGCCCAGCAGCATGGAGACCACCCGGTGCACGTCCTCCGGGGAATGGAGCGCTCCTCCTCCCACCTGCAAAGGTAAAGCTCCTTCAGAATGCGCAGGACATCCCCAGCTCACCCCTCAATGACCCAGGT
>JAJEJO010000981.1:0-69896 GCA_020662805.1 Glaucomys volans
TTAAAATCTGTTTTCAACTTGTTGCTGCCACTGTAAAACTTATACTGTGGGGGAAAAGTTTTGTTTTGAATTTTAGTATTTGAGTTTTGGTTATATATTACACATTGTATACCACCCTCAATGAAGAATCTTTTTCGAACTAGGCATATCCTGTCAGGAGTCTGTCAAATAAGTTCATTGCTTTCTCAAAGAGCAGCAAATTCAGTGATACTTTTTTCCCACATGATAGTTTTCCCTAACTTTCCTGAATTTGATAAACAAGCAGAATGGGCATTTTATATTGGAAATACTGTGAATGAAAAATTGCCAAATCCCTTCTTGGTATTCTAAATATGCCTACAACACTTTACCCCTCTGTCTTTAGGATTTTTAAACATATAGCCAAGGATTTGGGTTTGATTCCTTTGGTGAAGATCATGACATCAAAGCATTTCCAAAACTGCGTACAAGGCTAGGTGGAAACATCACATTTGAGATATTGTTGTGATGTGGCTTGATGATGCTAAGGTAAGCGGCTATGATTTGCCCAAGTGCAATACAAAAAAATCCAGAATGTATATTTTATTTTTTTCTACTTTCACACATTCACATATACATTTTGTTTAACTTCAGGTGTATTTTAAAAGAATCATGAACCACTGTATCAAAATTCTTTTCAATAAAATTTGTTTAAGAATCTTTATCTGAATTGTGTCTATCAGTTTGTTGAACTGAGTTGTATTGGAACAGATTAGAGAAGACTTGTGATATGAAAGCAAAAGAAAAATTGTCAGAGCCAAGAAGCAGCAGACCTCATTAGCAAACGAGACACTAGACTAGAAATGTCTTAACATAGCACAGAGCCTCATGGTGGCTCTTGTTCATCACCTGACCTCATACACAGGACTGAAAGTATTAATTGCAGATATTTCCACTAACCTCAAATTGTTCTTTTCTCACCTCATCCTTTATGAATGATCTCATTATATGAAACAAAGACCAAAGAATCCGACATGAGCTCCATTCCTTCTAAAATTTTCCTTTTAATCAGAAATTATTTTTAAAATACCTGCACAAAATTCCAGCCCCTACTCATCTCACCTTCTCCAAGCAGCCTCCTTACATTAATCTCAGCCACACTATAAGGGTTTCATCAGCATATCTGCTATAGGACACCTAATCTGTGGTGCAAGTGTTTTGTTATGTGCTTGTTTTTTGCAGAACTGTAGACTGAACCCAGGGCTTCACTCCTGATAAGCACTCTACCACTGAACTATGTTCCCAGGTAGTTCCTTTCCTGGCCATCTCTATAGCTCTGTAGCATGCCTTCACTCCTGCCTATTTATCAAAGTTGTTTAAGGGCATCATGGCTTGCTGTCACATCCACGACAGAACTACCAGCATGGCAAATTCAAAATAAAAAGAAAAAAAATCATCTTTCCATTCAAATCTCTTTGCAACTACCAATTTCTGACAGAATTCCTTATAAAATTCTTAGAAATCTGAACATATCCTTTATCACCTATATTTCCTGATTCCCCTATCACAAAGTCCTTCCCTTCATCCCTTTGAAATCTCTAAAATTCACCTTTTCCATTTCCATTGTCCCATTCCAGGGCCTCATTGATGACCATGAGCAGAATTGCATTTGGGATTTAATTGCCTTGCTTCCCATCTATTCCATGTTCAGTTTTAAGTCACTTCTGTTTCAGCGCGCCCCCGCCCCTGTCCCACACACAAACAATTCTGGTTTTGGCAGGGAGTACAAAGAATTTTTGCTGAATCTGACTTTTCCCCAGGCCTTTTAAAACAGTGTCCCTAACCCTGGCTTCCTGGTCACTGTGCTGGCCCTGCTGCATGCTGCACTTTGACTTGCTAGGTCTAGAGCATATTCCAGGGGCTCCCCACCCTTCCTGTGTTCTCTGGAATTAGCTTCTGGCTGTCTAGAGTGGCTTATCCACACCTCTTCAAAGCAGCCTCTTCTATTTACACACAAGTTTAGGCAAGTCATTCAACACAATACAGCACCAACCAATCTTCCTTTAGTTTACTTCCTTCCCCTAGAAGCCTCCCTGTGTTAATTTCCCAGTTTCCACTTCCAGTCCTCTGCTCAGAATCCTGAACAACACCCTAATGCTCATCAAGTATAACTTCTACAAACAACTCTGGAAACTATTAATGCTTCTCTTTTCCTCCTTTTCCAATCACATTACCCACACTATGGCAATAAACTAACTTTTCATTATACCACGAAACAGCAAAGACAGGGAGAAACAACCACATCCAATAGATGTAAACAGAATGATAGTAATTTATTATTTCATACTGTCCAAACACAGCATAGAGGGAAGAACTTTAAAGCAATTCTAGTTCATTCAAACATACTTAACAGCTCATCCTGCCTTATGTCTCTCCAAGCTTAATCTATGTAGTTAAAACTTAGTATAAAACATTCAAATGTACAATTCAACTTTATCTGTTAAGTTCCTATAACCAAGAGTACTACTGAGATAATACTAAAATACATTGATCCTGACACAGCAATCGAAATCTATTAGAAAAAAAGTGGAGGAATTATGCCTTTTAATAGGAAGTTAATCCTCTTTGAACGGTTCTGTATGAATTGTTGAAGTGAACTATTCTCTTTTTGTAAGCCAGTTACTACTAAAACTAGTGGAACTATTCTCTTTTTGTAAGCCAGTTACTACTAAAACTACAGAACCAAAACATTCCAAAAAGTATTTCCTGAACATGGGCATAAAATAGTATTTTAAAAATACGACATTTTTAAATAAAAACATTCAGATTCACATAAAGCATTAGCTATTGCTGTGTTCCCATCCTAAGCATAAAGTTAGATCATAATGTTGTTCAATTCTACAGAGGTTATCTATATTTTATATGCATCAAACTTCTCCTTGGGCAATAACTAGTCCACAGGTCAAACTGGCTGCTAGACTTAAAAAGAAGGTAGTTTATACATTTATAGTTATTAGTTGGAGCAAAGACTTCCCTAGACAATCCTATAGTGGTGGTCAGCAGCTATGGAATGCCACAGAAGCTTAAAAGTCTGAGAGAAGACAATTTTTCTGATTGGGAGAGCTGTCCTTCAAGAGGGCAGAGCAAATTCATGTTGCTTTCTTTCTCTGTCCCCCCTCCATGTAGGTCAGGGTTCAGATCACTCATAAAAGTATGAAATCATATATAACAGAGTAGAACCCCAAGTTTCCGGCCTGAGGACCTATGGAAACTAGGGAGCCCAGAGAACCAGGAAGTGGTAAAGAGATTGGGAAGGGGAGAAACCCAGGAGAGCAACTTCATAAAATTGTTTATGAACCTTTATGATCATCCTCAAATCACTACTGTTTGTATGTTGACCTTAGTTAGCATACCAAAGGACCTGGAGAACTAAACTCTCCAATAGAACACGTCTTAAGTTCCTACCAAAATGGCACAAACCCAAGATAGTTCCTGAGATTTGTAGCCTTTACTCAGCCATAAAGAAGAATAAAATTATGGCATTTGTAGGTAAATGGATGATGTTGGAGACTGTTATGCCAAGTGAGATTAGCCAATCCCAAAAATCCAAAGGCCGAATGGTCTCTCTGATAAGTGAATAATGATGCATAATGCGGGGTGGAAGGGAGGCAAGAATGGAGGAAGGATAGATAGCACAGAGGGAAGAGAGGGGGGGGGGTGGGGGGGGGGGGGGGTAATAATAGCAGAATGTGTGACAGACATCATTGCCCTGTGTACATGTATGAATGCACAGATGGTGTGACTCTACTTTTTTGTACAACCAGAGAAACAATAGCTGGACTCCATTTGTATTCAATGAATCAAAATTAAATTAAAAAATTAATAAAAAAATAAAGTGAATATAAAAAAATTTAAAAAAAAAACTGAACCTTGGAACCATAGCCATAGAATGCAGACTGGTACTTGTGTCCTGAACCTCACCTGATTATCTACAAAAAGACTAACTTCTCAATAGAATTTAAACAAGACTCAGAATCTCATACATAACATTAAAAACACCCAAGTTACAATCCAAAATTACTTGACAATATCACAATGAAATTTCATTACTATGTATAACTATAAAATACCAATAAAAATTATAAATAAAAAAATTTATTTGGAGTATCAACTATAGGGCTGGGGAATGCAGTCACTGGTAGAGCAGTTGCCTAGCATGTCTAAGGTCCTGGGTTCAATCCCCAGGACTGCTAGAAAAAACAAAGTACCACAAGGGAAAAAAAAAAAAAAATCAAATTTACCTGTTAAAATACTGGAAAAAATTTAACTTGCAAAAGAAAATCAATCAACAGATGCTAAAGCTGAGACATCAATGTTGGCATTACCTATTATAGTAGCTATTATAAAAATGCTCAAACAAGCAATCACAAACAAGGTTGCAACATGTTAAAATAAGAAATAGACATGAAATCTTTGAAAAAATAAACAAAATTGACAAACCCTTAGCCACGCTAACAAAGAGAAGGAGAGAGAAACTCCAAATTACTAAAATCCGTGATGGAAATGGAAATATTACAACAGACACAACTGAAATACAAAACATAATAAGAAGCTACTTTGAAAATTTATACTCCAACAAAATAGAAAACCTGGAAGACATCAACAGGTTCCTAGAGGCATATGAGCCACCCAAACTGAATCTGGAGGACATACACAACTTAAATAGATCAATTTCAAGCAATGAAATAGAGGAAGTCATCAAAAGCCTACCAACAAAGAAAAGTCCGGGACCAGATGGATTCACAGCCGAGTTCTACAAGACCTTCAAAGAAGAGCTTATTCCAATACTCCTCAAAGTATTTCATGAAATAGAGGAGGAGGGAACCCTTCCAAACTCATTCTATGAAGCTAATATCACCCTGATACCAAAACCAGAGAAGGACACATCAAGGAAAGAAAATTTCAGACCCATATCTCTAATGAACATTGATGCAAAAATTCTTAACAAAATTTTAGCGAATCGCATACAAAAACATATTAAAAAGATAGTGCACCATGATCAAGTGGGTTTCATCCCAGGGATGCAAGGTTGGTTCAACATCCGGAAATCAATCAATGTAATTCACCACATCAACAGACTTAAGGTCAAGAACCACATGATTATTTCAATAGACGCAGAGAAAGCATTTGATAAAATACAGCATCCCTTCATGCTCAAAACACTAGAAAAAATAGGGATAGTGGGGACATTCCTTAACATTGTAAAGGCTATTTATGCCAAGCCTACAGCTAACATCATTCTAAATGGAGAAAAATTGAAAGCATTCCCCTTGAGAACTGGAACAAGACAGGGATGCCCTCTTTCGCCACTACTATTCAACATCGTTCTTGAAACTCTAGCCAGAGCAATTAGACAGACCAAAGAAATTAGAGGAATACGAATAGGAAAAGAAGAGATCAAACTATCCCTATTTGCTGATGACATGATTCTCTATCTAGAAGATCCTAAGAATTCCACCAGAAAACTTCTGGATCTCATTAATGAATTCAGCAAAGTAGCAGGATATAAAATTAATGCTCATAAATCTAATGCATTTTTATTCGTAAGTGATGCATCCTCTGAGAGAGAAATTAGGAAAAGTACCCCATTCACATTAACCTCAAAAAAAATAAAATACTTGGGAATCAATCTAACAAAAGATGTGAAAGACCTCTACACTGAGAACTACAGTTAAAGAGCATCTGAGAAGATGGAAAGATCTCCCATGTTCTTGGATAGGCAGAATTAATATTGTCAAAATGGCCATACTTCCAAAAATGCTATACAAATTTAATGCAATTCCAACTAAAATCCCAATGACGTACCTCATAGAAATAGAGCAAGCAATCATGAAATTCATTTGGAGGAATAAGAGAACCAGAATTGCTAAAGCTATCCTTAGCAAGAAGAGCGAAGCAGGGGGTTTCACAATACCAGACCTCCAACTATATTACAGAGCAATAGTGATAAAAACAGCATGGTATTGGTACCAAAATAGACAGGTAGATCAATGGTACAGAATAGAGGACACAGAGACAAACCCAAGTAAGTACAGGTATCTCATACTTGACAAAGGAGGCAAAAACATGCAATGGAGAAAAGACAGCCTCTTCAACAAATGGTGCTGGGAAAACTGGAAATCCATATGCAGCAAAATGAAACTAAACCCATATCTCTCACCCTGTACAAAACTCAACTCAAAGTGGATCAAGGACCTAGAAATCAGGCCAGAGACTCTGCACCTAATAGAAGAGAAAATAGGTCCAAATCTTCATCATGTTGGCCTAGGACCAGATTTCCTTAACATGACTCCCAAAGCGCAAGAAATAAAAGCACGAATCAATGATTGGGATAGAGTCAAACTAAAAAGCTTCTTCTCAGCAAAGGAAACAATCAGCAATGTGAAGAGAGAGCCTTCAGAGTGGGAGAAAATCTTTGCCACACACACTTCGGACAGAGCACTAATCTCCAGAATCTACCAAGTACTCAAAAATCTTTACACCACGAACACCAATAACCCAATCAATAAATGGGCCAAGGAAATGAACAGATTTATGAAAAAATGTTCAACATCACTCGTTATAAGAGAAATGCAAATCAAAACCACCTTAAGATTTCATCTTACCCCAATTAGAATGTCTTTTATCAAGAACACAGGCAACAACAGGTGTTGGCGAGGATGTGGGGAAAAGGGTACACTCTTACATTGCTGGTGGGAGTGCAAATTGGTACAGCCACTCTGGAAAGCAGTGTGGAGATTCCTTAGAAAACTTGGAATGGATCCACCATTTGACCCTGCTATCCCACTCCTTGGCCTATACCCAAAGGACTTAAAATCAGATTGCCTCAGTGATGCAGCCACATCAATGTTCATAGCTGCTCAATTCACAATAGCTAGATTATGGAATCAACCTAGATGCCCTTCAGTAGATGAATGGATAAAGAAACTGTGGTATATATACACAATGGAATATTACTCAGCTATAAGGAAGAATAAAATTATGACATTTGTAGGTAAATGGATGATGTTGGAAACTGTTATGCTAAGTGAGATCAGCCAATCACATAAATCCAAAAGCCGAATGGTCTCTCTGATAAATGAATGATGATGCATAATGTCGGGGGGAAAGATGGCAAGAATGGAGGAAAGATAGCTAGCATAGAGGGAAGGGAGGGGTGGGGGCGGGTGGGGGGTAAAATTAATAACAGAGTGTGTGACAGATACCATTGCCCTGTGTACATGCATGAACGCACAGATGGTGTGACTCTACTTTGTGTACAACCAGTGAAACAATAGCTGTACTCCATTTGTGTTCAATAAAAAAAAAAAAAGAAATAGACATGAAAAATAACCAAATGGAAACTTTGAACACTAAGAAAAAGTTTTAGAAAAACATACAGAATGGACTCAACAGCAGAACAGAGGCAAGAGCAATGAACTTAAAGATTGATGAATAAAAATGACTCAGTAATAGAGAAAATAGACTTAAACAAAAAATAATGAATGGAGCTCAGAGATCTAAGAGACAAGAAATGTCTAACATTTCTATTGTCAGAGTTCAAAAAAAAGAGGATAAAGTATATAGTACAAAAAATATATATATATATAAGTATATATATATATACATATTTGAAGAAAGTCTGGCTGCAAACATCCCCAGTGTGGTGATATAATTAAAGAAGATGAGCAAACTCCAAATAGGAAAAACCCCCAAATATCCCACCATCTAAACTCTTTTATAGATGTCAACAAAGTCATTCTAACATTTATATGGAAAGGCAAAGGAACTAGAACAACTAAAACAATTTTGAAAAAAGAATTTAAAGGAATCATACTGTAAGATTTGATTCAATTTTTTTTGTTTTTTGTTTGAGATGGGGTCTTGCTATATTACCTGGCTGGCCTCAAACTTAAGACTCAAGTGATCCTCCCACCTCAGCCTCTTAAGAAGCTGGGACTACAGGTGTGCAACATATGTGCCAGCTTGTTTTTAATATTTACCACAATGCTAAAGTAATCAAGACATAAGTAATCAATGCCAGAAGGGAAACAGAGAACAGCAAAAAGACTAACAAATAGACTGACACAATTCAATGAAGGACAGTCTTTTTATCAAAGAGTGTTGGAACAATTGTATATCAACAATATATTCAAAAAATGAAACCAGACCAAATATTAGACTTCATAAAAAAATCTCAAAATGTATCACATTTTGTGAACTGTAGTCTATCCATATAAGAGAACACTACTTAGCAATAAAAAGGAATAAACTTTCGATACACAAAAGAACTTGGATGAATCCCAAAAGCATTATGTTTAAACATTCATATGGCATTCTCAAAAAGACAAAACTACAGAAAAAGAGAAAAGATCATTGGTTGCCAGGAATTATCTGTGGGTAGAGTAATAAATAGAAAAGGGAGAGTGGAAGGGATATTGTGAGGGAAGGAGATTGATGATTTTTTTTTTTTTTTTTTTTTTTGATACCAGGGATTGAACCCAGAGACATTCAACCACTGAGCCACATCCCCAGGCCTTTTTATGTTTTGGGACAGAGTCTCACTAAATTGCTTAGGGCCTCGCTAAATGGCTGAGGTTGACTTGGACTGAAGATCCTCCTGCCGCAGCTTCCAGAGATGCTGGGATTACAGGCATACACCACTGTGTCCAGCTATGATATGCTTGTGTATCCAGATCATGGGGAATTTTTACTGAATGATAATTTAAAATAACATTAAAACTTAGTGGGGGGCATGTAGCTCAGTGGTAAGGCACTTATCTAACTTATCTAACATGCTCAAGGCTCTGGATCCAACCCCCAGCACAGTAAAACCAAATAGTATTAAAAAGCTAAAAACTACTAAACAGACATAAGTAGCCTTCAGATAGTTTCATTTTAACTGCCAAATGTTGGGATTTCAGGCTAGAACAAAAACAGTATTATTCATCCTTTTCCTGCTGATGAATAATGCAGTTCTCACTTTGCAATTTCATTAATACTGAGGTTAAATTATAGACAGGATTGCAAAGTTTAGCAAAAAATAAAGATGCCTAGTTAAGTTTTAATTGCAACACAAATTTGGTGAATTCCCTTAGTGGATTTTACAGTTTTTCATCAGTTTTAATTGATGTTAGATATGGTTTTTTGTATTTATTCTGCTTGGAATTCAATGAGTTTATTGGATCTATGTGTTGATAGTTTTACCAAAACTAGGGAAATTTTGGCCTTTATTTATGTAATTTTTTTCTGCCCTAGTTTCTCTTCTGGAACTCAAACAACCTGTAGTTAAGCTACTTGATATTGCTCTACATGACATGAGATTTCATGCTTTTTTTTTTTTTTTTCCTTTCCAATCTTTTTTTCCTCAGTTTGGATAATTTCTATTCAAAGGTATTGCTAGTCTGCTGCTATGTTCAATGATTTGGTTCTTCTCTCGTTAAGTTTCTACTTCTTGGCTGAAAGTACTCATCTATATTCATTATCACTTTCCTTTTTATCCATGAACAGTTCTAAAGTCTGCTTTAAAATCTTTGTCTACTAATTCCAATAGCTAGGCTATGTTAGGTTCTTTATTATACGCTTGTTTTTTCAACTATGTAGTTATGCCTCATAACATTTTATTGTCTCTGGTCATTGTGGATATGTTAAAACTCATTTGTTATTATATTCAAAAGGGTTAGCATGCATTTAAATTAAGACCTTGATTTTATGGAGGCTTAATTTTATATTATGTTACAGGCTTTATCCTTAGTGTTACTACAGATCCCTAGCCCTGGGCCAAGTTTCTATTAATACATCACCATTCTGGGGTTTTGATGAAAAGCTCAAGTGCTTATTAAACGCTTCTATCTTGTCAGAAGGACTTTTCAAACTTGAAACTGTCTTCTCTTGCAATAGAGAACAATCTCTGCTCTGCTTCTTAGCCTTTCAGTCATGACTTTCCAGTGGATTCCATGGAGTCTTCTCTATACATGCATAATCTGAGTCAGCCAAGGATTTAAGGAGAGATAGATTAGAAAACTCCT
This sequence comes from Glaucomys volans, assembly GCA_020662805.1. Taxonomy (NCBI): domain Eukaryota; kingdom Metazoa; phylum Chordata; class Mammalia; order Rodentia; family Sciuridae; genus Glaucomys; species Glaucomys volans. The sequence continues at coordinate 10,026 of JAJEJO010000981.1, forward strand.
CCCTTTTTGGTACCTATTATGGTTTGGATACGAGGTATCCCTTAAAAACTCATGTGTGAGACAATGCAAGAAGGTTCAGAGGAGAATCATTGAATTAATCCACTGATAGGGATTAACTGAGTGGTAATTGAAGGCAGGTGGGGTGTGGCTGGAGGAGGTGGGCATTGAGGGTATGGCTTTGGGGTATATTTGTATCTGGCAAGTGGAGTCCTTCTCTGTTTCTTGGTCATCATGTGAGCTGCTTCCCTCCTACACTCTTCTGCCATGATGTTCTGTCTTACCTCAAGCCCTGAGGAATGGAGCCTGCCTTCTGTGGACTACAACAATGGGCCCTTAAATAAATTTCCTCCTCTACAGTTGTTCTGGTCAGGTCTGTTAGTCACAGCTGAGAAAAAGCTAAAACAGTACCTTTGTTTCTAAGATCTCCTACTTCAATGTCCAGCTCCTCTAGCAGCCCCAAAGCCCATCCTCTAACACCTTAAGACAATAGGACTGCAAACTTCTCTTACATCCCAGCCACCCTTCACCAGTCTGGGAATGCCCTGAAGAGGAAAACCAGGAGAGCATAGTGCTCAGCCTGTTTTTGGTGACTCCCTTGTGTCTTGTTGTTGTTCTTTATAGATACACATGACAGTAGAATGTATTTTGACATATTATACATAGAAGGCATATAACTTATTCTAATTGGGATTCCATTTCTGTGGTTGAACATGTGGAGTTACACTGGTCGTGTATTCATATATGAATATAGTAAAGTTATGTGTGATACATTCTGTCTTTCTTAATCTCCCTAGTATCTTTAGACAGCTATTTATTATCCTATGCCTTGAGTTTATAACTGGGAGGGTATGTACATTATAAGTGATTCCACTATTACCAAAACAAGAAGATCATTATTTAAATTGTTTAGTTTAACACCTCAGAAGAAAATAATACAGAACTGGAACTTAAAGATCCTTGGCCCTTTCTCCTTTTGTGTCCATAAATTGAAAATGGGATGTATCACATATGTAAAAACCTTTTATCTCCAATGAAATAAGTAAAAATAACTTCTAACTAATTGATAAGATCATGAAACTGGGAACTTTTTGTTCAGGTTTCAATGAATTTTTACTAAGCAAAGAGGTCAAATTGATTAGGCCATGGAAATACTCAAAACTGGACTAACTGAACTAGCATGTAACAAAGCTATTTTTCTTCTGAACTGACAAAAAGTATAAAACTTTATGGTCATGAAGTACAATAAAAGAAAGAGTTATCTAGAACTAGTAAGAAGAATGTGACTACCTGCATAAACATGAAAGCATCCTCACTAAATAAAGTGCTATAATGGATTTTGGCTAATCTCTTGTTGCCTTCAAATCTGAATTTTTAAAAAATTTTATTTTGTAGTCAGCAAGTTTTCCATCTATCTGCTTGGGGGTGAAAAAGTCTATTTAAAACCAAACAGCAACTGTACATGGCTGGCTGAACATTTATAATTAAACAATTATATAACTTTCAAAATACAGCAGAATGAGAGGTACATAATTAAGATGTGAATTAACCAAGATGCCTGTTGGAAGGTTGTCAGTGTATGGCATGTGCTCAGCTGAGTTCAAAGTAGGTGGTTGGGTGGACAGCTTAAGTCCTGATACCAGACGCTGTCAGGATTAACTCATCCTGCAGTCAGGACAGCTGACTTTTTATGACAAACAGAAAATCAATATGTAAAATGCTACCAATCTTTTATCTGCTTTACTTGCCACCCTACATTTCTTACCCTTTAAAACTGGATTCAAGAGATTCACATTCCACTTACCTCTAAGTTATACTCCGAACCAACCACCTTGTATTAACTGCTCTCATAAATAAAATCTACTTTTAAATGATTCTGTGTATGGATGTCAATTTACAAGTTTTTCAGCTCAATCTGCTCCATGTGTGCACAATCTTGAAAAGTTGTCAAAAATAGCAACAACCAATGATATCATGGGGAGAGAACTTATTGCCACAGAAAACCAAGCATTGTTAAGTCAACTTCTTTCTTTTTTGGTCACTTGTTTTAGACTTATTAGCTAAAACAAAAGACCTATTTAATTTGTTATACAAAGATGTATATATCCATATCTAACTGAAATTAATATGCCACAATAAAAAATGTCCTTGTTCACAGTCCATCAACGCTTTGGAATTCTGAGCTATTTTCTGGTATGGAAAACAGATTTAGCATCTCCATCTCGAGCGGATGCAGGCTGCCTCCTGTGATAACCAAGGAATGCAATGGTTCTCCCAAGTCCACAGTACACATTTGTTGTAAAGTGCCTGCTACAATTTTCTGGTCCTCAGCTCCAACCCTGGCTAAGCCAACACAGAGTGTTTCCTCAGTGATTGCTATTCAAAAAAAGAAAGAAAAGAAAAAAAATACTGACATTCAATTCAGCAAATGCATCAATCTGTTCAATGTCAAAAATATTAGTACCACAAGTACATTTAAAGAAGCCCCCAATATCTTTAAATATCCTTAGCTATTCACTATAGACCAATTTCTTTATTGTTTGAGAATTCAAATTCCCCCCATTTGAGGGATTACATGAACTTACATTTTAAGGATTTGATAAACAACTAGATGTATCCTATTTCTTACAACTGCACAGCATTGTCTTAAAACAGATTCTAAGTGAACATGTTTATGACACAGTCATATATTTTTTTAAAAATATTTTTATTAGTTGTTGATGAACCTTTATTTATTTGTATGCAGTGCTGAGAATTGAATCTAGTGCCTCACACATGCTAGGCAAGCATTGCCCAACACAGTTATATTTTTAATACATTTTGAGATAGGTTAATATTGACCAAGATATGCCAGAAAAACTATGGAATTATAAGAAAAATACATAGGTTTGTGTTTCTGGTTGGCTACCTGCGAGACTACGTGATAAACTTCAGTTTTCTCGTTTTAAATAATTTAATACCTCTCTTAAATGATAGTTGTGAGGGCTAAGACAGTGGATATGAGTATTTAGTAAACTACAGTCCTTTACAAATAATAGGCATTTTGGCATTATTTATGCTTTAAGTTCAGAATAACCAACTTCAGCAAATTTTAGTATCATTTACTATGGTGCTACAATTGAAGGGCTGATATGGTATTGGTTTTACTGTTTATTTGGTAAAACTGTCCTGATTGAACAGTGATCAAAATGGGGCAACAATTTACACAAGGAAAAGCAGACATGCAAAGAACTTGGTGCAAAGTTAAGGATACGGAACATCTCTGCAAAATATGTTTCACAAGCCGGGAGTGGTGGCACACGACTGTAATCCCAGCACTTGGGAGGCTGAGGCAGGATGATTGCGAGTTCAAAGCCAGCCTCAGCAACTTAGTGAGGCCCTAAGCAACTCAGTGAGACCCTGTCTCTGAATAAAATTCAAAATAGGGCTGGGGATGTGGCTCAGAGATGAAGTGCCCCTGGGTTCAATCCCCAGTACCAAAAACTAACTAACTAACTAACTAACTAACTAAATAAATAAATAAATAAATAAAAAGTATGTTTCACAAATTTAGCAATATCTACTAATGAGAATAAAATAGGCAATGCACTCAAGAATTTCTTAATGTATCTTCTCTATCAGAGGACAAGTATTCAAAGACAGAAGATGACAACATTCTCAATAACAATTTACTGACAATACACATTCTATTCCATACCACGACTATGCATAGCTATTAGGAATATAAAGATAACTTTTCTTTCTTTTTACCCTGAAAAAAACCATTCCTGGTCTCAATGTTCAGAAGGAGAAAAAGTAAAATAAAAATGTTTTTACAGGACTGATCTCACCATTTAGGGGGTCAAAATGAAAGTTCCCTATTTTACCAAATTATTTATATATTAATATAATTACATCAAATCTGATTAATTGGTGAAAAAGTCTCACTTTCTGGAATTAAGCTAATTTTATTGTAAAGAACTCCCTTACTTTTCTTTCATTAAAACTTGAAGTCTGTGACATTTAAAGTTAGAAAAAAAGCACAAGAAATATAGTGTAATGCAAAAACATTTACTCTTGTTTCAGTGGGGGTATATATATGTATATCTGTGTCAGATATTAAATTAGACATATCTCAATGTAGCAGCAGAGGAATAATAATATGAAGGCCCGTATAGGGTCTTGAATACCTGGTTCTTCTCCTCGTATTCTTTGATTCTGAACAATTTCCAGAAGTTGCTGGGCTGCTTGGTTTACACGCATATACCGAGGAGGTTCATAGATCTTCCTGCCCCTGTAAGCATAAAATTAGATGTCACTGTTTTTAGTCATGAAATCACACAGTATGTTATTAATGCAATTATTCTTCCAGGTATACTTAGAGTAGCACAACCTACATTGCGTCTGAAGTTTTCACTTGATACCCACTGTTTTGTTTTTTTCCTCCTTCTTTTGGCAATACTAGGGATTGAACCCAGGGGTACTCTACCATAGAGCTAGATTCCCAGCCCATTTTTTCTTATTGAGACAGGGTCTCACTAAGTTGTTAAGGCTGGTCTCAAACTTGCAATCCTCCTGCCTCAGACTCCAAGTGCTGAGATTACAGGTATGTGCCACTTTGCCTGGCTACTTGATAACCAGTTTTAAGTATACAGTGATTACTCAACTTTCATAAACTTTTTTACATTGTTCTATTTCAACTGTCCTCTGATCTCACTGAAATGATGGCAAGAATAAATGTCTAAATCAATAGTGATGTCTCAGGCAAAAAATAATTCAAATTAAGTTGTCAGTGTGGACTATACTCTAGCTTAATCAGATTCTATAGTCTTTTTATTTTTTATTATTCCTTTTTGTGGTGCTGTGGATTGAATATAGAGCCTGGCACATGCTTAGGCATCTTTTATTAACATGTTAAAATACATTTTTCTTTTTTCACTTCTCCCTTAAGAAAACTAAAGTTGTGTAAAGATCTGAAAATCCTGGTTATATGTTTACTTTTGTATGCCTCAAAAGCCTACCAGGTTTAACTAATAATCATAGTAATCAAAATGTTAGATGTTAGTTTTTAAAACTTTTTACAAAACTTTATTTTTATAAAAAAGGGAAAACGGATGGTCTATTTTATTTCCATTAGAAAAATATTATCCATATGAAAATTCAGTCCACTTTCTTCTCCCTTACTTCTAACATTCAAGATTGAAAATTTATTTTACTCAAGTAAAAGCAGAATTCATATCTAACATGAGAACTAAATATTTCATATGATTAAATTAATAGGATTGTACTGAATTAAGTTTGTTCTTTATTATTTTTCAGGAACAATAACTTATCTTTCCTACATGTTATTTCCCCTGCACTTTTATTTACTTGAGTGACTATATAATGAGCATCCTTTCCCCAATATTCAGCAATGAGTGCACCTAAATGTAATTTACAGCATCAGAAACTGGATTATTTAATATTCAATTCATGTCAAATTCCTCTATGATATAGTATTTTCACCATAACATCAAATATTTTAGTCACACATACACTTTCCAATATCAAGTGTAAAAATCAAGATGTTATTTTAAAGATGCAATGAAACTAACACTGCCCGCTCATAAAGTTGCTATGAGAGGTCCCTGGACTGCTACTGCTTCAATCTCAATGTGTGCTCCTTTGAAACAGCAACCTGGTAAGCAGCTCCAGCAAGAAAATTACTCTTGAAATACTGTTTATAGATTTATTGACAGTACTGAAGTCATGTCACAGCCAGCAAAACAGTTGCTTTGACCACATTAATGAAGTCACAGCCTGCAGCTTTCAGAATTTCACCCACATTTTTAAGAGCTTGTTTAGTCTCTGCTGCTATCCCTCCTGGTACAAGCGGTCCACTCGAAGGGTCCATGCCTATCTGTCCAGGGATGTAAATGGTCCTCGCTTGACTGTAGGGACCAATGGCCCCTGGGGCTTTCATGGTGCTGATCACCTTTCTGATCAGGGATGACATATCTATTCCTTGTTTCTCATACCTCTCTGGGAGAAGAAACCCCTACACTACCACCTCTGCTCAATTCTTGCCCAAGAACAGGAAACCTCTGATTATTCTACTGGCTCACAAAACAATTCTAAGTCAGCACTATTCAGTAGAAATACAATACAAGCCACAAAATAATCTCAAATTTTCCAGTAGTCACAAAAACAAAAGTTTTCAAAAAGGCAAAATTAAGTTGGGTGTGGTGGCACACACCTCTAATCCCAGCAGCTCAGCAGGCTGAGGCAGGAGGATTACAAGTTCAAAGTCAGTCTCAGTAACTTAGCAAGGACCTAACCAACTCAGAGAGGCCCTAAGCAACTCGGAGAGACCCTGTCTTTAAATAAAATACAAAAAAGGGCTGGGAATGTCTCTCACTAGTAAGTGCCCCTGGGTTCAATCCCTGGTATCAAAAAAAGGGCAAAGTTAATTTTAATAAGGTTTTATTTAACCCAATATCTCTAAAATATTATATTTTACTATTTATTCACAAAAATATTATTAAAGATTTTTTCATACTAAGTCTTTGAAATCTGGCATATATACAGAACATCCTAACTTGGATATTAAATTTTCTTTGGAAATACTTAATCTGTATTTAAATTTCTTAAAAATTATGTTCATATAGATTTGTATACTGAAGTTGTATCAAACAAATGTTTTCCAATAAATGGAGTATCCATTTTAAATTAATTAAATGAAAAATTCAGTTCCTCAGTGGTACTAGTCACATTTCAAGTACTCATGAGTCATGTGTGGAGAGTGTCTACTATACTGGCTACCATCTCCCTAAGCAAAAAAGGATATTCACTATCTATATACATATGAAGAAATAAGGTCTCAGAGATGAATATGAACTGCCCAAGAGCACTAGAGAAAAATCTGGGACACAAACTCATGTTTTTTGATTCCCAGTGTGTTAATGCATTCCAAAAATATTTACTGAGTGACCTTTAAATGCTTACCACTGTTCCAGGGTTGAATCTATGAAGCCTATTGCAATTTCCACTCTATAACAGCTAAACATTAAGTACATTTTCGTAAAATGTACTTAATGTTTCATAAAAAGTACATTTTATGAAAATGTACTTAATGTTTAGCTGTTATAAAAAGTTGATTTTCAGTAATCTTTAGAACTCATATGATTTAAGTAGAACTTATTGAGTAATTGAAGGGATTAAAATGTATGTAAGCATTCTCAGAATAAGAACTTACTTGATTAGATTTTCCAAAGACTGCTCCTTTACTTTGATGTCTGTAGGAAATGAAAAATAATTATTTTAATTTAATTAAGTACTTTATCCAAAACTCTATTATAAATTTTGAGTCACCTAAATTTGGGGAAAACATTCTCCCCAAATATTTCCAAAATGTTCATGTGAGAGTGTGAGCTCACAATGTGTCCAGTCATTTTCTTATGAAAATTAGAGAACAGCTTTTGATTGGGCAAAGGCCACTAGTTAAAAAACAAACATGAGCTTGGCCCTGAGACTCTCCAGCAGGGATCTAATTTCCTACTGGAAAAGAAGACAAAGGAAAGAAGTAGATAAATATTGGCATGTACACTACCTAACAGCTAATCAAAATCTTTGTTTTCATTTCTACTAGCTGGTAACTGCACTGACTCAACTGAAAAGCCCTGTCATATTCTTATTCTGACTGATTGGTCAGGCATCACAATTAAGGGATGCAACTTAAAGAGAAAAAAGGTTCTTACTACATTTTGAAAAGAAACTTCTGTTTTCTTATGAATAAGGCAGGCCACAATTAGGAAAAAATACTTTAATACCAAGTGCTCATACTTTTAACAGCTTCAGAGCACTGACTGTGTCAGACACTGTGCCAGGTACTAGGGCATCCAGGGACCTGCACAGACATCATCCGGGCTCTGTGAAGCTTGACAGTCCACACATCACAAATATTCGATCCTTTAACTTTTTAATCACTGATGGTTTAGCTGAATTATTTGGTAAAAGGTGAAAAAGCAGAATCATTTTACATCCTCACAGGAACTCTGCACACAACAGCAAGAGCAACAGCTGCTTCCTGTTTTACATGCCAAAACAAATGGTTCAGCCAAAGTTTGTTTTTGTAAAAATAAATATAGTGCAACTGAGGAGCCTTTGATAGACTTCCACAACTTTCTTAAGTGAATACAAAAGTTTTTCTTATAAAGGATACTAAAGAATTTGCTTACAAATTAAAGCAGAGATTAATCTCATATGTAAGACTTAAATATTCTTGAAGCCAATGGTGAAGTATTTCTCACATTTAAAATATCATTATTTAATATATCCACTTGTCTGGAACATATGAGAATGTTATTGAGAACGTGGTCTCTAATACAATTAATGGTAAAAGTTGACTTTAAATTTCTTTTCAATGATATAAGTTTGAAAAGTTCAACACATTTATTAATTCATTCACTTTAAGCTTTAGAAATTTGTGACAGTAAGATCATTCATATTTTCAATTTTTTAAAAAATATTTTAATGATATGCTCTACAGAATCTGATTTTTAAGAGAGTTTAGAATTTTTACAGACAAATGTTTTTCAGTTGAACATAAGATTGCATGGGTAAATTAATCTTTAGCCAATCAGGTATGCTATATTTTTCCATCTTCACTCAAGTCATAAATTTCTCTCTTTATTTTTACCTGCTAGAATGTAAGAGCCCCTCTTACTCATCTCAGTGCCAGGGCTTAGCATAATGTGAAGTACTCAGGTGATACTTCATAAACGTTTACTGGATAAATTTACTTAGGTGGCTCTCCTACTGCCCACCTTCTAAACAATGTAACTGCAATTCCTTCATAAAATCTTTATAACTTCTCTCGTTGTTCTTGGAAATATCTATACAGTTAATGCTATCGTCGCTGGTTACATCATATATAAGGGTCTTGGCTAAGTAAATTAAAAATCCTCTGTGGTTTTCTACCATGATCTATTCTTATGGTTTACTGGCCTACACCAGGCGTTCAATAAATACATACTAATTTAAGTGATGAGAATGCCAGATGATTAAATGATGAGATCTATGGTTTGAGGATTTGGAATCATGACATGCTATACTTCATACCCTGTTCCTGCTTTTGTTAATGAAGCAAGGAAGATATATTGTTTAACCTTGTTTGTCTTTTCCCAGGAAAGCTAAGAAAAGAGACACCTCTTAGAAAGAGAACTCAAGGGCCAAAGTTCTGGTTTGTCCTTCCTGTCTCTCCATACAATAGAATTTAATTGTTCTTTAAACTTTCATGTGCATAACACATTAATTCCAAGCTAGATTTCAAAATTCTGAGCACAGGACTCATGTCTAATACTTCCCTAGTATTCCCAAAGAAACTAACTCCACATTGGGCATGGAAAAAGTGCTTAATAAATAACCTATAAGCTGATTTTCTTTTTTTTTTTAATTTCTTATTTTTTTAAATAGAAAATTGTTCATTGCATAGTAATATAAATATCCTTATAAACTGATTTTCTACCTGCCTTTTCAAAGTTTCCCAAAGGATGTACCTTGCTTACTCTCCTTTCCCTCATCTTTAATGAACTTAGGGGGAGAATCAAAAATAGCCTACCTTTTAGACACTTCTTTCCCTGTTTTGTTTTAAAAACTCTCAGTCTTGCTGTAAAACACATATCCACACTAGTACCTGAGCACTAAATGAATCCTTATTTTTATTCCTCAGTTAAATATACTTGTACTTCTTCCTTTAATAGAAGTCCTTTTAACAGCTGTCCTCTTGTCAGTCTACTCTGAGCTTCAACCCACTGCTGACCTTAACTGGATCTAAGCTTGGACTAACAAGATGGATATATCTAATGGCACAGGCCACACCAACTAATAAGTCTATTACAGTGTTCTTGTTAGTAAGAATTATGAAAAAATAAAGACCAGTCTCTTCTCATGGGAATCAAGGACAAAACTATACAGTTAATTAATTAATTGCTAATGAAAGCACTAAGTCCCACTGGCAACAAACTAACATTAGAAAATATAACAGAATATATATTAGAAAAATACCAGCTAATTGTGGGAAAGAGACATAAACCAGAAAAGTACTTACAGCCCAAATCGGATCTAGAATTAATTAGATGTCAATGTGAACAGAATAAAAGGAATATAATCTGGCTAGGACTAAATGAACTAGAAAGAGTTAAAGGTTTTCTGTGTCAACGGGTAATAACCAAGTCTGAGAAAATAAACTAAAAAAAAAATTTAACCGATTTTAATTTAGTTAAAAATTTAACTTCCACAAATATTTACTGAACGGGTGTACTGTGCCAGTCTTTTGAAGAGAAAAATGAACAAGCAAAATCCCTACTCTTATGAAGCAGGGGAGAAAACAACCCAAGTTAATAAAATAATTCAGATGGAAAGAGAGTCACTGAGAAGATACAGGGTGCAGCACATGAGAGTAGATAAAATTTCACTCCAAGTAAGGAGCTAGGGAATTTCTGCAAAAGTCTGGATGATAATTATTTTAGGTTCTGAGCACCATCAAGTCTCTGCTACTGGTATTCCTCATGCCACTGGAGCACAAAAGTAGCCACAGACAATACAGAAATGAATGTGTGGTCGTGTTCCAATAAAACCTTCTTCACAAAACAAGCAGCAGGCCAGAACTAATGCATGGACACCAGTTTGCTAACCCCTGCTCTGGACATTAATTTCTAATTTGTACCCCACAGGAAATACCACCCATTATTGAAAATGAGATATAATCTTTTAAGATATATTGATGGATTCCATAGTAATTAGGTTGTACAAAAGTATATATTATTGAATAATACATAGTATTACAAAAGTGGACATACGCCAATAACTGAAAAGTTTTTGGCAAATAGAAATCTTCTCTAATGTATTATTATAAAAGACAAAATTATGGGTTCATCCTCTGCCCTGAACACATTTGCATGGGTGATTTCACAGTAACAACAAAACAGTATTATTCAAAGTATGTTCTTAGGACACGTGCCATGTGACCTTTCGGTCACCAGTAAATGACGAAGCAACAAAAGAAGAATAAATGTTTACAAACATTTAAAGTAATCTAACACTGAAATAAAAGAATGGAAATTTTTTTTAAAAAAAAAGTGTGATGGGTACACACACACACACACACACACACACACATATATATATTATATTTACACACATATTTAAAAAGAAAAGCAAAAACCCTGGTCCTGTATCAGGAATAATTTGAGAAGTACTGCTTGAAAAAAAATCACATGAGGTAACAGGGATTTCTCCTATTCAATAAATATGAAGACAAAGATTAAGGAATGTTCCATGATATTCTCTAGCCAGTAATAGTAATAGTAAGAATAATAAGAATAATAAGTAGAAGCACTGGGATTTTATCTTCTGATTCTAACTCTATCATTTCGGAAGTCAAGGATGTCAGCTAACTGTGCTCTGCTCATCAGCCAGAGATAAAGCTTTAGTACTAGGTGTTTCTACAACATATGCTATTAGAATAGGGATTAACAAATCTGAATCAATACATTTTCAGGGTCTCTGCTGAGGAGCAAAGCCCATGTCCTACTGTTTCCATAATGTTGCTATACAAAGACAGCAATCCTAGCTCCTTTTACACCAAACAGGAAATAGGATTTAGGTAGGATGGCTCAGTGAAGACAGCAATGAATAGTAGACTATCTGGATTCTACCAGTTTTGCCACCAATTAGCTGCATGGCATTAGGGAAAATTATTCAGTGTTACTAGGTCTCAACTTTATCTGTAAAACAGGTTTCAATAATGATCTCCAGAGTCTCTTTTGGATTTATCACTCTGTAATTCTGAAAGTAGACTTCAAGAAACATCAACATAGGAAGATTCAGGAAATTGAATGGTAAGAATAAATATAAGTCTCCTGACATGCAATGAGTTAACAAAAAGAAGGCCTTGATCGGGGGCTGGGGACATAGCTCAGTTGGTAGAGTGCTTGCCTCACATGCATAAGGCCCTGGGTTCAATCCCTAGCACCACAAAAAAAAGAAAAAACAAAAAGAAAGAAGGCATGATGGACAAATGGGTAAGATATGGAATGTTGGAGAGGATCTACAAGTCATAGGAGGGAGCAGCATGATCCATTGTGTGTATGCAGGAGTAGCTATGTGTTATCTAGAGAAGACAAAGTATGTTTCCCTGAGAGTATGGAGAAGTATCACATACATAAAATGGCTAGACTGTGTCCTTTCTTACCTCTAGTTGAAATACAAATAAAAATATTGAAATACAAATTGAAATGCTACCCATAGAACAGTTTTTCCATAACACAAATTAAAATTAGATCAATCGGACAATTCCATATTGTGACTTTCTGAATAGTCTTTTAAATTAGTATATATGAACACACATAAAGGTGAAATTCACTGTGGCATATTCATGTATACACACAGGAAAGTTTGGTCAGATTTATTCCACCATCCCTCCTATCCTTTTCCTGTCCCTCCTCCCTCCCCTCAGTCCCCTTCCTCTATGCCACTGATTTCTAATTCATGGAATCCCCCCCTCATCCCCCTACTTTCTCTTTTTTCAGTCCTAGTTTCCACATATCAGAGAAAACACTTGACCCTTGACTTTCTGGATTTGGCTTATTTCACTTAGGAAGAGTTTCTAATTCCATCCATTTACCAGCAAATGCCATAATTTCATTCTTCTTCTTATGGCTGCGTAAAAACTCCATTTTGTATATATACCACATTTTTTTTATCTATTCATCTGTTCATGGGCACCTAGGCTGGTTCCATAGCTTGGCTACTGTGAACTGTGCTGCTCTAAAAACAATGAAGTGGCTGTGTAGCTATAGGATGCTGATTTTAGAGCTTTTTGATACATACCAAAGAATGGGGTGGTTGGGTCATATGGTGCTTCCATTCCTAATTTGGTGGGGTTAGAGGGGACTCCATACTGCTTTCCAGAGTGACTATGCTAATTTATAGTCTCACCAAAACCATATTATGACTTCAAGGAAACTCCAAACTCTTACCTAGTAAGCATAATGTGTGCATGCCATTCTGTCTGTTCTTTTTTACTTTGTCAAAGAAGCTTTCTGGTCTCCAAGTGTCTGTCCAGAAAACAATAGAAACTGTCTCGCCAAATTTATATAACTAGAAAAAAATAAAAACATTAATTAATGATGGGACAATTCACGACTAACTCATAGAGAATTTAATCCCTTAATAACCAAAATAAAAATTGAAAATGAGAGCTGGTAATGCAGTGGTAGTGTGCTTGCCTAGTAAGTCCAAGGTACCACAAAAAAATCCCCAGTACCACAAAAAAATAAATAAATAAATAAAATGAGACCCAGACTTGATAGGGTCAGAGATCAAATCTGTCACAATAAAAAGTAACAGAAGTTTTCTGATGCACAGTAGGCTGATGTCCCTTTCAGCAGTAAGCTTTTAACAGTCCTGCAGTCAGTATAGGAACATTTAACCAATTCAAATTTAGCTATGTAATCACTGAAAATATTGAAATACAAAGAACCTAGAGGGGAAAATAAGACTTTTGAGCATTCACAAAAGAAGGCTTTATGAGGTGAATATTATTATTCTCATTTTATAGCTGAGACCACCAAGGTTTATGAAGGTCAACTGACTCATCTAAGGTCACATAGCTAATTAATAATAAAAAAGAAATATTCAATCTTGGGTCTGAGAGAATGCTCCTTTCTATCACATTATCCCAATAAAATTCACAAATTGCATACAAACTCCAGTCACTATTTGAAACCTATACTCCCTTAAGCTTAGCAAGATTTCATATTTTCCCTTACTAACTATAAAGTTTAATGATCAAGGCCTTTTCTCAAATCTCTTCCTTTCACCCAAGTGGTCCACTGTAATTCACTATCACTACAACCAAGCAGTTTGCTTCTCTGATCCAGGTTTGCTGGACCAGTTCACTTAAGTTGAGTCAAATTCCAAATCTTACATCAAGAAAATCTAGTTTTGAATTCTGGCTGTGCACCTTGTTAGCTGTGTGATTTTACTCTAAGTCTGTATCTCTAAACTAGAAAGAGTGACAAAACAGTGTTCCTCCTCCTCCTAGGGTTGCCAGGATCAAATAACATAAAAAAGTTACTTGAATGGTACAGTGATATGCTAATATTAGTTCTTATCTGGGCACTGCAAAGGAAGCTTATTTTCAAAGACTTAATGCATGGTAAAACACAACACTAACCTTGTTATGTGAAGATTTAGTTCTTCAATTTAAGCCATACTTGAAGGTATTTATAATAGCTAGAGAATACTAAACACCGAACATCACATCTAGTTCTGTCAGAAATTAACTGTGTGCCTGAAATAGCTCTGTAACTTCAGGAAGTCACTTAGATTCTCTAAGCCTTGTGTTCTTCATCTGGAAATGAAGAAACAAGGGTTGGTTATCCACTGCTTCCAGCAACCTAGGCTTCTCAGATTAGTTTCAGAGGTTGCTGCAAGAGGTGATGGGAAAGCAGACAGGAAGGAAATAAGAGAAGGAAGGGTACTCAGACTCCTTCATTCATATTTCCCTAGTGCTCAAAATTCTCAGGTTTTATATTTTGAGGTCTTAAAAACTATAACCAACACTTATAAAGTGATTCAAGCTCTACAGGGAGGTCCATCATGTTCCTCGCAGGATACAGCCTCCAACTTAACTATCAAATAGGGGCTTTATTCCCCAAGTCCATTTGAAAGCGGTCTAAACAAGGTATTCTCTGAGAGAAGGCATGCTGTTCAGTGGCAGTCCTGTTCACAGGGCAGTGTGCCGGGGCCCAGAGTATGCCAAGTATTCACAGTCATGAATCTTTTTGTCACACGTAACAAGATTTCTCTGTGAAAAATGTATTTTGAGTTCCAATGTGGGACTTCTGCAATATACTTACCTTGCACCAAGCTCACAGGAATGGCCCTACACCTCCTGAAGTGTGACTGCTATTGTCCTGAGAGGCAAATTTATCCAATAAATATTTAATACAGGTTATCTACTACATGTACACATGTACTGGCTGAAAAGTCAAATGATCTTCCTTGCCCTTGGGAGGAAACCTCCTGTAAAAGGAGTATAATAACCATAGAATTAATAACTGAGATCTTAAAGGTTAAATTAAAAAAGTATACAGTGTCTCACACTGTAAAGACTCAGTAAATGATACAAATTTAATGATGTAATAGTGATAATGTTTATAATGATATGAAGATTTTCTAAAAGACTATAATATAATCTAGCTCCATTCCTTGTTGAAGTGAGTTCAAATATATTACTATATATTTGAAACTATACTTGTAACTGAATTCTGATATATTCAACTATATACATCCTTAAAAAAAAAGGATATTTCACCTCTTTGATCAAACTTTGAAATATTAGTTCATGAAAAACTTCATGGGAAAACTAAGTTGAAGAAAATTCTATATAAACACTTAAATGGATCAGATGTTTTAAGAGACATGGAAATACAGTCATGGAAGGAAATAACTAAGTTTATCATTCAAAAAGAAAGTAACAAGCCCTTAAAAGAGAATTGAGATGCTAGTCACATAGAAACACTAACTGAGGCGTTTTGTGTAAAAGTGTCTTTGAATTGTTTAATTTGGGGGATTAAAGACAACCTCACAGAAGGACTGCTTTCCAGGACCCTGATTTATAAACTGTAACCACTTCTGTGGCTGTGGTGCAAACTTCTTCTATGAATCCTGGAACATTATGCAAACAGTTTCACCATTTAGATGTCAGTACCTCAAAGAACAGAAGGACCAGTTCTTTGTTTCACAACCAGGGGGCTTACCAGTAAACTATAAAAAGAAACTGGAGCAAAACCATAGAGAGGAGAACTGATGTTGCAGAAGCCTAAATATTAAGCGGCCTTATAATGTAAGCCTTTGTGCTGTTATTATTTTTCTCCAAACCATTATTATTGCAAAGCTAAATTTAAAGACTACAAAATCAGTCACTTTCTAAGAAACAGTTGATAGACATGGACCCTTTACATTTTAACCTGGAGTAATTTAGAGAACACAGTTTACCTACTTTGACATTGGATCTTTTATCTAGTAAAGAAAAAAAAACCTACTACAAACCCCCTCAATTCAAAACCATACAGTCATTATGTATAAGGCACAATCTAGAGTGAGAAGGTGCACAAGAAAGAAAATAATTAAGCAATAAATAATAATTATCAGATATGAGGTATAGTTATTATTTGAATTCAGTATTTCCCCCATTAGACAGCACCTGAAAGTGACTTCTGAAAAGAGAGGGTATGAGTGGGAGTTCAAAGGATGAAGTACAGTGCAAAATTTGAGCATGGGGGAAGAATGAGATAATATGAACTAAGCAGCAGAATAGCACAAAGTCATTTTCTAGAAATATCTAATATCCTTGACTTGCCTCTAATCTGTATCTCTAATTACTGAAATTTTGCAGTGTCAATTCCCGTTAATTATAGTTATATAATTTATACAGAAACTGACCACTCAATTCATTCCCTACCAACCTTGCCTTGAGTCCTTAACAACACTTGAGGGACCTTAACAGTTCCCAACTCATCTCACTACTCCTAAAAATTCCTTCCTTTCAGAAATGTAAATCTTTGCAAAACTTCATTTCATTATTAGATTTTAATGCTTTTGCTATTTTGTATTACAAACAAAAATATTTTCTGTGGTTCTTTGTTTAAAAATCTGTTAAATCTATGAGGTTACACAAATCTTAAGTCAAATTAGTTAAATCTATGAAGGGTAGGGGAAAGCCAAACAAGCAGAATTGTTAAAACATGCACCACAAAATCACATAATAAAAAGTAACTAGTTTTCTCTTCTACACAGAATACAGGTTTTAGAGTTGTTTTATTGTTGTTGCTTTTATCCCCAAATGAATTTTGCTTCACACTGATTTTTGCTGACACTAAGAAAGATTATGAACTTGGCCAACATACTAGAAACATAGATCTAAAAGTTGACTATAACCTCATAAAGAGAAGAGCTACAAAATTAATATTCTCACATATAAGTGACAATTCATTTAAGAATAAATGAAAAAAAAAAACAATTTAAAGCATATAATTCCAAAGATAAGATCCAACTTTGGTGGACAAATAAACAAATCAAATAATGGAATATGTGTTGCATACTGATTATATGCATGTCACTATGATAAACTGCAATGAAAGATATAACTTATAAGTAAATCAGAGTTTAATAATATGGCAAAACACAAGTAACTGAACATTTTGGTCAGGTGTAGTGGGGAATACTTGGAATCCCAGCAACTCGGGAGGCTGAGACAGGAGGAGCATATGTTAGAGGTCACCCTGTCTCAAAATGAAAAATAGAAGGGGCTGAGAATGCAGGTTAGTGGCAAAGTGCCCCTGGGATCAATCTCCATTCCCTGCCCAAAAAATAAATAAAATAAAATAAAAACAAGGTATTTACCAGAACTTTTTGAGTAGAAGAATGGCAGACTTGGAACCACAGTTTAAAGATAAAAACATGAGCCAGGCACAGTGGCAATCCCAGCAGCTCAGGAGGCTGAGGTAAGAAGATTGTGAGTTCAAAGTCAGCCTCAAAAACTTAGCAAGGCTCTAGGCAACTCAGTGGTGAGACCTGGTCTCTAAATATAAAAAAGAGCTGGGGCTATGGCTCAGTGGGTAAGTGCCCCCTGGGTTCAATCCCTAGTACAAAAAAAAAAAAAAGAAAAGAAAAGAAAAAGAAAAAACAATGAACTGAAAAAGAGATGGTAAAGTGCTACTAGAAACAAAAAGGAAAAGAAAAAAAACTTTTAATATACCAGTGATTTAGTGGGTGGTCAAAAGCAGTTCTTACATGACTAAAGGAAAAGAAAGAGCTAGATGAGTTCTTCTAAGTTTAGATACCCATATGGAGCTCTAATAGACTTATTATCTAGTTCAGTGTTCTTTGTACTAAGCTAGCTGTCATCATTCCTACCTTAGCCCCGGGACAACAACGAAACCAACTCATGCTTTTGAAAACAAACAGCAAGAACTACTACAAGGTCAACAATGCAGATTAACACAATGAGTGTTGTGGTACAAAAAAAAGAAGGAAATGAGTTGCTAGTTTTTGAAAGTGAATATACACTTTTTTTTCAGAGTAGATTAGATAAACAAAAGCACACATGGCAATACTCAAGGTCACTCATGCAACAGTCAGAGAAAGTGGGAGCACTTCATAATGATGAGAAAATTACACAACCAATTTTTATTTGCTATTGCCTCTTCTTTCACGAAAGCATAAGCTCCTAAAGAACAAAGTCTATGGTCAAGTTTATCAGTGCATCCAAAGGCACTTAATAAGCAAATAATAAGTAAATAAACTATTTGTTGAATGAATTATTATTTACCTTAAATATGTGTAACTCAGAAGCCTCTAGTATACCTTACATTTTACAAGGAAAATTTTCATTAGGAATATGGAGCTTGTGATAAGGAATTTTTAACTTCTTTATTTATGGTACTAAGAATTGAACCTAAGGACTCCCAAAGATACTTTACTATTGAATTACACCCCCAGTGCTTTTTAAAATTTTGAGACAGTGTCTTGCTAAATTGAGGGTCTCACTAAATTGCCAAGACTGGCCTCAAATTTGTAATTCTCCTTTATCAGCCTCCCAAAGTCACTGAGATTATAGAGGAATTTCATTTTTATAGCATGTCTGTAATAGAATGCATATAAACTACCTATATACAGGTGTTTGTATACATATGCAAAAGTTAGTTATGCCAGTACCAATCATCATAAGTACTGATAAGCAAGAATCTTGTTGGCTAATCAACCGCAAATTTAATGAAAAATATTTAATGATTGCTTTTAAACTCGACGCTATTCGTTTAGAAAACAACAAATCAATAGGATAGCTCAAAAAGGATTGATAAACTGATAGCTTAAAAGCCTGTGCCCATTCTTAGGCTAGAAATTTCATACTACTACCTCTTGAACTTGAGGCAAAGACGATGGAAAGCATGAATTGTTCAGGTCTAGCACAGCACTCAAAGAGGTACCTATGTTTAACAAACTAGATGGCTATTTTTGAAATCATGGGAAAGCTCTTTCACAGAGATAACAGAATGTACTTTGAAAGTAGTGTCTACTTCCCTTTTAAAGTCTTAAGCAAGAGAGCAATGACAAGGTAACCTGTAACATTTCTACATTGGCAAGAGTATTTCTGGGTACTGAAATTTATTCCTCCAATCCTGCCATGCTACAAGAAAGATAATACAATTTTTTCCCTTTTTAAATTGTTTATTCATCTAGGTTGGTGGTTTTCAAAGTGTGGTAGCTGTATCACTAACTTTGGTATCACCTGAGCATTTGTTAGAAATTTAACTTCTCAGCTCCCATCCCAGATTTACTGTATCAGAAAGACTAAAGATAAGGCTCAGTATATCTGCCTTCCTATATGTCTAGGTGACTCTGTTGAATCCTAAAGTCTGAGAACCACTCATTAGGGCTATTATTTCTTCCATAAATGCAAGTGAAAAAGTAAAGAGAAAAAGGCATAGCTCTGGGGAAATATATCTGTATCTGGCAAATGGAGTCTCTGTGCTTCCTAATAACCATGTAAGTTGCTTCACTCTGTCACTCTTCAGCCATGATGTCCTGCCTCACCTTGAGCCCCCCAGGAATGGAGTCAGTTGTCCATGAACTTAAAACTATGAAACTATGAGCCCACAAATAAACTTTTCCTTCTCTATAATTGTTCTGGTCAGTTTCTGTAGTCACAATAGCGAAAAAGCTGATTAAAACAAGCATTTCTTAAAAAATTAAACCGAACAAAAATACATCCATTTAAGTCTGTTATCCAGATTCCTTAGAACTAAATCTCAATGACCTTGTCCTTCTGATCTTCTACACTGATAAAGAAACCATTGTTCTTGTGTCTAGAATGGATGAAAGCATTTGGGAAAAAATTTACTGTGAGAATTGGCAGTTTCCATATAAGTCCCTAAATTTATATCCATGTTTACAATATTAGTTCTTCAAAATATGTGGCTTTCTCAAAGTTGTGTTTAGGATTTCTCTAAGCAGCCACAAATCATTTTCTCCTCATCTTGGTTTTATTATCTAATCTGGATATGAAATGATTTACTACTTGTGTGAAAAACAGGAAGTACCTCTCTAGGTTTTGTCTATGGACTGGTGAAATTTTTGTGAAGGCACACATTTTGTACCACTCAATCATTTCTGTCCTAGAAAGAGGTAATTATTGATTCTTTTTCTATATTTTTTCAATATAAAATGCCTTAAAAAAAATCAGTTTCAGTTGTCCCTTGGTGTCTTCATTCCAAGATCCCTGTAAATACTAAATTCGAGAATGTTCAAGTTCCTTATTTAAAATGGTGCAGTATTTAAATATAGGCTACACACATCCTCCCACTACTTTAAATCATCTCTAGATTACTTATAATACCTGGTACAATGTAAGCATGTATTACCAACTGTTAGGCTGTATTGTTTAGGGAGTAATGACAAGAAAAACACAGAAGCAGTTTTTCCCCCAAATATTTTTGATCTGCAGTTAGTTGATGTCCTGCATAAAGCAAGAACTTTGAATTTGCAATCTTTCTGCCTCAGCCTCCTGAGCTGGTGGGATTACAGGCGTGTGCCACCGCACCCACCAAGATAGCAAAATTCTGTGCCAGTTTAAACATAATGAATAAGTGATGAACCATGTATACTTTTCTCTGGTTCTTCACAATCAAAAGAAATATTTTGAGGTGAATAAATGGTCAGTATTAGTCAACTAAACTGAGCTATTCTTGTAGGTAATACAGGTAATAAAGTCTCCTTTACAGATAGAAACAGCAGTAGTGTCTGATGCTAATGTATCTCCTTGTAAATATCTTTAAATTATGCATTTCAAGAAGACAACTAGGGAATATATTATATCACAGATATAATAAGATGCACATTTTTCTACTGTAGTATTATTTGAAATTGGAATGTGCCTTATCATTGACGTCTTAAAACCACTGTTGGCCATGCAGAAGTCATAGCTGTTGTGGATTATGCATATGTGAACATCAGAACACAAACATCAAAATCTGAAAACTCGTGTTAGTAGCTTAGAAAAAAATCTTAGAAAACAGTTGTGGAACACTCTTTTAGCAACTCAAAACTAAGACTGTTGGAGTTAAAAATAACTAACTTTTACACATCGATAATTGCAAAGCTGGCTTAAAAGCCTAACATGATTGGCTTTTACTGTTTATTGATTCTTTTAAGAAATGCGGCATCACGATGCTTATTTTTTTTTCTTTTTCTTTTTCTTTTTCTTTTTGTGACACTAGGGATTGAATCCAGGTCCTTGCATGTGAAGGCAAGTGCTCTACCACTTGCTATATTCCCACCCTTTTTCATATTACCACAGGGTCTCACAAAGTTGCTCACACTGGTCTTAATCTTGCAATTCTCACTTCAGCCTCACAAGCAGCTAGGATTACAGATATGCATGAACTCACCCAATATAACAATGCTTTTGATGCTGCAGAAAATAATACTGGGTAGATAAACACGGGTCTCAGCAATGGTGATTAACTCATTTGAATGAATTTTAAAAAAGATCTAGGATAACTTAAGCAACATAATTAGGTTATGTTTCCCTTTTAACGTATATACAAGTTGGATATAAAATCAAAACTATTCTCTATCTAAATTTTAATGGCTATTCTGAGAAGGGAGAGAAAATCTAAGTTAAAGAAAACTTTCTATTACAAAAACTGTACATATAAATACTAAGCTATCATATAATAGTATCTTATGACTCATAAACAACTAAAATCTTTGCAATTTGCGGAAAAATAAAACATTTTCAGTTAATTCCATTTTAAAACTTCTTTCACAGTATTACCTGTAAACCACAGCAGCCTACAGCATTCATTATGGAGGCATTATGAATAACACGATAAGAGATTCCCAACTTTGCTGCTCTCAGAATAAGATCGCTGTGAGTCGTAGCTCTGTAATGAGAAATCAGTGGATTTTTATTAAAGTAATGCCACTTATTTTTAAAACAGTAGAGGTATTCTATTTCATAAGTTGGAGTTGATTAATCAGTGAACTTTTCCTTAAATTCTACTAGTTGTCTGCATAAGTCTCATCTGATTTTTGTTAGTTTCTTTGTTTTTGTTTGGGTGGGGATCCACCCCAGAATGTTAGGGGTGCTGTAATAAGAATTCTACCACTGAGCTACATCCCCAGACCTTTTCTGGGTTTTTTTAGCAACAAAGCTTACACACACCCTTCACCAAGATTGAACTACAGCTATAACACAAGCAGCTACTATAAAAAGGGAAGTTTACTTGTCCACTGTAGATTTTAACTCTTTTACAATTTAACTCTTTTACAGCAAATTCTTAAACTTTTTGGGAGGCTCCTTTAAATTATTTTGTTTAATTTTTAATTTTACATGCTTATGGAATACAATGTGACATTTCAATATTACACATAAAGATCAAAGTAACTGGCATATCTATTACCTCAGACATTTTACTCTTTCATCCATTCATTCGTGTTTTGTTTTTGTTTTTGTTTTTGTTTTTTTGGTACCAGAGATTGAACCCAGGGGCACTCTACCACTGAGCCGCATTCCCAGCCCTATTTTGTATTTTATTTAGAGACAGGGTCTCACTGAGTTGCTTAGGGCCTAGCTAAGTTGCTGATGCTGGCTTTGAACTCGCAATCCCCCTGACTCAGCCTCTCAAGTCGCTTGGATTACAGGCGTGCGCCACCACGCCCGGCTTCTCTATTTCTTTTGAGATCAACTTTGTAGCTTCTATGTGAGATCCTTTAAATTCTTAAAATTACAGCTTCAGAGTTTTAAATTATAACACAACTAGACCCAATTCTTTATTTCTACTCTATTTTGAAGGCTTTGTTTCTGTATTTTAAGACATAAGGTAAAATACATAATTTGCATAGCTTGTCAGTCTTTGAGTTTTATATTACAGTTCTGTCTGACAGAATTCAGCTTGGGGTTTATATCTAGCAGTTATTTTTTATATAACTGTTTTCGGCCTGGCTACTATTTATAATTAGGTTTCATGTATGTGTATGTATGGATGGATATTCTGCCTGTTGCCTTTCCTTTCCTGAGATAAATCTTATGACTGAAATCAGGTAGGTGGGGGTACAGAAGGAATATATACAAATATAAATATGAATACTGTGAAATGTACCCCCATTAGTTTAAAACTGTATTACTAAAGGTTTTATTCAGTCTTGATAAAAATTCCAGGTCCTACTATTGAAAGCAACATTAGCATGTTTGAGAAACTACTTAAAAACTAGCAGAACCTTTCAACTGGTCAATGCATATCAAGCAGGAAGATCAAGAGCTTATCCCCCACGAGGCAGTCAGATACTGATTAACACATACCCACAAGGGAAGCCTATTTTCAATCACATGGATAAAACAAAAACTAGTATTAAAAAATAAGCATCAGTGTATTAACAGTAAGCGCTTAAAAAAAAATGCCAGTTGCAAAGAATATTTTTAGTACTACCTTGAATAGAATCTTATTACTTCCATTAAGGAAAACTGAATATGTTTTTTCAGTTTTAGATTAGTTTTATTGGTGAGTTATTTAAGTACATGAAAAACTGGCTTACAATTATATCTCTGCCACAAGTTCATTTGAAATAACTAGACCCTGGCTTTGCACAGTGGTGCACTCCTATAACCACAGCAACTGGGGAGGATGAGGGAAGAGGATACTAAGTTAGAGGCTAGCCTCAGCAACTTAGCAAGACCTGTCTCAAAATAAAAAATTCAAAGGTACATAAAAGTAACCAGTTTGAATATATAAGACTTAGTGTGTTTTAAATTTTTTTATAATAATATCAGTTTGCAAATAAAGTATCATCATATTTGACATATGGGTGCTGGTGGTTCAAAAATAGGTAAATATGTAAATATTAGCATTTCCAATAAGTTGTGAAAATTATGTTCTCATCAACTACTGGAATTCCATAAACTGGTATCTTATCCTTCTGACAAATAACTTGACAATGTGTTTTATGTGCTAGAAAATGTCCATGTCCACGATTTTTATATTTTTGATCTTGAAAAACTATTTGGGAGAATCCACCATAAAGGAAACAATCTAAAATGTGGAAAAGTAGGAGAGAACTAAGGGATTGTACATATTAATTTATGTAACAACAGCTTTACTGGAGGGAAAAAGTGGACTAATGATAATGCTGAAATTCACTGGGAAATTATTAGGTGCTAAACACTATTCATGTGCATTACATGAAATGGGAACAATTAAATGGCCTACACTAGGGCACGCAGGAGTAAAGTAAATAAAGGTATATTTTCTGTTTGTACACCTGCATCCAAGAAAAGGCAAATAATGTAACAATTAAAAAATGAGCTCATATATATATACACGTGTGTGTGTATATATATATACATATATATGTTTACAGACATTTTAAAAATATAGAATAGAATAACAAAACCATTATTAGAAAGAGTTTATGTAATAAAAACCCATTCAACAACCCCATTAGAACACAATGCTTGAGACTATCATCTCTTGCATGATTAAGTCAGATTTATTGATGTATTTCTTTACAGTCATTTACATTCTTTATGTGATTAATTTCCATATTCCTTTCAATAATCTGGACAAAAGGGTACAGATGAGAACTCCATCAACCTGCTTAATTATGACTTCTCATTATCTTCTTCAAAAGATTACTGGAGATGGATAGTGATAGTGACAATGGTTGCATAACAATGTGAATGTACTTAATGCCACTGAACTGTATACTTTAAAAAATGGTTAAAATGGTAAATTTTACTATGTGTGCTCTCTCATGATTTTTTAAATATTTTTAAAAAGAATTTAAGATTAAACATCCTGAACAACCTTCATTTTCATGTTTTATTCAAATAAGTAGGAAGAATTAAAAAACAAGGGACTTTTTTAAATCATATATTAGAAAGAATTTCAGTGCCTTGTTGCATTCCACATTTCTTTCCTGATTTCTCCATTTAATCCACTGAAACTGTGATTCAAGGCCCGACTTAACACACTCTGAGTGTGATGGCACATGACTGCAGTCCCAGTGACTCAAGAGCGAAGGAGGAGGAGCACCTGAGCCCAAGAATTTGAGACTAGCCCAGGCAACATAGTGAAACTCAATCTCAATTAATGAATTAATTCAAGTTTTTCATTGACATGGAATTCCTCCTTTCACTTTCCTCCACTGAGCCTTCAGTCTCCACCTGCTGAATCCTATCCACACCTAGTTCAAGAACCAACTCTTCCAAAAAGTCACCACTTTTCAACTCCAAATATCATGCCTTTAACTTCACACACATTCTTTCTCCTCATCTTATATTCAAACTCTCAGCAGTATATCAAAGTTTACCAGTCTTTCCATTTTGCAAGTCTTTCCTTGGCTTTTGGGACAACTAACTTCCTTATTTTTCCTCTCCCCAGGCTATAAATAGACCATGAAATGCCCAAGCTTCTTAGGGCTTCAATCTTGGTCTTTTGTTTTTTCCTCCTTCTCTTCTAAGATGATTCTATCCATACCTCTAGCTTTAAATACCATCTATATATGAATAACTTCAAAAGCCATTTTCCCAGGATGACTCCTCTACTGAGCTCCAATAGCAGGTATCGAATAGTCTGACACTTCAAACTTAAGATATTTCTAGGACCAATTATTATCTCCCCCAATCATATTCTCTACCACTTTTTCATTATTTTAAGAAGTGGTACCATCAACTACACAATTATAAATCTAGAATCCTCAAAGTCATATTTACTTTTTTTCTTTTCCCCAACTCAGACCCATCCTGACATTCTTCCTTTTAAATAGGTCCCAGACTGTTTTTCTTTTAATCCCACCAAAGATACTCTTGCCTTCTTTAAATCCATTTCACCCAAACATTTAGTGTTCTTTCAGTAATATCAAATGGACTGTGGTTTTCCCTGCTAAAAATCCTCCGAACGGGGCTGGGGATGTAGCTCAGTTCTTACAGTGCTTGCCTTTCAAGCACAAGGCTCTGGGTTCAATCCCCAGCACACACACACACACACACACACACACACACAAAATTCCTCCAAATGTTTCAAGTAAAATAAAATTCCTGGTCCCTTGAAATCTTATCATGATCTGGCTCCTGCCTACATCTATAACACTTTCACATATTCCTTTTTCCCTCACTCACTATTTTGTAGCCACCTTCACCTTTCAGTCTCCTAAGCACAATCTCACTATTTCCTCTACTTGGAATATTCTTCCTTCCTTCTATTCCATTTCATTCTTGAGATACTTTCTTTTCCATATAACCTTATATAAATAAGTCTCTATTATTTCTTCTTTTTTTCTCCCTTCACAGGCCTGCCAAAATTTAAAATCTATTTTTCTCTGATTACTGTCACCTCCCCCACTGAGATAGAAATTCATGCGTTATCATCCAGCATATAGGAGTTCATAAGATGAGTGTACAAAAAGTTCTTTGTTAACAGGATAAATGTCAGTTCAAGATATTCCTGGTCTTTCTTTGTTGACCTTAGGCAACATACTCCAAAATTCTTCAATTAATATTTAATTAATGCCAACTCTATGTCTAGTATTGTGAAGGAAACTAATGAGATAAAAATGTGAAGGACAGTCTACAAATATAAAAGAGTACATGTAGAGGTTATAAAAAAAAGTGTGAGGTAATGAGTATGAATGATACATGCCATCAGTGGAAATATAACTTTATGTTGGAATAATAATAGTATGGAGAGCTGAGCTTTGAAAGATAAGTAGATTGCTGACAGTCACAGGTAGATCACAGGGCATTTAAGATGAAGGAAGCAACTTGAACAAAGGTATGAAGGTGAGAAAGCATGATGATTGGAAAAAGCAAACTGGTTAGCATAAATGTGGGCTTTAGAACAAGAGTGACAGGACACAGTCAGAAGGGCAAGTTGGGCAGTGTTTTTACTATTTGGCTAATGATGGAGCTAATAAAGTTCTTATTTATATAAGAGCCCTGGTGAGTTTCCAAATTATGGCTTTTATAAATATGAATTTGACTATATATGGATAATGAGTTTGTATGTATATGGGCCAGGAAAAAAGTGTAGGGTATATGAGACTAGATTAGGTAGAAGACTGGCAGCCAGAGTAAAAAGAAAGAATATGAAAAACAAAAGTCTTCTCAAATTATCAGAGCTTACCAGAGCTCTGATAATTTACCAAATTACCAGAGCTTCTCAAATTATCTGTGGTGAAAGGTTAATTTGTTTTAGGTTCTAAATTATTATGGAACAATAGTTTTGTAAAATGCAATAAAAATAAACTAGTAGAAAAACAAAACATGAAATGAAGTGATACCAGATATAAGCCCCAAATTGTTATTAATTCAGTAGACATATAATAGCATAAAATATTTGTAAGATAGCTACAAAAATTTCTAAATGATTTCTCCCAATTTCTATACTTATCTCACTTTGGACTAGAACACACAGCCTGAGAACTGGCACCAGTCTGAAAACCTGACTTTCAGTAGTGCTTTTATTGTGCAACGGACACGTCAGTGATTGGATGCCATTCAAGTCAAAAGCAACTGAGTTTGCTCAAGTTGGTGACTGCAAGAATTGTAGTACAAGTTGGGAAGTTCAGTGAGAGATTTCCCTACAGAAAATTCAGATTTCATGCAGAAGGAGTCAGTGTGTTAGAGAAAAAATTCTGTAAGAATGAGAAGACATTTTCTATATAGGACGTTTCATTTTCCCATCCTATGGTTAAAAAAACTAAGATAGGTAGTATTAATTTTGAGATGCTTTAAGTTTAAGAAAACAATGTCAGAGGTTAAAACAAACTAATTAAATATTTTAAAATATGTGATTATCCAAAGTTATTCCAATCAAGTATAATAATGCTATAGAGTCTGGTCCTTCACACTGATATAAATTACTTTCTTTTTGGCAGACACACACACATAACTCCATTGTTGTGAGAAACATTCTTGATGGTGGGCTCACAGTGATTTAATTGTCCTTATGTTCCTTAAATCTGTGACATAAATCCTGGGCCACCAGCTGGAGACAAAAACTATTCTATTTGGCTTGACATCAGAGATTGATGATGTTTGACTAGACAAGTAAAAGCACATCTTCTTGGTAATGAGGAAGAACAAGGCTCCCAATGGATATAAGAAATTGAAATCAGAAGCTTGAAAAATGATAAATTCAAGGCAAGTAAAATGACAGTAGTATAATCAAATATTACATAATTAAAAAAGAAAAGAAAAAGTCTAAAACAAAGGAAGCCAAAGATGATTGTAATTATCTGAAGCAAATGGCAGGCATGACTTCAGATAATATAATGACATATTTAATAATGATACACTGGTTAAGGCATTTGATACCCTACATCATCTTCTAAACAACAGAATCAAACATACAAACTTTTGAGTTGACATTTGACAATGTAATGATACTTATCATAGGTATCTTTAACAAGCAGATGTCCCTCATTAATCTCAACTATAATGAAATTTTAAACTATGAAATTTTAAATAGAGCTCAGATAAAACACAGTCTCTTATCTGGCAGGTAAGTTTTAAATGTAATAGAATAATTATTACTGATAAATAAATTACTCAAAATGTCTGCTTACACTTACCCAAATGGATCACCAACCACGAGGAATGCAACATCACTGATATCAGCATCCTTTAAAATATTATCTGCTTCTTGTTCCACTTCTTCTCTATCAGCAAGAATCAATTTTCTTCCATAAAAGTCTTCCTATAGATTTAAGTCCAATATAAAAATGAAAGAAAGCAGGTGACCATTTCAACACGCACACACAAAACAATTATTGTCTGGGGCTGGTGTGAATGCTGGCAACCATCCAAATATAGATCATTCATACAACTCATCAATGAGATGGCACATTATACCATGTTGCAATTAAACTCTATCTTTGGGGCTATCTTAATATCCCAAGAGGAGGCAGCCCTCTTAACATCTGAGGCTTTTTGCATTTTAAATTTACCTCTAAATATGGCTCTAATAGACCAGGCAGAACATTATAGGATGAACAGAAAACATGTATGCATGATTCCTACTTCAGAAACATGAAAATACAGAATAAATACATTAATAATGATGAGTATACATGGTAGTTCTGGTTTTATTAAATATTCTGTGGGACAATCTATGACATTCTGGCGAAAATAAAAGGCAACATCAAATAAATAACAGAAAAATCATGATTTGACTATTTACAAAACCAGCAAACATTCCTACATAAATGCAAGAAAGACAGATTTTAAACTGTATTTCCTTGCTTCTGCTAGGAAGGCAGAGTTTCAGGGGAAAGAACTGAACTCTAAATATATAGAAAGTTTCTACACAAATGGCTTTGGGGCTCGAGAGAAACAAACCCAGGAGAGAGTGCACTAATAGGCTGGTGGTCGTACAGTACTGGTTAAAATTTTTTATGCAAGATCAGAATCTTATAACCGATTTTCTTTCATGAAGTAACATGCAATTCCAATGAAGTAAAGGTGGATACACAGATAAATGATTTTTTTTATATATATTGAGAAATTTTAGTTACTAAAAGTAATATGGAAGCTGGGCATGGTGGCGCACACCTGTAATCCAGCAGCTCAGGAGTCTGAAGCAGGAGAATCACGAGTTCAAAGCCAGCTCACCAAAAAGCAAGGCGCTAAGCAACTCAGTGAGACCCTGTCTCTAAATAAAATACAAAACGGGACTGGGGATGTGGCTCAGTGGTGGAGTGCCCCTGAGTTCAATCCCTGGTACCAAAAAAAAAAGAAGTAATATGGAGTGCTGTAATGGAAAACTGTGTTACTTGATAATATCTGTTCAACAAATGAGTAAATGAACAAATGATTAAGCATCCAAATTTCAATTCTGGTAATTATGTCCTAATACTTGACTAAAATCCTCTCCTTAAATGTAAAAAAGATCCCTTCCTAAAGAAATGTTCTAGAAATTCACAATGACAATCTTCTTATAGAAAAAAAGCTCTCTTTCATTTCACTTTTACCATGTACTTTTTTTTCTTAATCATTAATTTTGATATTCTTTACTCTGATTTTATAAGCCATAAAGCTTAATGGTTGCAGAACACTTACACTTACAGGTCTAAGAGAATACAATTATTGTGAACTGAAGAAAACAATGGCCTTCACTGAACTTTCTTTTTCCATTACTGAGGATTGAATTCATGGGGGCTCCACCACTGAGCTACACCAGCCCCAACTTTTTTTAATGTTTTTTATTATAGACGGACACAATACCTTTATTTATTTATTTATTTTTATGTGGTGCTGAGGTTGGAACCCAGTGCCTCACCTGTGGTAGGTGGGTGCATTACCACTGAGTCACAACGCCAGGCTACCCCAGCCCTTTTTATTTTTTATTTTGAGACACAATCCTGCTAAGTTGCAGAAGCTAGCCTTGAACTCGTGATTCACCTGCCTCAGCCTCCAGGGTTCCTGGGATTACAAGCATGTACCACATCTGGCTGAACTTCCAACATTTCTTCAAGACCAAGAAACCACATGCCAGTAATAATCCTATTTCATACTTCATAAATGATCTCACAAAAAAAAAATCCACTCTCTCAACACTGATATTATTGTATTATGCATCACTCCTTATCATCACTTATTCTAACCCAAGACAACAATGTTTATATATACACAAACATTCCATTATAATCAAATGGCTAATCCTTTTGAAAAAATATTTTAAAAAGAGATAGCAAATGTAATAACAGACTGATGTAAATTTTTTTTAAATTTACCCACACAATTATTCATTCATATACTCGCTATGGAAATATTTCTTACTCACATCCTCCATGCCAAATTCTATGTTTGATGTTGGGAGATGGTGATGCACACGATCTAATGGAGAATTAACTACCACACATATACTAAAAAAGCATCCAGTCTAGTCAGGGTTGAGAGAAGAAAAATAAGAAAAACAGGTAGTACTACTTAATAATTTTAAATTTGGATTATATATCATCCAATGACTGATTAGCCAGTTTTTGTAGTCGCATCCCTAATCATTCATGAAAATGAAGGTAAAAGTTAAAATTCATTCTTGCTTGGATATAGAAACTGTGGTATACATACACAATGGAATATTACTGAGCCATAAAGAATAATAAAATTATGGCATTTGCAGGTAAATGGATGCAGTTGGAGAATATCATGCTAAGTGAAATAAGCCAAACCCAAAAAACCAAGGGCCGAATGTTTTCTCTGATAACATCTGATCTGATAACATCTCTGTCTGAATGATGATACATAAGGGGGTAGGTAGAAGAGGGGTAAGAGAAGAATGGAGGAACTTTGCATGGTATAGAGGAAAAAGGGGCCGGAGGGGTGGGGGAAGGAAAGATAGTAGATTGAGACAGACAGTATTACCCTATGTGTATGTATGATCACATGGATAGTGTGAATCTACATTGTGTACAATCATAGAAATGAAAAGTTGTACCCCCTTGGTGTACAGTGATTCAAAATGCAGTCTGTAAAAATAATTTTTAAAAATTTAAAGAAAAAAAAAAACTAAAAAAAAAAAACTCATTCTTGCTGTAAGTTTAAATTGTTTTCATATTTCTGGAAGATACATAAGAAATTAGGAGTGACTGCCTCCAAGAAGGGGAACTGGATCTCTTTAAGTTATGCAATACCTTTTAGTACTTTTTGAATTGTAAACCATTTAATGGACTACCTAGTCAAAAAATAGTAAGAGTAGAAGCTAAAAGTAGTATTCAGAAACAAATGAGAGGACAAAGTCTTTAAAAACTAATGTTTAAACACAGAGAAATGAGTTTACAAAGAGATTAAGAAAAATGGAAATGTAAGAATATAATTAAGACAAAGTCATGTCTTCAAAGTCAGCTTCAGGCAGTGGTCAACTACATGAAAACAAATAACACAGGTAAGAATTCAAAACTATCAATTTAGGAGCAGACAAATTCAGATTTCTTTATCAATGATGTGGTTGGTGCCTTTATAAAACATTATGTTTGAGTATTGATAAAAGAAAACATTTCATTGTAGAAAATAGATAAAACTTTCTAATTTTTTTCCTCACTGCAAAATAGTTATCTGTAATTGAGACCAGATTGTATAAATAGGTATGTTAAATACATACAAATTTCTAAAAAATCAGTTTATTGCCAAGCGCAGTGGTGCATGCCTGTAATCCCAGCAGCTCAGGAGGCTGAGACAGGAAGATCGTGAGTTCAAAGCCAGCCTCAGCAAAAGTGAGGCACTAAGCAACTTAGTGAGACCCTATCTCTAAATAAAATACAAAATAGGGAAGGGGATGTGGCCCAGTGGCAAGTGCCCCTGAATTCAATCCCCAGTACTAAAATTAAAGAAAAAAAAAAAAAATGATGATGCATAATGCAGGGGGGAAGGGTGGCAAGAATGGAGGAAGGATATATAACATAGAGGGAAGGGAGGGGTGGGGGGATAAGAATATTAACGGAATGTGTGACAGACATCACTGCCCTGTGTACATGTATGAATGCACAGGTGGTGTGACTCTACTTTGTGTACAACCAGAGAAACAATAGCTGTACTCCATTTGTGCTCAATGAATCAATGAGCAAAAAAAAAAAAAAAAAATTAATTCTTGGAAAAAAAAAAAGGAAAAAAAATTCAATTTGTTTTAAAGAGAAAAGGTAGAAATGAAGGGAAGAATGAGGGAAAAAATGGTTGAAGTGAAAGTGGCTCTGAAATTTTACTGGTTAATCTAAAGGCATGAATATATTTATAACTTACTTTAGTGTAGAAATGATTCACTTATGGTGGATGAAGTTGTGTATGGCAAAGGTGTTCAGGGAAGAACAAAAACTGAGGACCTGGAGAAGAACATGGAGAGCATACCAGAAGAAACTTTGTGATGTGGTAGGATTTAAGACAAGCCACTTTGCTTGAATCCCCTCTCTCTCTTTAGATATTTTCTAAAGTTACCCTTAGTGTAGCTTTTATCTGTCTATAAGACTGCAGAGACATAGTACATTATAAAGATCAAGAGTAACAAATCTCAACTCAGGACTGCTTTGGTTTATAACCTGTCTCTGTCACTCACACATTGGGCAAGTTTTTCAACCTCTCTGCACCTGTAAAATGTTAACAGTAACTATGAAATAATAGTTCTATTCTAAACATAAAACATCCAAAACAGTGCAAAGCAAGTGTTCTATAAATGTTAGTACTTATTGTGGAAGAACTGATATTCTTGCATTTCAACAATGCAGATATAATTTACCAATAGATGAGGCTGGGACCAGATCTTGACTCTACAATAACTGTTTTGGGGGGAAAAAATACTTTAAAAAATTAGAGCAACTAGAATTGACATTTAGCTAGCCTTAAAATTTACAAAGAACTTTCACATATATCTTACTAAAACCAGACATAACCTTCCAATTGATTATCTCCATTTGACGAATGAAGAAAATAGTGTTCAGAAGTTTAGAGATGTCCAATGACAACTACCATTTCTGAACACTTCTGTGCCAGGCACTATGCTAAGAACCTATAAGGCAGATGTTTTTGACTCATTTTACATATTAAGAAACTAAAGTTAAAAGACTTTTCCAATGACATGTAACAGAGTAAAGACAATCTAGGTCCAAACTTTCTTCTATGCCACACTGGTACCTTCTTTATAAAACTGATTTGTTATTTTTTTCTGTTAGATGGCTTTAAGTTCATTCTAGTTTTCTTTGACCACTGATTAGAGTAACATATTTCTATCATTCTGAGGTTAGATATTTTGATTCCATCCTAAGAATGAAAAAAATGGAGCCAACAAATCAAAGCTGGTCATTAGATAGAAATTTTTTTCAATGCATGCCTATTTCAAGGAACACTCCTTAATTCCTTCAAGATTTTAAAGTAACTCTGGGACCTTAAGAATTCTCTGGGGTATGAATCTAAGGGGACAGAGACCTGAAATTCTATTAGTCACTTTTGTGTTTAGATAACATGACAAAGACAATTCTAAAAATCTACTCCCTACTCCCATAACCTCCATCAATCTTTTGATCTTAACTTATACCGTACTTGGAGTTTGACAATGAACCTGAAACTTACTTCCTCTAAAATTCACTTCTAAAATTGACTTCCTCTATGAATTGAGCCCTTATAAAGAGAGCCAGCGAAATATATAACTACACTAACAATTGTTTTTTAAGTCCCAGGCTCACTTAATATATACATGTGTAAGCTTTCCTGGGAAATACCTACTTAAAGGTAAGATCTCTTTAGACATTACAGGCAGGCAATCAACATTCCCTACGGAAATACTTCAAAGGGATAAGCTTTCAGCTTGGTTTCTGAATATATAACCAACTCATTAAGGTGTCAGCACCTCATTAGCACTCAACTCAGAAAGGATTTCTTGCCTATTTAATGAAATAAGGAATTCTGATAACGATTCCCCCTGGAGTGTAAAATAACGTTCCTTTATTTGGTGGAAAAAAACCACAGTGTTAGACTTGTAGAGAAACCACTCTTTGATTTTTCAAGTCACGTGGTTGGTGTATGATTTCCATTCTTGTACTTCTCAGAGTCTTAATCAACAGGAGATGTATTCTCAACAAGCAGAAATTCTATTCAACTTTGTTTATCAAAGTCTGACATCAGGTAGTTTTCTTTCTCTGAGATGAGAACCTAAACCACCTACCAGGGCTTCCTTCCCTACAGTCAGGACGGAGGTGTAAGCTTCCAAGTACACTCGACTGCAGCGTCTTACAATTTCCAGGCCCTTCACTGTGATGTCTTTGGCATCTCCCAGGCCCAAGCCGATCAGATAAAGCATTTCGAACTCCAGAGGGAGCTGACTGCAGGACGAAGGGAACAAGAAAAGCAATGTCAGCTACACTGGGGATACCTTAAGTCTAGTGATGCAAATGAACAGAGGAGCGACAAGGCACGAATGGGGTTTGAGACCCTCAAGTCACAAGTAAGGCCTGGAGTCGTGTTTTAAACAATCTCACCAGTTGGGTCCAATTACCCGATGAGAGAATGTTGGCTGGTCCCCTGCGCTCCGCAAGTCCTGGTCGCAGCCGGCCTTTACAGTCTAGCAGTACTAAAACAGCAGAGCCACGCCGACCTGGTCCCACGCCACTGGACTCATCTACGGCGGCGCCGCAAAACGCAGGCGCCTTTGCCGCACTTTACGACTAGCCAGGGGGCGTGGGAGAGCCGGCTTGCGGTTGTCGTAGACCCGACCCCGATTCCACTGCTAGAGACTCGCGGCCGCTTACGGCTGGAAGGCTAAAGGTCATTGGGCCACGGCGGTCGGTCGAACGCCCCCAGCCTGCTTCCGGGGGAAAGAAACCCGCGTGCACACGCTGCCCCGAATCTATAACTTAAACATCCCCTTCTTAGTCCGGGGTAAGTGCGGTGGATCTTTGCCCAGGAAGAGCTCGACCCGAGTTGGGCTGTGGGCCCCCAGCTCAGCACCTCTGCTCCGCCGTACCCGCGAGAGGTGGCGGACAAGAGGGACTCCCCTAATTTGCCCCGGGTTTACTCACGCGCCCATATTTGAATCCCCGCCCTCTCGTTCGGTAGTTTAAGCAGCTGCCTTCGGGCGCGGTGTCTGATTGGCAAACCCGGCGGTGAGTGTAGTTCTGATTTCCCAGCGGCGCGCTGACTTCTCGGGTCTGTCCCCTAGAACTTAGGCCGGAATCCCCCAAGGATCTGCTGCCTTCGTCATCTTCGTTGCCGGGAATCCCAGACCCTCCTGACTAGAGAAATGACCTTTCAGACTGCTAAGGAATTTCAGAGCTCATCTCAAGCGTTTGCACGAGGGGAATTCTAATGAAGAGGTTGATTAGATGTAGTTCCTGTATCGGAAAGGTTTGCTTTCAATAAAAATGCTGTTCCTAAGTTCACTAGCGATCCCAACCAAGTTAAAAACAGTTTTCATTGCTTCTTTTGGTACAGTGTTGATTGTTAAGAATTTTCCTTGTGTTTCTTCGACAGGGCCCTATGTCTTTTTGCCCAATTCTCCTTAAGTCTTGGCTTTTTTTTTTCTCTTTGTGTTCCACCCACCCTTTGTACTTATCATGCTATATGTGCCCTTCCTAATTCTTTCTGCTTTCATTACATTAATTTATTCCTCACACCATATCACATTAGGGTATTGAACCCAGGGACCCTTAACCTCCCAGCTACGTCCTCAGTTCATTTACTTTTTATTTTGAGACAGGGTCTTGCTGCTGAATCTGGCCTTGAATTTGTAATTCTCCTACCTTAGCTTCCTGAGTTGCCAGTATTTTGCTGGTCTTACAGGCATGCGTTACCACGCCCGGGTGGGCAAAGATTGAAGTATAACTTCAAAAGCATAATGCAGAAAAGAACACAAAATAAAAACTTAAAATGCCCTTCAAAACATGCTGTGAATCATGTGTCTCTACACACTGAGAGGAGGTATTTGTAGAGCATATGTCTGATAACGAACTTGCATAAAGAACTCTCAAAATGTTATATTAAAAAAACAGATTAACTTAAAACATGGGGAAAAAATTGAAACGGAAGCCAAGAAAGAGATGCAAATAGAAGAAATCATTTTAAAAGAAGTTCAACATTAGACATAAAGGAAATAATTTAAATCAGTGAGATACCACTGCACACCTATAAGAATGATTAAAGTTAAAAAACAACAAAACCCCAGAAAAACTGGGGTCTACTTATATAATTCTAGGTTATTCCTAATATTTTGCTAACTCAAATTTCAACCTCCCATTCAGGCCTCTTCCCTTGGACAAGTGTATAACTTTTTGCTGGAAATTTTCACCTAGATAACCCAGAGGTGTATCAAGTTCAACACATCCAAAGCTGAATTCATTATCTTCCCTTCTATTTTAGCTTTCCTCTTGATATTATCTACTTTGGTAGGAGGGGAGGGGCAGGACTGTCATCCATACAGTCACCCAACCTAGATACTTGAAAGCCATCAAATCTGTTACATTTGTTTGTCCATCTCAATAAAGACCGTATCTACTTTCTCTGTCTTGGTTCAGGTCTTCATTCTGTCACTCCTCTAGCTGGTTATCATGTCTCCTTTGCATTCAGCCCTCTCTTGGAGGCCAGGAGTTCTAGAAAATATGCAGTCTAAAAATGTCATTCCCTTTCTAAAAATCCCTGTGAGGCCAAGAGAACAGTTCAGGTGCCTTAATATCCCCACCAGATCGTCTGTGGTATGGTTATTGCCTTTCTCTCTAGCCTCATCTCCATACCACGAGTTTGTTCTCAAGCAGTACTGAACTGCCTATGGTTCTGTGCCCACAACATGTTGCTTTTGCCTCTGTGCTATTACCTGGATATGGAATACTGTCTCCTGTTCTCTCCTGCCTAGGTAACAAATACTCATCCTTTTGAGACTAAATTCAGGGAGTCTTCTCAGAGATCTACAACCCCCTGAGCTAAGCTATATGTCTCTTTATACTCTCTGTATATCAGTTAATTTAAGTCTTTTTGTAATTGTGCATCTATATTTCTTCTTTATTAAACCACTGATTTTATGAAGTCAGAGACTATGTCTTATATTCTCTTATCTGTCACATCGAAGGTTTTCAGTAAATATTTGTTTATAGGTAAATCATTGTGTATCCACAAGTAGCTGAGCAATTTCTTTGAGTTATGATTTATTTTCTACTTTAGGAAATGCAGGGGGTGATATGTTCTAAATAATTACCAAAATGTCATCACTAGACTATCACCTATGAGCATGCCTTGTCCCTGCCATTTTAGAAACCTTTGGTGATGAAAGGCTTTTGACACAACATGAACTTTATATGCACACTATTGAATAGGCAGAGTTTCCTGTGTGTTGGTCATTTTTGTGTGGTTGTCTTCACAAATTTGTCTGAATATTCTCAAGTAGATATATTGTGAAAGGACATTACCAAAAAGAATAATCCAAAGAAAGGAATGCTTTATTTCCTTTTAGGAAATAAATTTATATGAAAATGGAGTTCTTCTATGTAGGCAATTAATTGAAACATGTATATTTAGAGACACAAGAAATTTCTGTTTTTATGCTGCTTCAAAATTCAGCCAGAAGAACTTACTTTGACTATAGGATTCTCAACAAACCTACCTTTCTACTTGCCTTCATTCCTCAATAGGAGTGTAAATTTTTTGCACTTCTTTGGAGGACAATAGATAAAATAATGGGGTTTGGGCAATCTTTTTTCTCCTCAGCACAACAAATAAAAGCAGCAATGTTTGCCTCATCTTTTATGCAAAACTGTTCTGTAGATTTGGATGTTTCTCCTTTGCCATTTAAAACAGATTTCAAATATGATTACACTTTCCCCAGCAATTTTAGGAAAACTTTCAAACATAAGAGAGTCGAAACAGCTTTACAGTAAACATTACATGGCTACCTCCTAGGTTCTGCAGTTGTTAAGTTTACTGTATTTGCTTTATCACACACTAATCCATCCTCCTACATATCAACCAACCTTAGTTTTGAAGAATATCTAAGAGTGTTGCAGACAAGAGTATGCATATTATTGTATTTTACTTGAAAGATAAACTTTTTTCTAGGTAACAGATTTAATAAAAAATACCTAGGCATGCAGCTTATTAAATTTTATCATTTCTTCACCCAGTTTAAGTTGGGCTTTAAAATTTACTTTAAAACAATTTCCAATTAATTTTAAACACACATTGTAGAATTACTTTAATAATAAAGCAGTCAGACTACAAATTTTCTGATAGCAAATTTAAAGTTCTACATGTAGCGGAAGAGATACGGAGAGGATGGTTATAGAGAATGGCAACTCTAGGACCAGAAAAAAAAAGAAAAAGGATGAAGTGAAAACGTTTTTGAATTTATAGAATACTAAGGATGAATGAGGCCTGAAGAGTTTTCGACTCCACATTCCTACTTTCAGTATGACAATACCAAATCATCCCTGATGGTGAACATTCATGCATTTTCTCAAAGGTTTTGTTTTGTTGGTGGTGCGAGGGTTTGAAAGATAGTTAAAGTGTTTTTATAACCTTTTCTAGTAAGTCATTTTTAATACCCTCACTTTCAGAATTTCTTCCTTATGTCTGAGATCTTCAGGCAATAGTCAGTCGTACAATGTGAAAGACATACAGTCATAAGTTGTTAATATTGATGACTTTTCCATTCCATTGTCATAAGCACATCATAAACTACTTTGAGTTTAAAGTAATAACATAGTTGAGATGCTTCATTATCTTATGGATGAATTTTCATTACCTTACATCTAAAAGAAGTCATCCTTCAATTTTCCTATTTGAGCTTGTTGTCTGTCTATTGAAAAGAAACCATCAGGGGGACTGACTAAACTCCATCTGACCTTATTGTGAATAGAGAATATTATTTTCCTCTGAAGCTGGCCTTTTAACCTACATGTTCCCAGAGGTTGCCTTTGTTAGAGGGAATCTTGATTAGTATTCTTAGAGTCTAAAGACCTTGAATTGATTGATAGTCATTATTTTCTAACAGTTCACAAATATGTGACAATTAAAGATAGTGTTACATTAGTTACCTTATGCATTAATTTGTCTAAGAAAAAGGTCACTTTTTCTTTACTCAGTGATCTTATTTACCCATCATGTTTTATATTATGTGATGTAAAGTGCACAAATAATAAAAAATCTAGAGCTAATTTCTGTGGGAAATATGGAAAACTTTATTGTTTTCATTAACCTTAGCCAATTAGATTGAGAGTAACCAGGTCAAAGAAAGTTACTTACAGCCCTGTTTTTGTAACTCCCCAATATGTTCCCTTATGTGCCTGTATTGTAAACTGTTTTTTCTTTAAGCCTTTTTTTTTTTTTTCCCCTTTGGTATTGGGGATTGAACCCAGGGGCGCTTAGCCACTGAGCCACATCTCCAGCCCCTTTTTGTATTTTATTTAGAGACAGGGTCTTACTGAATTGCTTAGTACCTCACTGAATTGCTGAGGCTGGCTTTGAACACTTGATTTTCCTGCCTCAGCCTCCCAAACCACTGGGATTACAGGTGTGCTCCACCCACCTTTAAGCCATTTTTATCCTTACCAGTTCCTTCCAAGTCTATTGCTGAATAGGTAGGATCAGGGATACATAGTTTCACTTTTTCTGTGCTTAAGAAGCTATATAGTGTCCTTTTAAGTTTTATTTATGGGAACATTTTAGATAGCCAATTCATGGTGGGAGGACAGTGAGTGACTTCTGTCACTCAGAAGTCTGAGAACACCCAACTTCTCTTATCCCACCTCTTACTCTTTTCCCTGTTCTCAACCCCTACAGCTCTCTGTGGCTTTTTGGCTCTAGTTTTATTTGAAATCTTTTCCTAAGGTTCGCCTCCTCAATGAGTTCTATCCTATGTAGAATTGCAA
The DNA here is from genome assembly GCA_020662805.1 of Glaucomys volans. Taxonomy (NCBI): domain Eukaryota; kingdom Metazoa; phylum Chordata; class Mammalia; order Rodentia; family Sciuridae; genus Glaucomys; species Glaucomys volans. The sequence goes on from JAJEJO010000981.1 coordinate 50,442, forward strand.
CCAGTACTTCTAACTCATTTTTTATTCATTTCTTCCAGTTGTACTGTTCACCATCTAACATAACTGTATACTTTACTTATTTATTATATTTATTTTGTCCATATTCTGTTATGTTATAAATGTCACAAAGGCAGGAATTTTTTTTTCTTGTTCATTTTACTTGCTAATGTGAGCAAACACCTAGAACAGTGTCTGGCCCATATGTTCAATAAATGTTTGTTGAATGAATCAGTGTATGTCTGTATGTGGCTGTAAACTAATAAATTCCTTGGAAGGAGGAACTGGGTAGAGGGAAATTTGCATAACTGTTGAGAACTCAGATCTTGGTGTCATTTAGACGTTGGTATGGTTTAGGCTTTTCCACTCTGGTGCATTCCCTTTCTAAACCTCAGTTGCTGCTTCTGTGACATAGAGATAGTAGTAGTTTCACCCTTTATAGGATTATTATGAGTATAAATTTTAAAATACAAATAAATGGATGAGCACTGTGCCAAACAATGAGTCGAGGCCTAATAAACATTAGTAGATATGAATAAAAGAGTATGAAATTAAATTTATAGTTATCTACAGTGTCCCATCCAGTTATGAGTCAACCTTATCCATCTTCTCCAGATTCAACACAAATTCCATGAAATCATTTACACTGTTCAGGAATTACAGACCAATGTTCTACTTAAAATTTTTTATTGATTCACAAAGAAAAGTTATCTTAAGAAAATGTTGTTATATTTGGAGGTAGTCTTTCTGAGAAAAACTGTCTTTCTGTTATTCTGTCATTATGTTCAGCACAGTAGATTTGGTCAGCACCAAAGAAACATTGCCTGGCAGTTTGTTAAAATTTAAAGCAGAAGATGGGTAAACAAAATCTACCAGTTTACAGAAAAAAAAAATTCCTTTGGGACCTAAAGATTAAATTATTTAAAAGAAACTTTTAGATTTACAAGAACAATAAAAAATATTATCATTGTCAATTCATATAATATTATACAGTAATGAACAAGAAGGAACTGCTTCACAAACAATGTAGATGAATCTCAGAAAGTTCAGCAAAAGAGAACTTTGAAAATGGGATACAGCATATATATAATAAACTCCATCAAACCCTTAAGTACAATTTGATGAATTTTTACATATGTGTATAATCATGTACTTGCCACCCAAATCAAGGTATGGAACATTTCTAGCACCCTAGAAATTCCTTTTGGCCCCCTTCCAATAAATGCACCCCTCCCTACAGTGTTCTCAGTAATAGAGTTCCTTGCCTTGAACATAGTCATCATGACCTGTATCTCTGCCCTGTTATTTCAAGAAACTGAACTTTACAGCTGATTTGTCTTCAGAGAGACTTGAGTTCTTACCCTTACCTACATTCTCATGAATGAGTTCTCTTGCATAGCTTGACCGTCTTGAAGGTAGACACTCATTTTTTTGAAACTGTCAGAGTCACTGAGTTCTTCTGAACAGGTTATGGAAATAACTTCAAGAGGTGCCATTCCCATAAACTATATATAGCCCATTCAACTGTAGAGGTGGCCTAGTGACCAGTCACCTATTTCTTGAACTGTTATTGATCACCTGCTATGCTCCTGTTTGATGGTCTTCATTGAGCAGCCTGTTGTGAGATTCTTGCCCCAGTATTTACAGTCTTTAGTTTCTTCAATTGTGTGATCTCATCTGCTTTGTTTCTTGCTTTTTAACTTGTCTCAACTTCCATTGTGGCCCTTTACTTATTATTATTGCCTGTACCTGTAATACTCCTTTCCCACTTTAATCTCATGGGAATCCTATCCTTTAATTTCTAGTTCAGAAGCCCTTCATTCATGGTGTTTTCACATTTCACCTAAGTAGCAATTTATTTCCTTCTTTTACCTTTTGATTTCCTTTAATATCTTATTGATTTATTTAAAAATGTTAGTACTGTTACATGTTATTTTTTTCTAGTTGCACTGGATTTTAAGGGCAAGGGCAATGTTTTATCTCTATATTCTCTAACACCTATATAGTGCTCAGTGCATATTAGATATCAAAGGAATATTCGTAAAATATCTTGCAGAAGGTACTACCTATAACAAGAACAGCAAGTAAAGATATGCTAATGAACCAACAGGGCAGAGACTAAAAACAGGAAAGTGATTTGATATAATTCTTATAATGATTTAGACAATCAACAGCAAAGTAAGTTGAGATGTGTTGATTAAAGAAATCAATAGAGATAACCGTGTTTGTTAACTTGCTGTGGTTATAAAAAGGAAAAACTTATTTTGGCTCATAATTTCAGAAGTTTCAGTCCATGATGACTTGACCACATTGCTTTGGGAATGGCAGGACATAACACCAGAAACGTGGCAGAGGGTGGCTGCCTCACCTCATGGTGGCAAGGAAGCAAAGGAGGGAGATGTGGAACCCAATGTCCCTTCCAGGATACACCCCCAGAGACCTAATTTACTTTCACTAGGGCCCACTTCCTACTACCTCCCTGTGGTTCCACAGGCTGGCAACCAAACATTTAGCATATGAGCCTTTGGTAGACATTTAAAATCCGAATCAGAACAATGACCATGAACATAAATAAATGAGAGGGAAAGGCAGGGCTTGATCAAAATCTGATGGTGATATAAACTGGAATGTGCTTCTTAACTTTTAGAAGTTTATGTCAATCCAAAATAGCAGTACTCTGCACTCAATAATGTTTAAAACCACAAAGAAATATTTCTTAAAAAGGTATCTTTTAGCCTTTCTAAGTCCATCATAATCTTTGATGAGTACAAATATACATTTCTTGGTCAAATTTTTAAGAAAATTGGAATGGACTGTGAGGTCATTCTTCCCTTACAACCAATTAGACACAGAAATAAATAGGCAAGGAGAGTTGAGAGTATTATTTCAGTAAATCAGTTGAATTATTTTTTACAGTCCTTTCCTGAAAAGCTTCTGAAAGCTAGTTACTTATGTTTGATGAAGCACATTTTTAACAGATTCTTTCACATACATGTGTTCCAACACATGCAGATATTCAGTTTAATACTTACACAACTTACTTGAAGACTTGTGATACCTAATTGGCCTCAATGGTGCTTTGTTCAGTCCAACAGATGTTTATTAAATGTTATGCTAAAGGCTGTGTGCTGTGAATAAAGAGAAGCATGAGTCACAATCTACCATCTAGAGATTATGTTCCAATGAGGATGTATTTTCGTCAGCTTTCTTGTTCCTGTGACCAAAAGGTGTGACCAGAATAACGTAGAGGAGGAAAAGTTTATTTCAGTTCACAGTTTTGAAGGTCTAGTCCATGGTCAGCTGGCTCAGTCGCTCTGGTCCTAAGGTGAGACAGAAAGACATGGAAACGAAGCATAGAAAGATCTCTGCTCACCAGGGAGAAAATACAAACCCCCAAGGCACACCCACAGTGGTCTACCTCTTTCAGTCACATCCTACCTGCCTACAGTTACCATCCAGTTAATACATATCAGCAGATGAATCCACTAATTAGATTGAAACTCTCATGATCAATCATTGCACCTCTGAACATTCTTGCATTTTCTGACACATGAGCTTCTGGGGGACACCTCATATCTAAACCATAATATTCTATCCCAGGCCCCCAAAATTCATGCCCATCTCCCAATGCAAAATAATTAGTCCATTTTCAAGAGTCCCTATAGCCTTAACAATTCCATCATTGCCCAAAATTCAATCCAGGTTCAAAGTCTCCTCTGAGACTCAAGACGAACTCATAGATGACCTCCCACCCATAAAGATCAAAAGTTACAAATATCCAATATATAAAGGCACAGAATAAACATTTCCATTCAAAAAAAAATAGGGGCACAGAATGAAGGGGTGGGACCAAAGCAAGATCAAAAATCCAGCTAGGCAAGCAAGTCCTGTAGCTCCATGTCTAGTATCTGGGTGCATGGCATCATGATGTTTTCTTCAAAGGACCTGTGTAGCTCTGCCCTATGACCTTGCTGGTTGCAGCCCACATGACCTCTCTCTTGGCCTGTTTCTACTTGATTCTTGCAGCTTTCATTGGCAGGCACCCCATTTTACTGGCATCTCTTAATCTTGGGGGTCTCCATTTGCAGCTTTACTTCCTTCTCAAATCCCATCTCAGAGATAGTCTGCAGGCACTCTGACCCTACTACACTTTTGCCTGGCCTCCCAGAGCTTCCCTTTAATTCTTCTTGGAAGCCTCCCTAACTCCAGCATCCTGAATTCCTGCAGAACCAGCACCACATGGTTGATGTCCAAGTCTGACACCATCTTGAGCAGGAGTCAAGCTTCCTAGGACTGTGGGCACAGTAGCCTCTGAGTGCCTAGTCAACTGAGCATAGTGAAACCACTTGCTGGGTCTTCCTGTGCAAGTAGGGTGTCCCCATGTTCTCTTTTCCAAGGAATTTTTTTGTTTGTTTGTTTTGTTTTGCAGTGCTGGGGATTGAACCCAGGGCCTTGTGCTTCTGAGTCAAGTACTCTACCAACTGAGCTATATTCCAGCCCCAAGGAACCATTAATTTTAGACCTTTGAGCCTGAGATGGATATTGTCTTGCCAATTCCTGATGCCTTCAAGACATCTTTTGTATTGTCTCTTTGTAAGGTATTTAGCATCTCTTTAGTGACTGTAATGTTTTTAGCAACCACAACTTTTTTGCCCCAATATTAGTCACACTTTTCTGGACAAATTCAAAGTTTTTCACATCTTTTTGCTTTGCTTTCTACTCTTGGTTATCACAGTAAACTTGGCTAAAGGCTGGTACCAATATCCGTGTCACTGCCCTAATGCTGTGTTCCCTTGAAATTTCCTCCACCAAATTGATTAGTCCATCACCTTTAAATTTAGCATCACAGAAAGTCTCAGGACATGGGCAAAATGCAGACAAATTCTTTGCCAAAATGTAATACAAATGGCCTCCAGTCCAATTTCCAATACAGTCCTCCTCCCCTGATACCTCATGAGCCGAAACTTCACTATTTACACTCCTATCCTCATTCTGGTCTTTGGAGCTCCCATCAGAATTGCCTGTTAAGCTCTACTTACAGCAGTCTAAAGATTTTCCAGCTTGCATCTCTAAACTTTTCAAAAATCTTTCCCCTACAAATCAGTTACAGAGGCTTTTGGACCACATGGTCAGGTTAGTCACAGAAATGATCCCACTTCTCAGTACCAATTTCTGTTTTCATTAGTTTTTTCATTGCTGTGGCCAAAAGATTTAACAAGAACAACGTAGAGGAGGAACAGTTTATTTTGGCTCTCAGTTTTAGAGAGGTTCAGTCCAGAGATTAGGCAAAATATTATGATAGAAGGAAGTTTCAGGTTCAGTTCAGAGATGAGGCAGAACATCATGGTAGAAGGAAGGATATGGCAGAGGAAATCAGTTCAGGACATGCCAACAAGGAAGCAGAGAGAGACCTCTGCTCACCAGGGACAGCATATGAACTCCTGTGACTGACCTCCTCCACCCACACCCTACCTGCCTACAGTTATCACCCAATTATCCATATTAGTGGATTAATCCCCTGTTTAGGTTAAATCTCTCATAACCTAATCTTTTCACCTCTGAACATTTTTGTCTCACACATGAGTTTTGAGGAACTCCTCATATTTATGCCATAACAGGAAGATATCATTAATAGTTATGCTCCATATGGACAACAATTTATCCAGTAATACATGTTAAGGGAGAGAGACAAGTAGTAAGAGAAGTGGTATAGGGAAGATTAATTAAACTGAATATTGCTTTAAGAGCTTGGTCTAATTTTAATCTCTTATTAATATCCAGGTAAGATGTGGGAGTTCTTTGTGGATATGTGATAGTTTTGAAGACTGATACCAAATAACTTGTTTATTTATGTCATGGTTTGGTTGGACTATATTGGTTGGATGTTGTCAGGAGCACACACTATACAGATGGGACAGCATTGAAGATGGTCTTCATCCTAACAAACGTGTTAACTGGATTTTTTTCAGGATACCCAGAATACCAGTTCCTTAGCAGTGGACTAGTATGTTAACCTGTTTTTATAATACCATTTTGTTCACTTCTGTTAGCATTTAGGGAGAAGTAATATGTATTCCAAGTAAGATGTGTCTTCTTTCAGATACTGGTTTGAAGATTACTTAATGAACATAAATCCAAACAGGTATGTGGGTATGATTTAAGGAAAGACATAAGGAAGGCATCGTAAGAAACATCTGTCTTCCACACAGCATGCTAGTTAATGAAATTCTTTTGAACCCCATACCTATTATAAGTTTCTTTTGTGAACCCTGTTTTCTGGACTTTTTCATTTTTTTCTATTTATTATAAGTACTATTTAAGCTATAGTCCAAATGCTGTTCCTGAGGGCCCAGAAGAGTTCAGCCTTATCACATTATGTGTATGTGGATATGTTTGACTAGTTGTTAGACCTCCTCAGTTTATCCCTTTACTGAAATCTATCTTTTAAATTTTGATGTTATAATTAAGTTCTGATTTATTACTTTTTGGTTGTGCTGAACAACTGAGATTTTAACTAATTAAGAAAGATTCAACCTACTACATTCCATTTACTACAAAAATTTTGTTTCAAATATGTTGGCTGGAACTACAATGGCACTGATGTAACACTGGCTTTTCTACCTAGTTAATCACAGAAGGAGTTACCTTGGAGAGTTCTCTGACCCCTTTCCCCATCAACTGCTATGTCTTACCAGTTCTGTCTCCTAGATATCTCCTGAATCTTTCTAGGACTCTCCATACCCGGTACTCATGCTTTAATTCTGGCCTCTCTTACTTCTCATCTATACTCTGAAGCCTCCTAATTGGTTTCCCTATCTCAAGTATAGTCCTAATCCATCTTTTGAACAGTAAAGTGTTTTGTCTGAAAAGAAAAGAAATTAAGGAGATTATGTAATCTTAAAATTGTTCAGTCCTTCTGTGACATCATAGAAAAACTTCAGATTCCTTAGAGTAGCATACAGACACTTTTTTTAGGTTTTGAATATCTTTCCAATAATTTCTCCATTCTCCTGTTGTGTACCTTTTACTTCAGCCACAGAGAGAACTGAAGAAGACAGAACTTGCTCTCCTGAAGTCAGATGTTTCTTGCCAAAATCATCTACCAGATGGATTGCTATTTATTTTCAAGATTCAGCTTAAATGTTCTGTGCTCCAGGAAACATTTCTTATACTCTTGGGCATAAATGGTGCCTTTTCTATGTTTCCATTCCTCCATCTCAACACATAAACTCCCTTGCAATAGTTGTTGGAAGGTTCACCAAGGAGTTTGTATACTCTGGAGGTAGAGGCAGTGTGTTCTTCTTTTCTGCAATTGGCACAATATCTAGGACACAGTAATAATAATAATACTTCTTTTGAATGAAGGAGAGAGATACTTAGTATTCTGGATTTAATTTTCTAGTTTGTATCTTTGAAGGTCTGTCATGTGGTAACTTGTAACTTGCAGAAGAATAAATTTAAATTACAGACAAATAGTGATAGCTAATTTAAAGTATTTTAAGTATACCTCCACAGTAGACCATTTTAATAATTAATATAAAAGGAAATATGCCATGGAAATTTCTTAGTTTTTGATCCTGAGATTTGTGCATGGTATCCCTTTATAATGTACATAAACTATTGCTTGTGTATATCAAATATTAGCAGGCTTAATATGATGTCCATTGTTGGTGAATTTCCTGTCACTTTAACTAGCTTATATTGAAGTTGTAACTTGGTTTTCTTTGTAGTGTCTACTCCTACCATTGTTTTATTTCCATTCAGAACCCATTATTCCTCATCTTTTTATACACATATCCTTCTCCCCCTTTTCTGAATTACTTTTGCTTTCACAGAGACCTTCTTTTATCTATTATCCTCTCCCATAATTCCAACTACTCCACCCCACTAGCTTTCCTTCAATGTTCCTTCAGCACATTAAAATGCCACCATCTAAGATATAGTACAATCTTCCTTTAATCATTGCCTTCTTCTAGCCATTTCCCAATTCTTTTACTTCTTTTCACAGAAGCATTTTGAAAATGTGTTCAGTGATCATCTCAAATTCTTTATTCCTACTATTTTCTTAATCCATTTTATCTGATTTTCATTCACAGTACAATGAAACTATTCTTGTTGTAATCTCTACTGATTTTAATTTTTTCCAAGCAGGGGACATTCTACAGCATTTGACTCAGTTCATCAATCCAATCATGGTTTGTGTTTTAACTTGGGATTTCTTTCCTGAGCTGCTCATCTGTGTGTCTGTTGTACTTGGATGTGCTATAACACCTCAATGGGTGCAAAACTGAACTTCTTTTCCCACTGTGTCTGCCTTTTTCCTTGATGTGACTTTAGTAAAGAAAAGCACAATCTAAGCCAATGATGCCTCCCTCTCTTATCCTTTCAAAATCAGTGAGATCTAATCCAATTTTACCTTGATTCTGCTTTCTGTCCTAATTCCAAGGCCTTATTGTTTTCCTCTACAAGTGCCTCATCACTAAGACTGATCCTAGTCTCTAGTCTTTGAATCTCTTCATCACTGCTCCCAAATGTTTATTTTCTGAAGTATCTTTGGTTATCTTATTCCTGTGCTTGAAATTCCACATGGCTTTTCAGCTACTTTAAAGATGAAATATATGTATGTGTATGACACAGTGTGTATGTCTGTTTTAGGAAAGCAGTTCAAGACATCATCACATCAGGAAGGAGAAAGAGAGACTCCACTTGCCAGATATAAAATATATACCCCAAAGGCACACCTTCAATGCCCACCTCCTCAGCCACACCTTTCCTGCCTTCAGTTGCCATTAAGTTAATCCCCATCAGGAGATTGATTCACTGATGGGTTAAGGCACTCAACCCAATCATTTCACACCTGAATGTTCTTGCATTGTCTTACACATAAGCTTTTGGAGGACACCTAGTATCTAAATCACAACAGTGTCATTTTATAATGTGGCCCCAGTATTTCTGTCTAACCACAGCTCTTCTCTTTCACCAGAAACTATGCAACTCCTAAAGAAAAACAGGCTCAGTACTCCAATATATAGGCACAGGCAACAACTTTCTCAATAGGAACCCTAAAGCTCATGAAATAATTCCAAGAGTTAATAATTGGGATGGCATCAAATTGAAAAACTATCAGCAAAGGAAACAATTAGGTTTCAAAGAGGTAACCTATAGAATGGGAGAAAATTTTGCATAATCTTTGCATAGTTAATCTCTGACATAGTATTAATATCTAGACTATATAAATAATTCAAAAAAACTTCATACCAAAAGCTCAAATAACCCAGTTAATAAATGGGCAAATGAATTAAACAGACACTTCTCAAGAGAAGAAATAGAAATGACCAACAAATATATGACAAAAATATTCAACATCATTAGCAATTAGGGAAATGCAAATCAAAACTATATTGGTATTTCATCTCATACCAATCAAAATGGGAGTCATCAAGAATACAAATAAAATACCATTTGACCCAGTTATCCCCCTCCCCACTATATATCCAATGGACTTAAAAACAGTCTACTACAATAACAGCCAAATCATTGGCAGCTCAATTCACAATTCACAATAGCTAAGCTATGGAACCAACTGAGGTGCCCTTCAACAGATGAATAGATAAAGAAAATGCAGTATATATATACACAATAGAATATTAGCCATAAAAAAGAATGAGTATAACATCTGCCAGAAGATGGGTGGATCTGGAGACTATTGTACTAAGCAAAATAAGCCAATCCCAGAAAACGAAAGGTCAGATGTTCTCTCTGATATGTGGATGCTAACACACAACAGGGATGCGGGGAGGAGAAGAACAGAAGTTCAGTAGATAAGACAAAGGGGAATGAAGGGCAGGGGGTAGACAGGAATAGAAAAGACTGAATGACTCTAACATTCCTTTCCTATATACATATATGAATACACCACAGTGAAGCTCTATATCATATACAACCACAAGACTGGGATTCTAATTAGAATAAGATGTACTCCATGTTTGTATAATTAAGTCAAATTATACTCTACTGTCATGTACTAAAAAGAACAAAAATAATTGAAAAAAGAATACAAACAATAGTAAATGCTGGAGAGAATATGGAGGAAAAACACTTTTACACTGTTGGTGGGATTTTAAATCAGTACAACCACTGTGGAAATCAGTATGGAGGCTCCTCAAAAAACTAGGCATGGAAGCACCATATGACCCAGTTATACCACTCCTTGGTATTTATCCTAAAGAATTAAAGTCATCATACTACAGTGATACATGCATACCCATGTTTATAGTACCACAATTCAGAACAGTCAGATTATGGAACCAGCCTAGGTGTCCATCAATGAATGAATGGAAAAAGACAGAATAGAGTTTTACTCAGTCATAAAGAAAAATAAATTATGTCATTTGCAAGAAAATGGATGGAACTAGAGACCATCATGTTAAACAAAATAAGCCAAACTCGGGTCAAGGGTCATGTATTTTTTCTCATATATGAAAGCTAGAGAAGAAAGGAAAAGAAAGGTGGTGTGATTTTATGAAAATCAAAAGTAGATCAGCAGAATAGAGACAAGGAACAAGTGGACAGGAGGAGGGAAAGGAGAGGGGAAGTGCTGGGGAATTATATTATCCAAACTCCATATACCCAAAACTTATACTCAGAGCATTCTTCAGATTAACTCAGAACAAATGCCTTAACTTTTAAATTATTAATACATCTTTATTCTATTATGTATATTGCAGTTTATTTCAGAATAAATGTTATGTGATATGATCCAAAATCATTTCTTTCACAAAGGAAAGGCATATCTAAAAGTATCTTTTTTTTTTTTTTTTTTTCCCAGAACCAGGGATTGAACTCAGGGACACTCGGCCACTGAGCCACATCCCCAGCCCTATTTTGTGTTTTATTTAGAGACAGGGTCTAACTGAGTTGCTTAGAGCCTCACTAAGTTGCTGAGACTGGCATTGAACTCACGATCTTCCTGCCTCAGCCTCCTGAGTTGCTGGGATTACAGGCATGCGCCACCGCGCCCGGCTCTAAAAGTATCTTAATAACTCATTCATGTCCTCTCCAGTTTTCCTTCATCATAAATTAAGTGCCTGTCATTAAATAGAAAGAATACAGAATTGTCAAGTCAAAATCAGGATCATAGGAGGAAGCTTGCTAAGAGCCTGCTATAATATAGTTAAATAGTTTTATGTTCATTATTTCTGTTATGTAGTTAAATAATTTTATGTTCATTATGTCAGTTAATTATAATCCTGGTAAATAGTTTTAAGTTCCATTTTACAGACAGAATCTTGAGGTTTAAAAAGGAAAAATAATTTAGGACTAGGGTTGTGGCGCAGTGGTAGAGCACTTGTGTGAGGCACTGGGTTTGATTTTCAGCACCATGTCACAAATAGAATTATTATTAAAAAAAAAAAAGAAAAAGAAAGGTTAAGTAACTTAAAGATACAAAGCTAGTAAGTGGTAGTACCCAAGGGTCTTTTCATTTTAAAATGTAACCTCTTTCCACAGTACCCTCTTTCAGAGATCAATAAGGAGTGGAATCAAATGCAGCTTAAGATGTATAGACTGGAATCCTGTAGGATCTGATGAATTGATCACTCCAGTGACATCTAAGGGCCTTGATTTCTTGGCTGCCCCTTCAGATGCTTCTTCCACTGCCAGTCATAGACCTCCAAATAATCTCTGTACTTTATCTGCTTCCTTTGGGTATCATGAAAATCAGCTGCTGCTCCATTGATCAAGTAGGTCAGCTACAGTTTCATCAATACTGAGAAATAGAGGTGAGCCACAGGAAGAGTGAAGGTAAATCAGCACAAAATATTCTTTGAAAGTGCTGTGTCTCTATATTGTGTTGAAGAGTAGCAAAAGTAAATGCAGAGAAACAAGGAGAAAGGGAAGGTCCAATCAAAGGCAATTGAAGGTATACCAAAACAGTATTTTACTATGAAGTTTAACTTTTTTTTTAAACCTATGATCCAATGAAAAGCTTATGAAAGAATTAGCATATTTACTGTTTCTGAGGCAATACTGATCAATGTGTAGGTGTTGGAAATGAACTAGATAAAATTGTGGACTATTGTTATTTTAGTAAAAGTAGTATCAACTGATTAATTTTTTTTGAAAGCTTAGACTATTGTGAAATATATGAAAATTGAATTAGCACAATTTCTGGAAATGCTTAGTTTTCAGACTGAAGCCTAATTTTCCCAATTAAAGTGTTCAAGCTAACTTGTTTGCTCAGTAGCCTTAGACATTGTTTTTGAGTCAGTGTTACCTATTAAATAAGGTTTAGACTAGGTGTTCTAACAACAATGATCACTGCCTTTTGCTGATTGTCTTTCAGATACTAGATGCATACTAGATGCTTCAAATAAGTGTTCCTAACTAATTAGCATCCTTATGAGATTATGTGTGTGTAGCTTCTTATTAGTGAGAGAATTAAAACTCAGAAAGTTTAGGTCTGAGATCTGATCCTGAAACTCCATTTGACTCCAAAGTTTTTATTTATTTTAATTTTTTTTTGTTATTAGGGATCAAACTCAGAACCCCACACATGTAGGCAAGCACTTTACCACTGAGCTAATTCCCCAGCCCAACTCCAAAGCTTTTAATTACTGTTTTATCCTGCCTACCTATGAGTGTGACCATCAAGCAAATGTAGAGTTAGATGTAAATCCTTGCAAGAGGACTTGATTTTTATCTTACATTTTATTTTCAAAACCAAGCAAACAAAGATAGGTAATGAAGAATTGCCTGGTCAAATTCAATTAATAATAATCTTAAGGAAGATTGTATTTTATCATTGCTTTCTTGTAACCACAACTCTGTCCTCTTTTCACCATGTTTAACATGGTATTTTGCACATGATACTCAGTAAATTTTGGTTGACTACAGGTAGAGAAGACTAAAAAATTATCAATTCTGCTTGCCTAAAAATATGTGTGTGTGTGTGTGTGTGTGTGTGTGTGTATTTATACATACATACACACGCTCAAAACTTTCTTCTAAACACAGCTGTTTGATGAGGACAAATGGATAATGGTCAGGAATTCGAGGTAAGGGGGAATTGTTCAGAGCCAGGAGAGCCTTCTGATGATAAGGGTGGGGATAGAGAAAGAACAGTTGATGCTGCCTGCCAATGCACAAACAAATTGGATGAAGTCCATACATAAGGCTAAGAGTCTTGGTCTCTCTGATGGTGAAATCTTTAGACACTTTCAGCTATAATTAAGAAGCCCCTTGTTACATTGTGTGCATTCATGAATATATAATAATGTCTCATCAGTACACACAACTATGATGCATCAAGAAAAACTGTGGGAAAACAAAGAAGCCCTTCCTGCATTCTATCTTTCCACTTGTTTAGGTGTTCTCTTGGTATTCATTAGAGAGGTATTTGCTTCTCCCTTGATTGTACATCTTATAGTGTTTTTACTGTTGTCTTCAAAAAATATTTCTCTTGCTTTTTTCAAGTAATTTTATATTATTTAGTCTTTAATTTTTAAATAAGAAATAAAAAATAATAGGGCACCCATTTGCCATTGCATTTGCACATTTATTCCACAAAAGTATTTATTAATATTCATCAACAATAAAACCCTATGTATCATGATATGCAAATTAAAAGAAGGTACTCTACCCTAACACTAGTGTTAAAAAAGAATTTTTTAAAATTTGTTTTTAATTCCAGGATCCAATGACCTTTCTCCTGAAGGCTGGAAAAAGCCTTTGGAGAGTAATTTTAGCTATAGAAGGCCCAAATAATTTGTGTGTATAATTTTAGGTAAGAAAAAAACATGCAGAGTTTTTCAAGATGGCAGAATAGAGGAGGTTGTTTTCCTGGCTACTCTATGGTGTAAAACCAAGAAAGCAGACAGGCAGCTTCTCAGCAAGGTGGGTAAACAACAACAACAACAAAAAAGCAGGGGGACTTAACTGGAATTTAAAACTGGACATTCAAAGCAGATTGGAGACTCAGGAGGGTTGAATATAATAAAATAAGGAAGAAATTCCCAGCAGCACAGGCACTGCCTTGGCTGGGCCAGAAGCACCAGCCAGAGTGGTCCCTCCATGAGCATAGTGGAAGGATAAGGGAATTAAAGGAACCCATATTTTTGGGAGGCCCAAGGCATGTCTGGGTATGGAGTGTTTAGAGAGCAAGGACATTTCCCAGCAAATCTGAAAGACACACTGCACAATATCCATGTGCAGGGGAAGAAGCTGCCATCTCTCCAGTTGGCATGTGGAGGTCTAAGGAAGGAACCCTTTTGCAGCCACTTGCTGTGCCAGGGCTGGCAGCTGAGAGTGCTGATTCCTGGCAAACTCACACATTGCACGACACAAGAGTGTGCTTAAGGGACCAGGAGAAAATCAAATGTGGAGAGAGGATTACACAGGGGACAACTAGTTGTGGAAACCCACCCAACTCTACTCTACCCCTCCAATCCAACTGCTTACAGGACTGGCTAGAGAGACACATCTGGCCAGGAACTCAGAATGGTGAGGATGGGAGAGATTAGAGACTGAACCCATGTCCCAGAAAGATGGGGTCTAAAGGTGACATAGGGGACTAAGAATTAGGTCCCCCACCACCTGAGTAGAACCCAGGGGAGATCCCTGTGATACAGTCTTCCTGTGTGGACCAGCAAATACTGGGCACTGGAAGTGCACTGATTTAAAATCTCCAGAAAAATTGGCATGCAATGAAGAGCCTGGAGCCCCCCTAACCCTAAACCCTGCCTCTAGGAATTCTGCCTATGGGATTACTTCTTTCACTCCAGCAATCCAGAGGGTGGAGCATCATGCTCCTGACTACTCCACCTAAAACTTCTGAGAAAAGAAACAGAATCTTTTGAACTCCAAATGAAAGAAATCTTTAAGTTTTCATCAATTTTTTAAAATTCTTTTTCTCTATTTAATTGTGTCCTTAACATTACATGGACATTTATACATATTCAAAAAAAATTTCTTGTCATTGCTAGCATTTTTGAAGCCAGTTATTTTTCATGGATTAGTTTTTTGTGAACTAGGATGTTTGATTAGTATATTTGTTTTGTTTTGTATTATTTTATATTTCTTTTCAGTTCTTTTAAATTTTTACTTTGTATATTTTTTCTCCCACTTGTTTCCTTTGATTCTCTTTTCTTTTGCTAATAGCCAATCTCTATTGTTCTCTCTTTCACCCTTTAATTATTTACTTCTTCTTGACTCCTCCTCCCTCATAATTATCACATCCTATATCACATCTGTTCTCCCTGTTCACCATTCAAAATCATAAAACCTTTTGCAAACTTACTGTTTTTATTTTATGCAATAACTGACCATATCATTTGTGTTTATTGTGATAATTAACATTGTAGATGTCATAGTAGGAACTATTTGGTTTAATGCTGTATATTGTTTGCATTGGTGGTTGTTATTATTTGTCTCCCCTAAACAGTGAGGTACTGGAAACCTTCAGGGACACTATATTCCTAGAGAGTAGAAACTCTGTGCCTCAGATTCATACTCTTAAGTGGGTAGACACACAAACAACATGTAAGAGCAAGGGAACAAATTGGCCCAAACAAACCAAGATACTCCGATAACAGAATCCATCAACACCACAGTGGAAGAAATGTCAGAGAAGGAGTTTAGAATGTACATAGTTAAACTGATCTGTGAAGTAAATGGCAGTATCTGAAATGAAATCAGAGAGAAAATACAGGAAGTGAAAGATCACTTCAATAAAGAGGAAGAGATTCTGGGGAAAAAAAAAACCAAGCAGAAATCCTTAAAGAAAATAATAAACCAAGATAAAAATTCAATAGAAAGCATCACCAACAAACTAGACCACTTGAACGACAGAAACTTGGGCAATGAAGACAAAATCTATAACCTTGAAAATAAAATTGACCACAGAGAGAAGATGTTAAGAAACCATGAACAGAACTTCCAAGAATTATGGGATAACATGAAAAGACCAAATTTAAGATTTATCAGGATTCATGAAGGTGCAGAGATACATACCAAAGGAATGCACAATTTTTTCAATGAAATAATATTGGAAAATTTTCCAAAGATAAAGAATGAAATGGAAATCAAATATGAGAGGCTTGCAGGACTCCAAATTTGCAAAGTTACAACAGACCCACATCGAGGCACATCATAATGAAAATGCCTAACATACAGATTAAGGATAGAATTTTAAAGGCTGAGAGAGAAAAATATCATGTTACATATGGGGGAAACCAATTCGGATCTCAGATGATTTCTCAAACCAGACCCTCAACGCTCAGAGGTCCTGGAAGAACATATATCAAGCTCTGCAAGAAAATGGATGTCAACCAAGAATTCTATAGCCAGCAAAATTAAGCTTCAGATTTGAAGATGAACCTTCCATGATAAAAGTTAAAGGAACTTGCAACTAGAAAGCCTGAACTACAGAACACTCTCAACAAAATATTCTCTGATGATGAAATGAAAAAAAAAGTGAAAACCAGCAAAGAGGGGAACTACACTAAAGGAATAGTCAATCAGAGGAGAAACTAATTCAAATTAAAAACTAGAAATAAACCCAAATGACCAGGAATACAAATCATATCTCAATAATAATCTTGAACACTAAGGGCCTGAACTCATCAATCAAAAGATGTAGACTGGCAGATTAGATTAAAAGACAAGCCCCAACAATATGCTGTCTCCAAGAGACACACCCCATAGGCATCGACATCCACAGACTGAAGGTGGAAGGATGGGAAAAAACATACCACTCTCATGGATCGCATAAACAAGCAGGGGTTTCCATCCTCATATCAGATTAATGAACTTCAAACCAAAGTTAGGAGGGACAAAGAAGGTCATTTCATACTGCTTAAGGAAATTATACATCAAGACATAACAATATATTTATTTATTCAAAAAAGGTAAAAGAAGTTTTATTGCTTTGCTAGCAAAGGAGAAGCATGTGGGACTCCCTTGTCCCAGAGATTGTGATTCTGGCTATCAGCAGGAACAGGAAGATTTTAAAGGAGCTCTTCCCAGGGCACCCTGATGATATGTTAACATTCACTTGTTAATTTGGGAGATATTCACTTCCTAGATACCCTGGCAGATATCTTTTTCCTGTGGAGCACAGATAGCTCAGGGTAATCTTGTTCCCCACCCCCAAGTTAGGGAGGGGGAGAGGGTGAGGAGGAGATGGAAAAATTATCCCTTTTAAAAATAAGCCTCAGGGCTGGGGATATAGCTCAGTTGGTAGAGTGCTTGCCTCAAATGCACAAGGCCCTGGGTTTAAACCCAGCACCACCAAAGAAAAAAGACCAAAAATAAAAAAAAAAAAAATCTCAGATCTATATTCAAAAGGTGAAATGGATCACTGTTACATTTCCATTTCCCCACTGTCAATTTCTACATTCCATTTCTATGGAAAAATGGGCACTGACATCTCCAAGCTGCTTCTTGCTGTAAAGGATGACACTGAGGGGAAGAGACCCAAAGTCCTTGTTTTCTGTCAGGTGGGGAATTGATAATCCATAGCAGTCCAGAGGTCTGGATGGTGACAGTTGGTAGGTGATTGAACAAGTTATACATAGGGCAAGTTTCATGCTAGGACAGCAATAAACAATAGTAAAGCCTTACTTTACTATTGTGAAAAATTAATACAAAAGCAATTAGTATTTCAGCCAGTTTCTGAAATAGTACAAACTTGTGTCTCTACAGTTCTCTGTGACAATTAAATATTAGGTACTCCCACAAGAACCCTTCCTTTACAGCCTCCAGCTTTACTTACTTTTGGTAAGGCTGACACAAATGTACATCTTAAGTTATATTTTAAAAAACCCATTTTTTCCTTTTTTTGTCCATGTAGGACTGTGCTCAGGCTATACTCTCCTGCCAGGTGTTTAAGACCTTGTTCCTATCTATTCCTAAGAGTCAGCTGAGATTCCTCAGAGATCATTCTTGGGGGTGTATGCAAAGTCTCCTTTACCTTTCCTCCACCAGTGGTTCCATGTGCCAGGGTGGGTCAGGTCAGGGTCTTGATGACCATACATGGCTTTATTGAAAGCATAGGGACATTTCTGTCTCCAATGACCTTCCTCTGCAAAATGTGCACCATGAATTGGCTTTCTGTTCTGTGGGGTCCTCTCAATCTTCCTGATTGGCAGGAAACTCACTGGCGTTTCAGAGAATTTAAAGGGGTCCCTCCTGTTATTCTCTGGGTACTCGCTGACCATAGAGGGCAAGGGCCAAATATTGGCTGCTTTTTCCTTTTACTTCCTTGACTTTGTTCTCCAAGTTTTGGGTTTTAAACACCCAGCAAGCCAGTTTCATCCCTTCTATTTAATTCAGACCTGTATTAGTACTGGAAGTTAACCTTACATTTTGTCTGTCCTCTGAAGATGATGCCCTACTATTTCAAATTAACTCAGGATGTTATATTAGAAGTTGCACTTCTGTAAGGCACTAACAGATAACAGTTTACGAGGAAAATACAAAATGAAATAAACAATAGCAAAAACACATTCAGTTTGTATGTATAATAGTTATGATCCAAGAAACATAATTTTTTTATAATTCCAAACCTTGCTTAGTTATATTATTTATCCTGTTTATTTTGAGATCACAGTAATCTTTACATAAATTTGAAACAACTTTAAATAGCTAAAGTCTCACCTATTTTGGAGCCATTCTAACATGGAGTAAGGTGGGAGGCAGAGCTTTATCTCAGGTAAGGTAGGGCTCTTCACAAATAACAATACAACATTATTTATGAAACATGAATCAAAGAAAAGCTAAGAGAGATTTAACCCTTTTTGGGGGGGAAAAGTGGCAAAATGTTTTCATGTTTTACAATATCCATTGCTTTTAATATTTTATAGATCTCAAGTTTAGCACAAATTGGCACGCATCAGTGTGAGGTTTGTTTAACAGGCAGAAGAGGAGAGTAGGATATCTGGCAAAGTTGACTCATTGTACAATTTAAACAAATGTGCCGAAGAGAATGAATGCCTCTTTCTTAAGGGGTTGTTATTATCATTTTCCCCTGGGGCAAGTTATTTCCTCCTAAAACAAATGTTGGTTAAGATAACATTGATCACCTTTCTCAGGGTCCCTTTGACCTTAAAGGACTTACTTCTAGTAGACCTCCAGTAGAGCAGGTTTTGTTTTCCTGGAAAGCACTTGCAAACAAAGTTCTTAATTTTGGGGTGTGTATGTTATCTGTACATTTAATTTACACAACAAATTTCATCCCAGGAGAGGGATAGACAGTCTGGCACATTTTTAAAAACTTGTACCTTAAATCTTTTTTCTTCCAGTTTGCACTCAAGGGGTTGGAACACAGGTTATTGTTCTTTGACCAGTCTACCTTATCATCATCATAATACCATCAACTTTAAGTGAGTTCCCTACTGTCAATTGTAGCCAGAAATTTCTTTCTTTCTTTCTTTCTTTCTTTCTTTCTTTCTTTCTTTCTTT